>CM070033.1:109117526-109152319 GCA_036250615.1 Ptychadena robeensis | reverse complement strand
AAGAAGACCTGGGCCAAAAATCTCTCAAGACTGATTCACACTGATCTGAACTGAACCCCACTTGAGAACCTGTGGTCCATCAATCAATGTGTGATTTACACGGAGGGCAAACAGTACACCTCTCTGCACAGTGTCTCCTGGATGCTAATTGGCAGCAGTGCTGCCTTGTGCTATCAAAAACAAACTCCCTTTGATGGTGACCCTATCCAAACACTGACCGAATCCATGGATGGCAGGCTTTTTGAGTGGTCCTTGCAAAGAAAGGTGCTATATTGGTCACTCAGGTCTTTTAGTTTTTTGTTTATTTTTGAATGTCAGAAATTTATATTGTGACTGTTTGATATTTATTGGTTTTGTTCACTGGTAAAAAATAAATATTGAAATGGGTATAAATTTGTTTTTTTGTTAAGTTTGCCTACTAATTGCACAGTACTAGTCACCTGCACACACAATATATCCCCCTAAATGCTAAAACTAAAAACAAACTAAAAACTACTTCCAAAAATATTCAGCTTTGATATTTAATGAGTTTTTTTGGGTTCATTGAGAACATGGTTGTTGTTCAATAATATAATAAAATTATTCCTCAAAAATACCACTTGCCTAATAATTCTGCACTCCCTGTAGTTATCTTTAGTGTTGTATACTGTCAACAGTATGTTGACTGTTTTACTATTCATGTATACTCCTACCTAGTATGGCTCATTTAGATTTATTGTAGATACAAGGCTAAATGAATCATTCATAACACTAGGTGGCAATATGGGTGATTTATAGTGAAATAAATACTTACAATTCATACAACTTATGGCAAAATAAAGCAGAAAGAAGAATACAGACAAGGAGACTGCAGCTGAATCAGGAGATAGAGTAGCAATATTTCAGTAATTTACAATCCTAGTAAGGCCCCTCTTAACTGTTAACTATGTATCATCTTATATGCCACAGTCAAGCATTATTTCTGATATTGTTAAAGTAAATATCACCATATACTACTACTCTACTTTATACATTTGGTCACTGTTAGAGCAAACATGTCCACTGTAGGTAATTAAAGGCTACGATAGCGCATTTTGCCATGCTAGTGTATTAAAGGCATAACGCAATGCAGCCAAGTGTGTAACATCAGTACATAACTACTGCGCATAGCGTTCACAATATGCGCATGTATACGTGCCAATTTGCTCAATGAAGGTAGTCTGTGAAAAGTACCATGCACTACATTTACAATATGTGCATGTACAAATGCAGATTTGCGTAATGAAGGTAATAATGGCTGGAATTCTCAAATTTACAAGTTTATTGTGAATATTAAGAGAAAAATGTGCAATATTTTGTGAATACGAATATTGCTGATGCTGCTCCTCAATAGTCTCCCATCCCATGTCTCTTTGAGCCTGGCAGAAGAGAAGCTTTCTCTGTGATGGCAGCATGCCATTAGAGAGGAAGAGGTAAGATAAGGTGTCAGATTGTCCATATAATGGGTGGTTTGACTGCAAAGGACATAGAGGTCAAAAGGTGAGTTTAGCTCCACTTCCTGTAACAGATTGGTCATATGTCCCTGTGAAATTAGACTGTTGGGTGGTTCCTGGAAGGAGTACGGGAATGATTATTGCCCAGCAACTATAGGTTGCTGAATGTGTTTTGTTTTAGTTTTGTTTTCTTAAAGAGCTCCCGGACTCTGGGATAGAGAGGATGGAATTGGGTGGGCCTCTCTATTCCCCCAGGGTACACTAAATGGTTAAACACCTGGGTTGCAGGTGAGTAGAGCCAGGTGTGTCTCCACAAAAGGAGCTTAAACCATAGTGTCAGGGCTGCTGACAGCGTGGACACAGCTCCCAATGTAGTTGGAGACAAGGCTTCTGACCGAGTGGAGACAGGGGGCACACAAAGAGTGTGGGGCCTAGGCCTGTGAATACGGGGGTAGCTGCTACAGGGGGCTCACAGAGCGTGTGAGGCCCAGGCCTGTTGCTGCCGGGAAGCCAAGGACGTCAATTTACGTTGAAAGCTGTGAAGCCAGGTGGTGTGGCATTTTCAGGACATTCATTTTATTTGGATTGATCTTAACCCTTGTGAGGGTAATCCTTTGTTTTGGGACTTATTTGTGTGCAAATAAATGTGGGCAGGAGCCCTAAAAGATAAACAATCGTGTGGAATGATGCTTTGAGAGCAACCGTTTGGAGCTGATCCCCCACACTCCACATGAAAGAAATATTTTTACTCCTGCCCTTGCTGCTATTCACTTACTTCCTACAACATTTCACAACAAATGAATGCAAGTGTGTGTGTTTGTATGTATTGTATATGTGTGTTTTTGCATTTGCATGTGTATATTTAATTTTCAAAAACTAAAGAGTGCTGGTCAAATAAATAGATAAAACTGTGTACTGTTTTTTTTCTAGTTCTGATTTCTTAAACTTACTAATTTGTATATACTCTGCTCCTTATTTTCTAAATTACTTCTGACCCCTGCACTCAGTAAAATAAATTCTGTTGATCCATGCACATTACATACTTCTGACTTGTACACTCCGCACACTTCACTTAAATTCAGGTCTATTTTGTAACCATACCATAAGCGTTTCTCAGTGGCATTGCTATTTGCCCACACCTACCTTTGCCTACAATGCAAAGTGGGAAAAGTGGCTAAAGGTTGCAGGGGTGGTATTCAGCGATATGCTGTGGGGGCCTAATGATTGGTGTGCAGGTACAGGTGTGCCCCTGCAGATATAAAATATATTTTAAATCTTCTTTAAACACACCAAAAGTTAGAAAATGTTTTATATTTTTTATGTGTCGACGCATAGACAGCATGGAAGTAAACACTGTCCCTTTCACTAGAATGGGAGGTGTCCTGTCAAGCCCTACCACTGGATAGATAGATAGATAGATAGATAGATAGATAGATAGATAGATAGATAGATAGATAGATAGATAGATAGATAGATAGATAGATAGATAGATAGATAGATAGATAGATAGATAGATAGATAGATAGATAGATAGATAGATAGATAGATAGATAGATAGATAGATAGATAGATAGATAGATACATCCCAGACCTCCCTCCCCCGAAGCCCTCCTGGACCTTACATCCCAATACTGCTCTGTTCCCGAACTAAGAATGAACCCCCCTGGCTGTCCAATCTGCCCAGTTTTCTGTACCAAAAGCAGTATGAAAAATATAACCACCCTGGCAGTCCACTGAGATCCAGTTTTCTGTACAAAAAGCGGTACACAGATGTTGTGTGAGGACCCCGGCTGTACCTGTCACCACCTGCTGGTGGCACTGTGATTGCCCATCGATAGGTTGGACTCAAAGTCACCAGCAGGTGGCTCCCTGCAAGCGTGGGCTGGGTGGAGCTTACATCTGCCTTGTAAGCTTTAGGGCTACTTGGGTGTGCTTTATCCAGACTACGCTTGCTGTTCATTGTTTTCCTGCCTCGATGTCATGTTCTGTCTCCATATCTGAACCTGAACCATGGACACTCCTGTACCCTGGACCTGTCTTGTTCCTGCCTTCATTAAATCTGTTTTTGTCACCACCCTTACTCTGTCTGGATGTCAGTGTGTGTTGCCTGCTTGGTTGCCCCCTCTGTACTTGATCCTGACATGTTGCATGAATTACATTTTATGTTATAGGCCTGTAACTTACTCAAAATAAGTAGGGGTTTAGTAGTCATCCTGGCTATGATAAAGTTTGGTACACACAATTATGTAAAAGCTATTTGCCAATTAAATTGAATAAATACAAAAAAAACTGCTCAACAATTTATAATTCATGGAAATCAGTTTGTTGATGGACCAGTACCACTTCTTACTATCCTCCATAGCGTTGCTGTGTTCATCATTATATCTAATGAGAAGGGAAAAACTCCCACAATTGTAGAAATTTTTTCAATAAAAAGATTGTCCAAGTCTTTTATTTTGGCCCCCTGAGTATTGAAGTTGGACACCTCTGATTTAGTATATTCCCTATCAATTATTTCCTGTTATATAGGGCTAATCTATATGTCTTATGTTCATCTGGTGTAATTAGTAGAGATGGTCACATTTGTTTTTGTCTTGCTGAATTTGTGAGTTAATTGCAAGGCCCCTAAATATTGTAAAATTGCTGGAGATATAGACATAGATATAGTTTTTTACATAAATCCCACTTGGGTGGGGAATTAACTCAAACAATTCTACTTGACTTCAAACTTCAGTTATGCAAAAAAAAAAAAAAAAAAACTAAAGTCCTACAGCAAAACTTTCTATTTATTTTTCCTCAACCATTATATACATCAACAATGATGGGGATGATGCCATTTTCAGTGACTTTGTTATTAACTCGAAAAGTCAAAAAATTTAATTCCACTATCTCTAGTGAAAATTAGCAGAACACCCACAAGATGGCACTACTGCTTGTTAACATATCACTAGCTGAGCTTGAGAATACCACCCAGGATGTTGACTGTTAGGAACAGAGAGAAAAAAAAGAAAGATCTGTTAGCCAGGAGAGGCGGGCCCCTTTATGGCCACGGGCCCCAAAGCGGCCACTATGGCTACAATGGTGGTTCCTACGCCACTGGACCCAGCACTTTTTGGTGTACTGATCTGATAGTAGAGTAACGTTGATAGTAGAAACATAGAAGGAAAATTTAAGAAATACCAAAATAAAGTATTCATGGCTTCTTTCTTTCAAAAAAACAAAAAAACTGAAGCAAGTCTTCATTCAGTCAAAAGCTTTTACTATACTGCTGGTCTAATCGCAGCATGCTTACATTAAAATAAGACAGCCTTTTGTAATCAGGCTTTGACTGTGCTGAATGGGGTGGTTTATAGCATTCAGAGGCTGATGCAATAATTGTTCATGAAAATAATTTCTGTAAATGCATTGCAGGCATGCTGTAGTACACCTAATTGAGGAGTAACAGTAATAGTGACATCTGCAGGAAAAAATAGTTCAATGATAAACAGAGTAAACAGCCAATAAAGATAAAATATAATATATGGTGTAGTAAAATAGAGCAGCAAAATATTACTGTATTATATTTATTATAGCATTTAAATACAGACACACTGTGTAGTATGAGTTTTGTAGGCAAAGCCATGGTTTTCTAACATTTCCCCTTATTAGTGACACACTGTTTTTAGGTGTTTTTACACAGTTGCAATTTCATTGCATTTTTAGCCATTGTTTTAAAGGGGACATGTAGTATCAGAGGGGTGTTGTACAAAGCATTGACTGCAGGGGTGGGGTAGTGACTTTTAAAGATCCAAAGACCCTTTTTGGCTAAGGGCCTGGCAGGCTTGGTAATGGGGGCAATAAATGAACATGGTCCTCCTCCTCCAGACCCAACCAGTACGATTCTGATTGTCCAGGACAAAAAATTGGTCAGGGATGAAGGAAAGCTTGATATGCTAGTTTTAGGGCAATTCTTCAGAAAAATCTCTATTGGGCAAAATTTACACTGTAGTTTGCAAGGTAATTTTCAGTCCCTTTAAGCAACCAGAAAACAACCTTGCTTTCAGTTTATAATGGAAGTCAATGAGGTCAATTAGGTTGTTTAAAGAACGGAAAAAGTACTGTAAGTTTTCTGTTTTTTGTTCGACTTCAGTACTTTGCAAAGCTTTCTTCGTTTTTTAGTCTTTAAAAAATACTAAAAAGAGTGGCCATCCCACCTTTACAGACACCCTTCAGGGTCAGGTGACCTATGTAGCCCCTCCTGTGAATGCTCACCCCAATGAGCACCCCTGGTCGTATTTCAGTCTTTAAAACTAGAGTACATTTTGCTTTCTGTTCAAATACCTAGTCCCCATCTAAAAGTAATGTGCTGGACCAAAGAAAACCCGATATGTCCATTCTTTGGCTGATCGATCTTTGGAGCACCCATGATTGGTCGCTCCTGGTGGCGGCTTTGATCCACGGGCGAATTTCGAAGTATCTATGCCCAGCTTTACAGATGACCTTGTCAAATTCCAGACTTCAATCCTTTTGAAAATTTCTGCCCTGACTTTTTTTGCTGGATGCCCATGCAACCCTGGTAAAGTTTAAATAGGTTTACTTTGTAAAATGGGTGAAAATTCTGTCTGACAGTAAGCTTGAAAAAAACAAGTTGAAGAACAAACATTCAGTACAAACTGCTACATATTACTTATGTCATTCACTGAACCCAAGGATCCTTCAGTACCCGGCTGCAGCTCTGTCTGCTGAGCCACATGAAACTCTGATCTTACCTGATACCCAGTTTCTTGCAGAACCTTCTTGCCCCTTTCATTGATGCCTCTTCTCTTCCTGTTGGTCAGATTATTGTTTGCCTGCCAATATCTTGCTATTCATGCTACATTTTGCTATATCGTTACCAGTATACTGACCCTGATTTATCAACTACTCTTCCTTGCACTCCGTTTAGAACTGACACCATTGGCTACTGAATTTGGCTTGTAGCTTGACTGTGTGGTTGCTTCCTCTCTGCTACTGATGATTGTACACAGATGCTGGAGTGCTTGTGCCTGTGTCAGCTACTGAACATAAATCATTACAACTTAGTCCCTTTACATAGTAGGGACATGTTTCACCAATCACCGGGGGCTTGTCCGGTAAATACAAGAATATAAGTAATGCATGATCTATATTAGGATTCATATTAGTATACATTTCTCATAAATAGATACATGATTCTATTTAAAACACATTGCTCCACATCAACAACTTGTCAGGACCCATGGTGCCTTGCTTCCAAGGTTAGTGTACATGGATACCAACCACAACCATGAAAAGAAACAAATGCAGGCCAAGCCCAGTTGGGCCAGCTGGTACACACAAATCTCGCTATGAAAATTCAAAGAGATCTCTTTTCACCTCTGGTGCATTAACCATACGCTCCATAGAGTTGGCCTTTATGGTAGAGTGGCCAGAAAAAAGACATTACTTTAAAAATAAAAAGGCACATTATGAGTTTGCGAAAGGGCACGTGGGAGACTTCCAAAATGTATGGAGGAAGGTGCTCTGGTCTGATTAAAATGTAACTGTTACGCCATCAAAGAAAACGCTATGTCTGGCGCAAACCTCACATCACTCAAAGAACACCATCATGCTGTGGGGATATTTTTCAGCAGCCAGGATTGGGAGATTGGTCAGATTTGAGGGAAAGATGTCCAAGTCAATGCCCAGATCTCTATCCAATAGAAAATCTGTGATCAAATATAAAGATTGCTGTTCATAAGCACAAACAATCTTACTTGAAGAAGCTGGGGTTTTGCAGGTAGGAATGGGCAAAAATCCCAGTGTCAAATGTTGCAAGATCATAGTGACTCAGATGTGATTGCTGCAAAAGGTGGCTCTACTTTAGGGGGGGGGGGTGAATAGTTAAGCACAGTGACCTTTTCTGTTATGTTGTCCTTTGCTTCACAATAAATAATAAAAAAGTTGTGGCCATGTTCTGTAAATTATATGATGCAATTTCTCAAACAATCCATGTTAATTCCAAGTTGTGAGGCACCAAAATACAAAAAAAGTCAAGGGGGTAAATAATTCTGCAAGGCACTGTATACATTTTGGTCTAAAGAACCTTTAGACTAGAATGTTAGTCCTCTGGGAAGGGAACCCACCCAATCTCAGCCCCCTGAAACTGGGAGCACCCCCCCTCCCCCAAGGGGGGGCAAGGGTGAGAGAAATAGTCCCCTAATATGTGTGCTTTCCACCACCTCTTCTTTAAGCGTGGTTGATTTTTGCTCCCCTTATTTAGTGTATAAGAAACGCAGCACAGAAAACACTGAACCATTCCTGAAGGTTTACAATTCACTAGAAGCTGTTGCTAGATGTCATACATAATGCATTAACTAGCTCTATGTCTTGGCTCTATTGTAGAATTGTTTTATTTTGGATTGTTTTGATATTAATCAAGAAATTTAAAAACTGCCCTACCATGCACATATTTAGGTCAACCAAATAAACACATGATCCTTATACATCCCTTCTCTGTACAACCCTGGATTTCTAACATTTGAGTTCTTTGAAAACATGTCTTTGATTGATCAAAACAGGAAGGCTTTTTAAGGGGTCATAGGTGTAACAATCCTTTCATGTGATGTGAGATGTACCTTGTAAAGATAGTCATGTGAAGCGAATTAGATGTTATTATCCTTCCTTGATTATACTGAATTGTGTCAATAAACAATAGGAGTGTCATAATGTTCCCACTGTGCAATTGGTCCTACAGCGTTCAAAGCAAACTGATGCTTATTATGCAGCATAGCCAAATTTATCCAGCAAAGAGCTTAAAGTGCACAAAGCTATTTGTTGCTGTTTATTCAGGCAGTCACTGCAATTTTATATCACAGTCGTAGGGTACTGGTAGCCAGTTTTATCAGCACCAACTATAACTATATATAGCCAGTTATTCAGTAATGTTTCTCACTTCTTTCTTTCTATTTTCTATGAACCAGTAAATGTGACTTTTTCCAATATATTTATTAGTCGTGAATCATTTAGGCAAGGTTTCCCATGCGTTTTTCAGTCTGTCTAGGTCCCTCCGTCAAAGCAACCATGATGCGTTGGGGGCATGCATTAAACTTCTGCCAGGGCAAATATTAACCATTTTTTGGGGAAAAACTATCCAGATTCAATGCAGTCTCTATGTTTGCATCATTGCACTCATACTTGTGTTGGTCTCTGTTGCATCAAGATCAACGTGGTGTTCTACGTTGATTTTAATGCAACGGAGCACAACGTATCAGACCAACTCATGTGGATACAGGCAGGGGTGTAGCTAGAAATCACTGGGCCCCATAGCAAATTGTTTTTATGGCCCCCCCTGACCTGCCACTCCCTATAGGTAGAGAGCCAGTGAGACCCTTGAGGTTGCCAGAGAGCCCAAATTAAAGGGAAACAGAGCCCCCTTTATAGATAGTTCCTCATTCCTGGGAATGAGAGACAGACACGACAGCAGTATATCTCTATGTGAATGAAGGGCAGACATGGCAGCAGTAGATCTCTATGTGAATGAAAGGCAGACATGACAGCAGTATATCTCTATGTGAATGAAGGGCAGACATGACAGCAGTATATCTCTATGTGAATGAAGGGCAGACATGCCAGCAGTATATCTCTATGTGGATGAAGGGCAGACATGGCAGCAGTACATCTCTATCTGAATGAAGGGCAGACATGATAGCAGTATATCTCTATGTGAATGAAGGGTAGACATGACAGACAGATGGCTTGTAATAAATCATTAGCTATAACTACAGAACCTGTCACCAGTATGTTCTTCTTAATAAAGATGGCTGTCCTCAAAACACATACTATACATTTGTTATAGATAGTTGCCTAGTAAGAGCATGCACATTTTTTAGGTAAAGGTACAATAATGATAGGATTGCAAGGTAAATGTGAAATCCTGGACTGGGATACATTGGAATGGAATAGTTCATTTCATAATCCTTCATAAGTGCTCTTGCACACTATGCACTGTGTGGCTTGAGAATACATTAACAATATGATACCGATATTAGATGTCGAGAAACATTAGCAAGATGGAATTGAGTCAGGTTTAGCAAGTCCCAGTAGTGCTTGCCTATCTCAAATGTATGGGTAGTATACCTTTGACATTTTGGGGGTTACCAGTTATCCCCTGAGACTACATCCATGCAAAATTTCAGGTCCCTGTGCACAATTATTCCTACAAAAAAACTCAAAACATTGCTTCCCTATGAGCATAAAGCATGCTTAAGAAAGCATTATATAATTGTTGACTTCATAGTGGGAAGAGTTGGAGCCAGAAGCTTGCATTTTGCATGGATGTAGTCTCAAGGGTTAACTAGTAGCCCTTCAAATGGCAAGGTTGTACTACATAGGGTTTCAATGATCTAGGTGTTCAAACTAGGTGAATGAAAGGATGCATGTAGCAAATTAGTCCATTATGGTCTTGTGGAAGAATTATTTGCTAGCTTACTTCTTTGTAGGAAGGGTTGGAGCTAGGGGCATGAAATTTTGCATAGAAGTAGACTCAGGGGTAAACTGATAACCCCCCCCCCCCCAAAAAAAAATTTTTTAAGGTTCTATCATGCAGGGTGAAAGCATGTATGCAGCAGAGTAGTGCCTAATGCTCATAGGGAAGCAATATTTGATAGGGGGCTTTTAGTAGGAAGAATTGTGCTTAGGGGCCTGAAAATTTGCATGGATATAGTCTCAGGGGTTAACTGGTAAACCCCAAAATTTTAAAAATTTCTGGAAGCATGATTTGCTAAAATGCATTTTTTTCTGTTTTCCATTCTGTTTTCTGTTTCCATCATTTTTTTTCTTTAATCGTAAAGATACAAAAATATTTCAGTGACAATATTGAGGTGCCATAGTTTCCTTCCCTAAAAATTGCAATAAAAGTTGTGTTTGTGTGGCTTGCCTACTGGTTATTAATATGGTGCCTTTGCCTCTTGATGTAGTCTTCATGGTCTCTTGATATGTTGGTTACATAATGTCCTTAACTCTGGTCAAGGAAAATCCTGAAAAAATCCTCTTTTCATACAGCTTGCTAGGACTTATTTAGCTGCAGCTGAATGGCTGTTATTTTGTCTTTTAAAGGTTGTATCCCATGCTTTATGGTTCTTCACACTTCTCTGAGATTTGCTACATGTAGCTTGGATATATGAAGATAACATTAGCAGGGAGAGTAATGGCCTCTTCCTTCTAGATCAGCCGAGAAGTCCACCCGGTGCAGGAAGTGACGTCAGTGGCGTGGAAGTTTTCAAACTTGACAGCTATGATAGGGGATCTCCAACACTCCCAGAGCTTCTGTCTCTCAGTCTGTCTCCCACACGGATTTCTCACAAGCAACCCTAGCTTGTTATTGAGCTAGTACATGTAGTTTTTTGCATGAATTAAGTCAAAATTACGGCATAAATTTCAACTTGACTGTGGACTTATTTTGTTTTGCAAAAATGTGGTTCCTGCTACACTTCCCTCTAACAGTTTTGGTGATTATATCATGTTCAGGGGCTTTGCAATTAACTCACAAAGTCGAAATCTCATGCCCATCTCTAAAAATTACATCTCAAAACAAAAGCACACTTGCCGTGCCTTAGCTGCTGAATTTTCCACCCTAGGCTTATATTTAAGTCATTTTCAAACTATGAATTTTTAGTCTGTAGTGGTTTATTTTCCTTTTACAAAAGAATCCTAGAATTGCTATCATCACAAGGATGTCCTGCAATCTAAAAGAACCAATTTCATACATGTGCAATTATGTTACTGCTTTAATAGTGATGAGCGACTAGGCAATATTCGAATTTGTGTAATTTCGTGAATTCCCGCCATAATATTCGATTCCATATTCGTAATCTCGAATATCCGCACTTGTGGACATGAATTGCGATCTAAAAATCGCAATTGCGATCAAATATGCGCAATGCATGCAAGTCAATGGAGCTCGGATATTCCGGTTAAAATTGAAATGAATGGGATCGTGATAATCGCAATAAACGTGTCGGATATCCGATTATATATTTGCAAATATTCGCAAAATGGCGATATTCGAGCTAAATATTCGAAAATCTAATATTCGAGCTCCACAATACTTTCCAAAAGCTATACAGAGGTTGAAGTCAAACTCACAAATTGTATGCTTGATCTATCAGTTTATCTACAGTATTGAAACAAAGTTTCATATTATTTTTTTCATGTTAATCACCTTTCTGGCAGTATGATTTTAAAAACAAACCAACATGGTACTGTGAAATTTTCCAGGTACAACATGGTAACTTCCAGGTACATTTAGGAAACTATGGAAGCAGGACGGGGGTACATATTCCAGGTTGGCATCACATGAGTACAGTGCGGGCTGCTGCACATCCCTGGCATCTTCAATGGGACTTTGAGGGCACAAGCCATGGGGCACATTGTCAGGACAGGCATAAGGCAAGCCATTCTGAGTGGCTCTAAGTAAGCACTCTTGGTATTAAAAGTCTACCCCTACAGGGATCACCGTCATGCCCACTGATTTCTGCCATATATCAAACACCTCTAGTCCCAAGGTCTTGCACAAATATCTGATCTTCAGGATAGGTAAGGTAGTTTGACCAACTCTTGAAATCCTTCAATGACCTAAACCTTCTTATAGTTATATCCAACAATCTAGAACCCTAGTAGTCTGATTTCTTCATGACAAAATTGACTCACCAGTTAACCTTAAAATATGTCTCTTAGGCCAATTTGGATTAATGTTATACTATATTTTTTACTTGAGACCTTTCTGCAGCCCACAACAAATTACTAAGACATAAATCTACACTGCAGGTTCCTGGATATTATACACTATAGGTTCCTGTATATTATAAACACAAAAATCACACAATGATTCTTATTACTATTCCACTTAAGAGCTGTAATTATGATGTCACAATGACATTTGTATTTCCCTTGGACTACCCTCTCAGAGATTGAGCTCTGTGTTTTGTCATACTACCCAATCATTCTCTTAGTATGTCCCACTCCTATTTCCCTGCACACAGCTGTGATGTTGTCACACTCTGTAACTTTGTTGTTTTCTGGATTATAGTCTACTGTATGCAAGATATAAGATATGAGCCATCTTGTTTTTATGTTTAATCATTTTACTCCCTTTCCATTTTTATTTTTGTTATGGTTCATTATAATCAATATAAAATGCTCTCAGAGTGTACTATTATCCTTCAGATTTAATTTTGTACATTGAAGTGTATGGCTCCCTTTTATATTTGCTATTAAAGCATACAACTTTTAAAAATGCAGCAGATTTTGTTGTTTAGGACCAGAATCCCTTTCACACAAACCATTTAATATAAAGTTTTTGGTAGCATAACAATGAGCACCAGGATATTTGTTTAAATAATTGTTAACAGGACCAATCCAAGTAGCAACAACAGAACAATATTTTTTTGGGTTGCATGGCAGCACAAAATGAAAGCAATCCAGTGGCTGGAGAAGGAGAAATTAAAAAATGTAAGCAGGACACTTTTTAGTTAGGACCTTCTAACAAAAAAAGGCAGCATGTCTCCACGTAGAGATGGTCAAATTTTTCGACTTGCTAACTTTGTCAGCTGATTGCAAAGCCCCTGAACTTTATTTGTGGAAAAACTATTTGTGTTAGAGACCCACTTTCTTTTTTGTAGTATACCCTTGTCTACATCTCCAGCAAGTTTGGTGTTGATATCATATTCAGGGGCTTTGCAATTAACTCGAAATCGTCGAAATGGTCGAATTTTTGAAAAAAATTCAACCATCTCCAGCAGAAGCTGCAGCTTCACTTTTTATTTGTTTTCTTTTGAGTTGTTTGATGTCTGTGCCCTTTCACACAGCTATAGCCCTGCTCAACAAGAACTATAAATGAAACTCTTTTACTTAGGTCCCTGTTTAGAAGTTAAGGCATCAAGAAGACACCAGCAGAAACAGTTTTTAATAGTGTCTGGTAGTTGTAACCCTTTTAGAAAGTTCACAGTTTTAAAGAAAAAAGCAAATACATACATCACCAGAAGGACCACAAGTTTTTCAACAAATGTTAGCAAAAATCTACCATTTGTAGGTAACATAAGACCAACCCATAGGTAGAGGCTAGTTTCATTTAGAAAATTGTACTTTAATTATGTATACTAGATCTTCGGCATAATACATAATTATCCCTTTGCTACTTTGGTTGCATTATAAAAAAAAATTGTGTTTTAACAGTTAATTTTAGAGGTCAGTGGTCAATGTTATCATCCTTATAAAAAATTTATTCACGGTTAAATACTTTACTACCACAAATATGAGATTTACATTGGTGGTAGTAGGCTTCTGTCCCTTTGCAAGAGGTGATTGGGTGCCTTTAAAGCCACTTAATAATTTCTTGCGCTTGTGATTGGTGCTGTTTCCTAAACCGTAAACTCTGTTCTCTCCTTTGAAGTGTGATACCACAAAGCCATTTTTCCGGTTGGTGCTTTCATTCTGCGGTAACCTCGGTAGAACTCAATCTTTTTTCGAACATCTTAAAAAATTCGCCAGGTAATAAAAGGGGTTTAATAGAACTTTGATCACATCAGGGTGTATTTTGCTCTCAGCAGCAATAAAATAAATTAAACAAATCTAATAAAAAACAAATTAAATTAAAAATCTAATTAAAGGCCTCAAAATCTATACGCACAAAAGTTCTCTCACCCAAGATTTCCTCATTAGCTATAAACAGATGACATTCCCTTTTGACAAATTTGGGCTACATGGGCTCTGCCTTTAGAGAATATATAATGTGGTGTTTAAATAATATTCAGACCTTCAGACACATATGTGCAAAAATCAGATTAGGGCATTCACAAAAGTCACCATAAAGTTTGGGTGTTTTTGGCACATTTGTGTAAATGGCTGAAAATGGCAATACAAAAGTTTAAATTGTAAATCCATTAAAAAATTAATCCTTCAACTCCCTGTGCATATGCAAATAAAACTTCTAATTTACAAGGGGTTTAGTTATACTGCAATGAGTTTGAATTACAAAAAATTACAAACTCACTAACCAGACCCCTTTTTGGAATAGGATCTGATATCACTAAAAAGGGGGGGGGGGGGGACAAACAGCATTGTTCCCCCTTTAGAGCATACCAGACCCCCTTCCTCACAAAGCCTGGAAAGGAGTCGGCCATGCTGTTACCCTCCAACCAATCGACCAGTGTACATCCCACAGCCCAACCAGGCCCAGTGCCATACCATAACAAGACCTCATAAAGGTGCCTCATTAAGGTAAGGAGCTTCTTTACCACAACCTTGCTTGTGTGTCATGGGGGTTGGGTATAAGCTCATAAGGGTCCACCCCAAAGAATGAGGATAGAGGTCATATGGACCTCTTACCCATTGTTAGTAAAGGTTAACATTTGTCACTGAAATAATCAAACAAACAGCTTTAACAAAGATAGTTTATTAGGGGTCATGCCATTCCACATATCTGAACAGTTGTGTGCCACTTGATGTCTGGGAGATAGTGGCCAGGAACTTATTTAAGTCCCCTAGTTCCAATGGTATAAGTAACTATACGGGTCCAATATTTGTAAACAGCGTGATTAATGTTTCATCGATCATCATTATCAATCATGTTCCACCTGGAAACTCTGGAAAAAGATAGCAAAACTGCCCATACGAATCTACTCTTAATTTATTCTTAATAAGAGTTAGCTTTTAAATAGTAATAAAGTTTTGGAGCAGCTGCAGCTTGCCAATTACTATCTGCCAGTCAAAACATTTGTATCAATTCAAAAAAAATAAAAAATAAAGCCCTTATTATATAACCAAAATAAAAGATTCGGATGGTGCTTCTGCAACATGTAAGTCAATTCACTGCTAGTTTGGTCTTGAAAATTACTTAACTGAACTTCTCTCTTTGGAAGAAAAAGACTGTGGGCAGGTCCTTATTGCCTTCTACCTACAATAACAAGCCATAAGAACTACATTGAGTGGGGTAACATGTCAGAGCCTCATTCCACAAATAGCTGCTACTATCGTATTCTTTCAAGTTTCACCATTGCAAGATTTCATTAGTAAATCTCTAAAAACACATGGTGACAAACAATTTATGGGGAACCCCACTAAATCTTACAAGAGTAAATTGTTACATTTTCATTAAGTGTTTTTCATAAATGGATCTTTCATAAATAACATGCTCAGTAGTAGGGTAGATATCTTTCAATATCTCTAGAAACATTTCATAGACTAATGACAGCTTTTCATTTAGCAAAGTTAAGGTCTAATTCAAATAGTAAATAGGGTGAAACTGTTTTTCCTATGCATAGTCTATCACTTGTGTAAACATTTGCACAATATCAGTCAATAATAGATTTTGTTTTCTGCATTTGGGGTTGCCATTGCTTTCATGGCTTTTGAAATGTAATAAACTATTACAATGGCTCCCTCATGTGGCTAAATGTTACAACAGTAAAAAAGAAATGTATTCTAGATAATAACCACATAGAAAAGTATGTACTGGGTGCTTGTACTTGTATGTATGTACTTGTTTTCTTGGTGACCTTTTGTTGTTTTTATAAACTTATGGAGGTTTGAACCATTATAACTTCAGTAACAGTATTGCAAATATACATAAGGTTGAAAGAGGGTCTTGGCAGCTCAGGCAGGATAAGTGTGCATGCAAAACATTTGCTTGGAAATAAATGTATTCATAAGAATAGTTAAAATTTTGTAGTATTCTGTTGTAAAATGTAATATTTTATTTGCATTTTGCATAGTAGCAGATGTGTTGGTAAGTCATAGAGAAAGGCTATGATAGTCAAGGACAGTACATTTTGTCATGCATGAGTGTGGGAGAGAAGCAAATGAGAACAAGAGGTTGTTGAGCACATTTAACGTTTAAATAAGACTTCAGCATTAAAATACAAAATTGCATGTATATTACTTATAAGCAACAAGCATGAAGCCAGTTGTTTCTGGTTTGTACACTTTATATATCTGGCAGCTTAGAATGCTTAGTCCTTTGAATGTGCAACAAAAAAACATATACCCTGTTTTATTTTGACTCTTTATTATGTCACATTACAGCCAACCATGTTAGGCTAGGGCACTATGACCCCTTTGGAATTTATTTTGCTCTTTGAACTTATTGTGTATCAAGGGTCAAATACATTGTTTAAAAACACAATTAAAGAGTCTAAAAGCCTAAAGGCCCCCATACACGGGTCCGTTTCCCATCGGATTCCGGGACGATCGATTCCGGGCGCGTGCACATTAAACGATCATCCCGGAATCGCGTGAAGCCCACCTTGTCCGTCCGATCTAGTCCGATTGTTCGGGGGCCCAGAATCGGATCAGACAGAGAACCAACATGTTGGTCTTTCTGATCCGATTATGCACACATCAGGAGGAGTTGACATTTGTGGAGTAAGCGATCGGACACGGAATCGTCCAGGAATCCGTGGGACAAGGTGGTATGTAGCGATCGGACACACTTAACTGGCCGATCGATCGGACCTCCGATTCCCGCTGAGATCGCCGGAATCGATCGGATAGGTGATCGATCGGCCATGGAATCCGACTGTGTATGGCTAGCTTTATTGTATACTGAAATGTCCATGTATTAGCTTACTAATAGAAGCACTCAATCTATAGATAACCCTCTCTATATTAGGCCAACATCCCAATTAGTTGACATTGACAATGAGTCAAGAACTTTAGTCAAGAACGCTTGTAGAGAAATAAATCCTCTAAAAAAAATTCTCAAGATGGTGGCAAGGGGATTTTAATACCCAATAGATAGTAATAGATTTTAAATAAACATTTTATTGGACATGAATCAGAATTAAAATAAGTACAAATATTTAGATGTACATCACATACAAATTCATAATAAATACATCAATTCTCATGAACATGATATTTAGCATGGATTAAATGTAAAAGCTTTCACCCAACGCCTTTCACTGTTTGTAGCTTCTTCAGGGGATGCTTATTGCATTTATTTGTAGATAGGTTTCACTATGGATAAATAATAATAACATAAAGAGCATTCTTTAGAATGATGCATGATCATGTGATAAAGGTAGAGAGCAAACGCAGTCAGGTATAATCATAAATTAAGTTTCATTGAATTTTTTATCTGATTCTTTACTATACATTATGGTAGATTATGATCATGGTAAATAATTAGATAACAAATTCAATTGTAGGTGTAAAACAGAACCTAGAGGTGTAGTAGAAAAAACCTGGCAGCTATATGATTTCTCCTTTGCTGAAAGTCTTATGAAGTCAGCCTCTAGTCAGCCATATTCAATAAATCGTTTTTTTAGAAAAAACCCTAAAAAGGTGGTAACGTGTTATTTAGAGGGACTTCCTCAACCCCCTGAAACTTTTCAAAGCCCATTCTACCACCCTAATTTGCTTTCGTTAGATTGACTAGAATATATATTTGCCAAATGGTGAAAGTTTTTGCCAAAATGTTTGCAACTATGGTTTTGCAAACCTATGGCAGAGCCCTTGCTGTGGGAACACATGCTGTCAACCAGCCTATTGGCTCTCCCGGCTGTCAGTTCTCTTCTACCTCTGAATGCGAATGCGAACAGAGACCCCACCCTCCCCTATAGCTGCCATGTATGTGTATATAGTGTGAACGTGTATGTATATACATATATATATATATATATACATACATATATATATATACATATTTTCTAATCTCGGTTCTCTTCAACAAAATATTTAATTGTTCTTATGTTAAAACTTGGTTTGCTAACATTTTGCTGTTTATTTTTATTAGGACAGAAGAACATGGATGTCGTGAGTGAACATTAAAAGGCATCAAGGAACCTTTAAATACTTGAAGATTCTAATGGCTTTCAAATGTATAACTTCAGTGATAACATCACATTTTAAACTCAACCCCAATCAGGAGGAACTATGGCAATTAGCCTTTGCACATAAGAAAGTTCACAGATACATTTTAGATAAACAATATTGTTTATGTTTCTGATATTAGTGCTAACTCTAAATCTAATACATTTCCACTACTTAATTAATAAGAAACAAAGCTGAGATAAATACAAAAAAAAGTTTTTTGTTTTTTTTTATTATTATTTATTTATTTTATCATATGTTAACCCTAAACAAATAAAAATATTTTATTATTTTTTAGCAAGGTAATTTATATAAACACATTGATTTTAAACGTATGTATGAATTGAATGTATTTTTTAATTTAAACAACCAAATTAATTATACCTAAATTATTAATAACTAAAACATATGAACTAAAAGCACCAACATGATCTAAAGTTAAGCAAATTCAAATAAATTATATAAAAATGAATTTTTATAATCAGACTCTGGACCCGCAGCTTGACATTGTTAATTCATCTGGGACAGAAACTGAATGGGATGAATCAACAGTATTAGGAACAAAGGTCACCCTTGCACTTCTTTTAGCATTATTAACGTTAGCAACTCTTCTTTCAAATATTTTTGTGATTATTACTATTTATATGACTCGAAAGCTTCATACCCCTGCTAATTATTTGATTGGCTCCTTGGCATTTACAGATTTGCTGGTGTCTATTTTAGTGATGCCTGTCAGTATTGTGTACACTGTAAATCACTCATGGTCATTTGGTCAGATCATATGTGATATTTGGCTGTTATCTGATATCACCTGTTGTACAGCATCCATACTCCATCTGTGTGTTATTGCTCTAGACAGGTACTGGGCTATAACAGATGCACTGGAATATTCTAAACATCGTACAGCAGGTAGGGCAGCTGCCATGATTTCAGTGGTGTGGGTAATTTCTATATGCATCTCCATCCCACCACTCTTTTGGAGGCAAGCCAAAGCTCAAGAAGAACTTACAGATTGTTCTATCAACACAGATCAGATTTCTTATACTATATATTCCACCTTTGGTGCGTTCTACATTCCTACAATATTGTTGATCATACTATATGGAAGAATATATGTAGCAGCAAGGACAAGGATTCTTAAACCACCATCCATTTATGGAAAGAGATTCACCACTGCACAGTTAATTACTGGTTCAACTGGGTCTTCTTTCTGTTCAGTAAATGTAAACTCTCATGGCGGTCATCCTCACACTGGAGTTTCTCCCGTTTGTATTAATCATATCAAGATAAAACTTGCCGACAGCGTGCTGGAAAGGAAGAGACTGTCTGTAGCCAGAGAAAGAAAAGCCACTAAAACGCTGGGAATCATTTTAGGGGCTTTCATTGTATGCTGGTTACCTTTCTTTGTAGTATCCTTGGTCTTGCCCATCTGTAGTGATGCTTGCTGGTTTAATCCACTATTATTTGATTTGTTCACTTGGCTGGGATATTTTAACTCTCTCATCAACCCTGTGATATATACAGCCTTTAATGAGGATTTTAAACAAGCTTTTCAAAAACTTATAAGGCTGAAGAAGATTTCCTAAGAACTTTTTGGAATGTAATTACCATCATACAGAACTGAGCAATGCTGCTAGCACTCTGAATATTGTAGGAACTAATATTGAAATTGATCCTTACGCTTTTAGACATGAAACGCCATCACATTCATGCCAGGAATGTTCATTAAAAGAACCATATTTTTTTTTAAATATATAAAATATATAAAAAATATTTAAAATATATAGTT
Source organism: Ptychadena robeensis (assembly GCA_036250615.1). Taxonomy (NCBI): domain Eukaryota; kingdom Metazoa; phylum Chordata; class Amphibia; order Anura; family Ptychadenidae; genus Ptychadena; species Ptychadena robeensis. The sequence goes on along the minus strand of CM070033.1, from coordinate 109,132,213 downwards.
ATAATTGTGCCATTTATGAGCATATGAATGTGTATCACTCATTATATTGTTTATTTTTATGAAACAAAGAAATCAATATTATATTTTGCATTAATTGTGCTTACCATATGTGGTTAGGTGATTACAAACACTAATGGTACATAATTTCCTGTATGAAGAAAATACAAGTGATTTGATATAACATCCAGTGCTATTTATATATATTGTTTTGTAATTATACTAATTTCTACAGGATATTTTACTTAACAGAAAAAATAGTAGTTACTATAAGATACCAAAGTCACCTACACGTCTCTTTTCTTACTGTCATACCTTTAGTATATAAAGCTCTATCCATTACACACATTCAAATGAAAATTTTAATTCTGTGAAGTTTCCCATGCAGCCTGGTCATCATATATTTGCAAAATAAGTCAAACCAAATAATTTTCAATGATGTCCTTAAACTAAGTTTTGGAGATCACCCCAACTATTTGCTAATTCTGAGCTTAGAAAAAAGTTGTCAAGAATAGCACAGTAAATGCAGTTGCACTGACACTACAGAGTCACTGATGTAAATATCAATAATTCATTCAATCATCAATAATTTAAAGAAGAGTTGTTACCCTTAATAAGTAGATAATTTGAATTGAGACTTCTATCTCTTAGGCCAGTTGCTTTTGTTATAAATTACAATACTTACAGCACTAGTATTCATTTTTGAATATATAAGGAAAAAGGGAAAACAAAATAAAAATGTCAAACTTATATTCAATTACCTAAAGAGACCCAAAGTGAGGTATTTTAACACTAACACTACTCAGGCACTAAGATCCATCATATAACATAATTTATAGTCAAAGGTCGTTAATACCACAAAGGACTACAATATAAAAAATATACTTTTTTTTCGGACCATAAGTGGGGGGGACGGGGACGTGGGTGCATCTTAAGGTCCAAAGGGAGGGGTCCCTGGCAAAGGGAGGGGATGGCATTCCGCCATCCAAATGACTGAATGACTCAGTGTCAGTCAGGTCACATGATCAGCACAGCACACGCCCCCCCCCCCCTTGCACGCGTGACACTGGCTTTAGATACAGTACTTTCTCCCACTCTGGTAGTTCTCGGCAGCTGGAGAGGAAAGGGGGGGGTTGGCTGCCCCTGCATAGATGGGAGAAAGTGGGGGGCTGGAGCCACTGTCCACAGAGCACAGATTCATCCAGCGAGCCTTTGCTTGATGCTGCACAGTGGCCTGACAAAGATGAGCTCTCTGTCACAGTGAAATACAACCCAATGTAATGTTAAGATTGTAGCCTAAAATACAAGCTTAGGTAGGCAGAAAACAAATACCTGCAGTAAATGATTTCAGCCCCTAACACAAAAACAAACTTTGAAGACACAAAAGTATTTATTTGTATACCATTCTAGTCCAATTGTATAGAAATCTGTGAAAAACAGATCATACACCTATATTATATATCGGGATAGTGGATGAATACTGTGTGGGGACACCAGACCATTATTTTCCCTAACACAAAGTAACAGATGATGGACAACAGTGCACCTTTTACTGAAACACGCTATGAAATTTACTGTGTGTTCCATGCAATTAAGTTGTCCTAATGATTCCTAGTTACAGTGTAAATGAATCAGAGTACGACGAGCCTTACACCTTTTGCTTGTTATTTGAACACCTATTTTTTTCTTGTTTTCCTGTTCTAAAAACTGGGTGCATCTTATGGTCAGGTACATCTTATGGTCTGAAAAATATAGTTTACAGTACATACATGAAATAGAATACATTCTTAAATGAATATTGCCAAAAACTTGAATGTCCTAGATGTCTTAAGTCATATATTGCACACTGTGTATCCACATGTCAAGCCTGCCGTGTCCCCCCCCCCCCCCCCCCCATTGGTGCATCAGGGGGTGCGGGGAAGAGGACACAGAAGTGAAAGCTGTGCAGAAAATAGGACATCAGATAAGGACATATATATTTGGTGGGTTCGATTCAGGATGGCGGCGTGATCAGTTAGCTATGCATAGATGTTGACTCAAGAATTCAAAGAATCTAGTAGCCTGCACAGGCTACTTAAGTCTTCAAATTCTTAGGAGTCAACATCTATGCATACCTAACTGACCAGCCTTTATGCTGGGTGGACCATAATTTATCACACATGGCTCTATATTAATCAGAGTGTTTTGGGTGTTTTTCCCCACCTACACCATCTGGGCCCGTTGGAGAGTGGTGAACACTTGGACAGCCTCTCTTTTGCAGACTGATCACTCCACCATCCTGAATCAAATCCACCACATATAGATTTTCTTATCTGATGTCCTATTTTCTGCACAGCTTTCACTTCTTTGTCCCCAATCATTTCCCCTTGAGGAGCCCATTCAGGGGTGAAATGCATCAGGGGTTGACATGTGGATACGCAGTATGCCATATATGACTTTGATACAGTTAAGGGGTGTGGCACATTTACGTATATTTGTACCCAATACCTATCCATTCAGTAACCTTAAACTCAACAAACAGACACAGATGTTGTAGAAAAACACCTACACATTTCAGCCCACTATAAATCCTAACTACCATAATAAACATAAAAATACTTAAACATAGAAAGACCATATGCTAAACATATGATATATATATATTCACTTAAGCATAATAAAATAATGCACTTACCTATATGGAAATGCTAAAAATGATGCCATATTGTGTTGGGAAACATGGCAAACTGATTCACAATATATAAGTTGCAACAGCTGGTGAATGGATAACAAAATAACTTAGAACCTAAAAATGTTTGCCCTTATGATTGATATTAATAACTCAGGTATAGCATCATCGCCCCATAAACTTAAAACCAAAACAAGAAGGTTGCACCCAGTTGACAGGGATTAGAGTCCCCTCAAGCTGCCACGGTGTTCTAATCCCTGTCAACTGGGTGCAACCCTATTGTTTTGGTTAACAAAATAACTTACTTGGCTCCTAAAGCCAAAAAAGTAATAGGATGCAGGAAGTCTAGGATGCACATCCAAGAATGCACTACAGATTGTTGAATATTGCCCAAAAAGTATTTTTAAATGTAAAGGTCTTGAAATGCCCCATGTTATATAACTCATTAGTATTCATAGGCTTTGATGAACAATAGTTCTTTTCTCCATGTCACTTGAAACTGTCCATTTAATGTGTATATTTTCATCAACAATTGCATTTGCATATGCAAAATTATTGCATTTCATAAATGTACATATATTTTAATAAAATTCATTTAAATTTATTTAAAAAAAAGGATAGGACATTTACTATAAATTCAGTGTGTTTAATTACTTAATAATTTTGGGGGACATGATATGGGAAAGGTGCAAGCTTATAACATAACTGATATCCCCCAGTATTGATAGAAGGAATGGGTGCTTGAATAAATTGGTCGGAGGAAGAGTTGTACATACGACCCCTTTTTTCTAACCACCCAAGGTTTATGAATGTATATGGGGCTTGTTTTAATAGAAAAAGGCCAAAAAAAACCTTTTAGGACATTCTTTAAAGGTGGCATTAAAGATATGTAAATTTACAAAGACCATCAAAGCTACAATTATTTTCATAAACAAAAATTTGTGAATGGAAGTTAACACAATAAGAGAAACAGCTTAAGTATAAATAAACATAAATATAAGAAGCATATACACAATGAGATGTTAATCAGCTAAAAGACAACTTCTACCATGAAACTTATCACTGAGACTGATGACATGGTGATATCCTGATTGATGATGAGTGTAGCTAAATGTAAATTATGTAAGTTATTGACAAAAAATTGTATATTTGAGGTTACTATTTTCATGCACTGGGCATTCAAAAACCAGGTATTGCATTTTGTTACATTAAGTTCAACAAAAAATTTTTGTGTATGGAGAACCAATGGGTGTCAGTGACACGACAAAAATTAAAACTGTTAGTGGCTACCAACATCTGTAGCCATTATCCATATTATATTCACAGATCACTTTGCTTACTGAATATGTTTTGTATATCTTTACACCAATGTAGCAACATATTTTGGTAAGAATTATCAGGTATATTTTATTCTTTTTAGGATCAATTTTACAAGACTGTTCCTGATTTCTTTATTTCTTAAGGTATATATAATGGGGTTTATTAAAGGCGTGGCCACAGTATATAGCAGGGACAGAGACTTATTAAGATTGATTGCATCTTCACTTTTAGGAATCACGTAGACGGTTATCAATGCCAGATAATAGGTACAGACAACAGCCAAATGCGAGCTACATGTCGAAAAGGCCTTTTGTTTCCCAATCGATGATGGAATGCGAAGTATAGCAAACACAATACGAAGGTAAGTCACAATAATGAACAAAAATGGAAATACAACAATGGGAACAGAAAAGAAAAATATCTGTGTTTTCACAAGAGAGATGTCAGAACAGGAATGCTCCAGAAGAGGTGTCAGGTCACAATAGTAATGATCGATAATATTTGAGCCACAGAACTCTAGGGTACTTAACTGAATAATGACAATAAGTGTTGATGCAAAACTAAAGATCCAAGCTATTACAGCTAATCGAAGGCAGAAGTATAACCCCATTAAAGAACTGTAATGCAGTGGATCACATATTGCCATATATCGGTCATATGACATAAGAGTAAGAAAAAAGGATTCAGCATTGGTTGAAATAGAGAATATAGTCACCTGAGTGACGCAGCCAATCACAGAGATAATGGCACCCTGTTCCAAGACTATGTGAAGAAGAAAAGGAAGAATGGTCATTGTGAATATGATTTCAGCTGAGGCCAATTGACTGAGGAAAAAGTACATTGGTGTGTGCAAATGTTGCATTAATGTTATTACCAGGATTACCAATGCATTTACACTTATGGTCACACACTGAACCAACAAAAGGCTCATAAAAAACATTGTTTTCAAGGTTAGGAGATTTTGAAATCCAAGAAGAAAGAATTCAGTGATAACTGTCCTGTTCATTTCTTGCATTTTGAGTACAGTAGATAGGTTTTTCACAAAATTTGGTAGAAAGTTTGGCATTCAAGTGATGCCCTTTATTGGGTCATCAATGGCTAACACAGTACAACACTCAACTTTTTCCCAAAATGTGTAAAATAGCTAGAATAGCTGTAGATGAAATATAATTATAAAACTGTGTTATCAAATCATTAATGGGTGAAAATATCATAACATTTTCTACTCTACATATACGTAGCTAAGTTCATTGTTCCTTTCCATAAAAATAATAAATCATATAGAGAATGAGCCTTGCACATGATTGGCTACCCTTTTCTTATTTTTTTTTTTCACTATATTCACTTAGCTAAACTCTCTTGCAAATGAATATTTACTTTGGTAAATTAAGCAACAGCAAAAAAAGCAGTTCAAATCCTTAAAACAGAATCTTGCTACTAGCTGTTATTATCATTACATGCAGATATAAGAAATCACTCCTTAAGCTTTGTAATATTTTACATTTACACATTTTATATCCATTCCACACTCACATAATAAAGAACCCAATTATCAGTAGATGGCAAATTTAAATGTAAGGGCTTGTTACCAGCGTCATGCCTTAAGACAATATATGATTTAACGCATGTTCATCCAATTTAACGAATATGAGTTTCCACAGTGCATCTGAATTACAGTATTATGAAGCTACACAGGAATCATCCTCTAATTGGGTAATCTAAAATCCCCTGTGTATGTGTGTGTTAGAAAAGGGAAATAAATGACTGTGCTTAGATTTAAAAGCATCTGACAGTTTAAAGCAACATTGTTGTTTTTAATATATTTGGAGAATTAACACTTCTGTTGTCTCTATGTTTTTGTCTGTGATTGAACCTCAGATTAGTCTTCATCCACAGGTCACCAGCTGGCTTTGGGTCAAATGTAACTCTCACAGTACAACACCGTTTGAAACCACAGATCTCCTACCTTTTGTCAGATTTTACTCTTAGTCATGCCTACACTGACTTTCAACCTCCAGATCTCCAACACCCTTTTTGTTATTAGTAATTTGCGTTCCCAATGTTTGACCCCTAACTGCAACCTTTCATTAACAGTCAAACTGACATAAATTGTAAACATTTAACAATAAAAACTGAAAGAATTTTGGTCTACAAAATGTATTGTTTACAGCAGTGTATTTATGATAAAAAATGGAGTTGTTTGTACAGCTATTTAATTTGTTTGAGCTTTTATCTCAATTCAATCTGCAATATCAACATCAGCCACAAGATGTAGCTATATTGAGCACTTGCAGTTTCTCACATATCGGGGAAGAGGGGGGTGGGGCAAACGAAGAAGCTGCTTGCATCTCTCCCCTCTCTGGACAGTACACATGACGGCGAACACAGGACTGGGCATTGAACCGCCAGACTCCCCTAAATGGTCGGGCCCAGGACAGGGGGCCCTCAAAACTTACAATAGTTCTGTCATATTAATTTTAAGAAATACCGTATATAGTCAAAAAACGTGCTGAAAATTTCACCCTCAGCTTATACTTGAGTCAGAGTGAGGTTGGCACTTACCTGTTCCGGGTGCTTGCTGGTCTCCCTGCAGGCACCAGCAGCCTCTGTGAATGATCCAATGTGTTTCCCAAGTGTTTCTGAGATAGGCTCATTCAAATGTAAAAAAAATTGCACCACACCGCCATCTAGTGGAAACTAATTAATTTTTACTGAAGAAGGTGGAATTCTATTGAAAGCTCAAGTACTTAGGATTCTTTTTCAATGGAATTTTCAATCTTTGAATCATAAGAAGTGCCTTGAAAACATATCCTGTATTAACAATAAACCTGTGTTCTCTTAACTTTATTGAGTGTGTGGCACTAAGATTCACCTATTTAAATAATTCCCAGGGGGAAGGGTGCTTTCCATCTATTTTTCTCATTTAGAAAACTCCACTATCTGATTGCATTTCCCACCCTTGGCTTCACACTCGAGTCCATCAGTTTTCCCAATTTTGTAGATAAAATTACCTCAGCTTATATTTGCGTGAGTGTATAAATTAGCATTTTTACTAATATTTGCTAATTTGCTAATATTTTATATTAAAATAATGTATTATTATGTATTATAATTACATAATGTATTATTATATAAAAATAGTACAATTATATATATATTAAATGTATTGGGATCCCGACAAAGATAAAATCTTTTGTGTATACTGTACAGATCAAAACAATCAGTAGAAAACTGTGCACGATTATCTCTTCTAGTTATTTTTATACCTAAAATATTATTTACTTATAGAAAAGACAAAAATGTTACCTCTAGAAATAAGATGTGACTCTTCAGCAAGCTACATTTTATTGAAAGACGTGTCTATTTATATGTGTTAGTGAATCCCCACAAGAGCCTTTTATTTTCTGCAATTATTTACAATGTGGAAGATCCCCAAGGTGTTAATATATCACCTGTGACCAATTAATTTATGATAATTATGTTGATTATATTTACTGTTAACTTGTGACTTTAAATGTGAAATTACAGTCTGATATAATACATCTAATGTCCACCAATATAATAGAGCAATAGTCCTAAAAATAGTTCTTTATCTACAAAGGAGCTACAAAGAAAATTAAAGAATTTCAATGTAATAATCCAATATCACCACTAATTAAATCTAAAGTCATTGATACATCTAAGATAATGAACTGTAGCCTGGTCAGATTTTAACATGTGTATAAAGATTGGGACTCCAATACTAATAAAAAGCAATGCAGTGCACCATTGCATATAATATGTGTTGCCAGGTATAACATTATGACATTGGTTACTACATGCAACTATACAATAGGACAATAAAATTCTAAACCTTTAATGAAATATTGTTTGAAAAAAAAAATTATTATTAATTTATATTAGCCAACCTGCCTTATTGGATGTACCAATGATGTAAATTATATAGCCTAGTGCAGGGATAGCGAACCTATGGCACAGGTGCCAGCGGTGGCACTCGGAGCACTCTCTGTGGGCACCCGACTTGGCAGCCAACACAGAGGCTGATTGAGAAAAGAACTGCAGCCCATTGGCTCTCAATGCTGTCAGTTTTCTTCCCCTCTGTTCTGATTGCACACAGAACCCCATACCCTCCAATTAGAAGCCCAGGGAGGGACAAGCATAAAGCAGAGAAAAAGGTGTGTGTGTAATGTGTAAGTGAGAGTGTGTGCAATGTGTGTGAGTGAGTAGAAGACAGAATGGTTAGAAGTTGTAGTTCTACAACAGCTAGAAAAGGCAGCAGGGCATGCTGGGTAGTGTAGTTCTTTAGCAACTGGCAGAATGTAAAGCTGGCAGTTTTAGTTTCTTTACACAGCAAGTTGGGCCTTTTATGCTATGTAATCAACAACCTAGGATACAGGATGCTTGTAACTGCCTTGATCCCCTATGAATGACAACTGAACCCCAAGTTCTAACCCCGAGGATTTGTGTGTGTGCAATTCGGGTTATATTGCCAAGTCAGCATTTTGAGATAAATAATTAGGTTTTGGGTTACAGTAGGTACTCGTCTCTAAAAGGTTTGCCATTACTGGCCTAGTGGGCATTAAATCAGGTCAATATAACCTCGGATGAGCAACACATGAAAGATTACAGTGTATCATTATTAAATTTGAATAGACTTAGGCCTAATTTACACTATCATTGTTCGGGCTGCTGCAGCCAGGGAAACGAGTAGCCATTCCAGCAGCTGGAGGAAACAACCTGTCATGGATCTGGGTTCGTTTAGATAAGGACCCCATGACAGGTCTATAGGGCTAAAGCCCAAAAAACGACCATCAGACACCTAATGTCACGTCCGCCGGTCGGCTGTGTTAACGTGTTGTTCTGTGAACGATAGTGTAAATTGAGCCTAAGTCAAAATGAAAAAGAAGCATGACAAATTAAGTACATTCTTACTATTTAGGAATGTACATAGCAGTCAGTTCTGTAGTTCTTGACCAGGTTTGCACACACTGATCCAGGGATTTTGGCCCACCCCACCATGGAGATCTCCTCTAGATCTATCAGTTTTTCTGGAGCTTTGGCTCCCTCCAAAGATATTCTATTGTATTTAATGGCTAGGCCATTCCAGAACCTTGATATGCTTCTAACGGAGCCACTCTTTGGTTATCCTGGCATTGTCATGTTGGTAGACCCAGCCACGACCCATCTTCAATGTTCTGACTGAGGGAAGGAGGCTGTTGCTCAAAATCTCATAATACGTGGCCCCTTTCATCCTCTCCTTAATACAGTGCAGTCGTCCGGTCCCCTTCGCAGAAAAGCATCCCTAAAACATGATGTTACCGCCCCCATCCTTCACAGTAGGGATGGTGTTCTGTGAAGCAACTCATACGTCTTTTTCCACTGCGTGTGAAGTTTGGACCAAAAAGTTCTACTTTGGTCTCATCTGACCACATGAATTTCTCCCATGACTCATCTGGATCATCCAGATGGTCATTGGCAAACTTCAGACAGGCCTGGACATGTGATGATATGAGCAGGAGAATCTTTCGTGCAATGCATGCTGATTCCTGACCTTTCTTAAGCCAGCCATACACAGTCGGATTCCATGGCCGCTCGATCACCCATCCGATCGATTCCGACGATTCTGCCGGGAATCGGAGGTGTGATCGATCGGCCAATTAAGAGAATCCGATCGCAGCATACCACCTTGTCCAAGGGATTCCGGGACGATTCCGTGTCCGATTCCATCTCCGACTCCACCTCACAAATGGCAACTCCCCCTGATCTGTGCAGAATCAATCTGATGGAACCAACATGTTGGTTCTCTGTCGGATCCGATTCTGAGCCCCTGATCAATCGGATGCGATCGATCGGACAAGGTGGGCTGCACACGATTCCGGCACGATCGATTCGCGTGCACGCGCCCGGAATCGATCGTGCCGGAATCCGCTCGGAATCCGACCCGTGTATGGGGGCCTTTAGGTATCAGTGATACCCCATGAGGTAAGATCTTCCATGGTTCCCCAGTTTGAGGGAGTCTGACAGTCATCTTTAACCTCTTCCATTTTCTAACAATTGCTCCAACAGTTGATCTATTTTCACAAAGCTGCTTGGCTATTGCCTCATAGCCCTTTCCAGTCTTGTTGAGGTCCACAATGTTGCCTCTGGTGTCTTTTGACAGCTCTTCGGTCTTGCCTATGGTAGTAGTTGTAGTCTGACTGACCTTGGGGTGGAGAAGTGTCTTTAAAGAGCTCAGACAGGTGCTACTAATTTAGATAAATGAGTGGAGTAGAGGTGGACTACTTAAAGGCAGACTAACAGGTTTTTAAGAGCCAAAATTCTTGCTGATTGCTAGGTGTTCAAATACGTATGTGCCCCAGTGCAATACAAATCATACAATGTGATTTCCTGATTTCTCACAGTGGGAATGCACCTACAATTAGAATTTCAGAATGGAAAAGGATAAGGGGTAAGAATCTCCCCGGTAATGGAATTACCAGGGCCAGGAGACTTTAACAGCTTTACAAACAGTACAAAGGTCAAAAAATAAAAGTTTTTTTTAATTAAATAGACATCCAGGTCGAGACTAAATGCACCTTCACAGAGTGAATAGTTACATTAGTCTGGCCATCATATAATACATGGGGTACACATCAAAAAGCAAAGAACATAAATCATAAAACATAAACCACACGCCTCAAGCTCAGGTGTGGGAGCTTGGTGTACTTGTAAGATGGAAGATAAAGTATAAAACAATCCGAAGTTGGTAGACGCCAACCCGACATACGTTTCGTCGATATGCTTCCTCAGGGGTTAGAGGCTGGTTGGATGGTTAGTGGTTTATGTACTAGGTAGATAAAAGCAAATTACACGTATGGTGCTGGAAGGGGGGCCCACCCCAGAATGGAGAGGCACCAACGGACCAATCACCCGAAGTGCCTAATTAGATTGTAGCCATTTGTAAGTCTGGTCAAACTAATATCAATTATAGGGGGGGCTTAAGCTTGCCCCTGGTAGTGTGGTGGACAGGTGGCGTGGGTAGGCGATCGGCACATAGGATACAGGTGCAGGAGTGCACAGGTATAATTAGAATTTCAGACCCCTTCATGATTTCTAAGTGGGAGAACTTGTAAAAACGCAGGGTGTTCAAATACTTATGTTCCTCACTGTATCTTACCCAAAATATAGTTCAGCTATTCATCCAGTGCCTCAAGCTTAAGAAATACCAGTTCCATTCAACAAAATGTAGTTTTCATCTGTTCACAGAATATTTTGCCAGTAATGCTATGGAACAGGTGCTCTTTTGCAAACTTTAAACTTACTGCAATATTTCTTTTGGGACAGCAATGGCCTCCTCTGTGGTGTCCTTCCATGTTCTCCATTCTTGTTTAATGTTTTCCTTATTGTAAATGTGTTAACAAAAAATTTTAACATGTGCCAGAGATTTCTGAAAGTCTTTAGCTGACACTAGGATTCTTCTTTACCTCATTAAGCACTCTGCACTGTGCTTTTGCAGTCCTTTTTACAGGATGACCACGCCTAGGGTGAGTAACAACAGTGGTAAACTTTCTCCATTTGTAGACAATCCATATTACCATGGACACATGAACATCAAAGCTTTTGGAGACACTTTTGTAATACTTTCCAGCTTCATGCAAGTCAACAGTTCTTGATCGTAGGTCTTCTGAGAGCTCTTTTCTGTGAGGCATGGTTCACATCAGACAGTACTTTTTAAAATCAGTAAACCCAAAACTGGTGTGTGTTCACATCCAATATCATCACACTGATTGGACTCAAGGTTTGTTCACTCCTGGCTTCAATTAGCTCTTGGAGAAGTCATTAGGCTAGGGGTTCACATACTTTTTCCACCCTGCACTGTGAATGTTTACATGTTATGTTCAATAAAAAATTTTTTATCAAACTGTGCTTTTCTATTGGTGTGACTTAGAGGAAGATCAGAGCACATTTTATGACTAATTCATGCAAATCTCCACGTAATCCCAAAGTGTTCAAAGTGACAAATTGACAAAGCCAAACACAAGTAGGTAAAATATAATCCTTTTCTCCAAATTTCCTGTGAGATTGAACATGTAGAATGTAAAGCACCTGCCACAAAGTTCTGCAGGTGTCATGGACAATGTTGTGCATAGTTAACTTAAAAGCAGAAACTGGAAATGGAGATATGCAAAGGACTCCACAGTAGCAAGGAATCTTACAACATACAGCATGCAACAGACATACTGGAACTGGAAAGTTAACAGTTTTTTTTACAAAGCTTGTTATGCCCCATGTTTACTTCTGTCTGTGTTAACTATTTTGGCATTTTTGGCATCATCCTAAAGCAGCAATCTGCTGCTTGCTTCTCATTGTATACATCTTCCTGATTTCAGTGATGATCCAATGAAGGTGGTGAGAACCCTTATCATTTGGTTGTATGGAAACAGGTGTCCCATGCACTCACATCCCTGGTATCATTGATGGTGCCCGGAATGTGTATGGGGGATAAGATTGAGCTGGAAATACAGATAACATAGTAAAATGTTTGCTTTTCTGTACCAGGTTAGGTAAAAAACAGAAACAAGGGGACTGCAAGGGGTTTAAAGAAGGCCCATAAAATAGCAGACCAAACACATTTCGGCCATTCTACTCTAATAGTAAGGTTTAACTGACATGTTTATTAATTAAATCAATAGTGACTATGCATGAAGGAATATTTTTGAATTATTTGGCTTAGAGCAGCACACAAAAAAGGCAGTAAGAGATCTGTGCATAAGTCTTTGGCATGTCTTTCCAAACAATTGTTTTAAAAACACTGGTCAGGTGTATTTAATGAAAGGTCACCAGCGGTTTTTGGTTGGACTAATTGGCCATATGTGTGGTTGGCAAGTAGAGATGGTCGAATTTTTTGACTAGCTGACTTGCAAAGCCTCTGCAAATGGTATCATCACCAAAATTGCTGGAGATGTAGAGAAGGGTTGTGGGAACATTGGAAAACATTTGTGCTCTAGCACATGTCGTTTTTGCATAAATTACATTAAAAAAAGTTGAAATTCAGATTTTCGAAAATTTGACTTGACTTTGAACTTAATTTGTGCAAAAACTGTTTGTGTAAGAGCCATACTTTTTTATTTTATTTTTTGTAGTATACCTCCAACCCTTCTCTACATCTCCAGCAGATTTTTGAAAAAAAATTAAACCATCTCTATTGGCAAGGACAGACATGGTGTTCATGAGAAGAAGATCATTACTGGCAATGGATAATCTAATAAAACTCAATGGGGGTGTTATAGTGCTTGTGACAGTTTACTTATGATTATGATGATGCTGAGCTGTTAAGTTCTTGCATTCATAGTGGAAAAAGGAACAAATGTTCATACTCCTCAGAGCCACATGGTTAGGCTTCAGAAGAGAGATAGAATAATGCAAAATACACCTTAAAGCTACTGTAGCGTAGCTCCACAGACCATTTCAGGTGTAGTCATGACACATGAGGCTCTGGGACACGAGGGATATAAAGTTGAAGTACAGGAAGAGCAGTCCAGAGGAGTAGAGCCTGATGAGATAGCAGCAACTGGGCTACTCAGCTGTCTCCAGGTTCACTGCCCTCCCCCGTTTATACTGGCGGGCAGGCAGCCGGTGGACCTTATAGCACGCACTCTCCAGCCAAGACTCAGCTGTTTCTCCAACGTTCCAGTCTGGTCCCAACTGGGCTACTCTGTTCCAGTGGGGTGGCCTGGTCCGTATCTCCCTTTTCAGGTCTTTACAGCACACTTTGCAGCACACCCATCTCTTGTTGTGGTTGATCCTAGAACATGGACACTACCATATGACATCTGGCAGGCCTTTAAAGGAGGGAGAAAGAATTAGCATGACCACCTTTAGGGCATTCAAGATCTCCTTAAGGCATATTATGTGGCTAGGCTTGGTAGGGGCAGGGACAATAAATGAGCGTTGCCCTCCCCTCTTTTCATTTGGGAAGGGAGTATGACAAGCATGTGCCTTCTTTCTAAGCCAAATGAGGCCTTATGCCGTACCTTAATCATAGGAAGGCCCCAAATATAATGGTGTGTGGGTGGAGGGCTCACTGAGGATTTGGAGATCCCATTAACAAAGGGACCCCTGGATCCCCATCCCTAAACCCTATGGAATGAGTACAGAGGTCCCTGGGGCCCCTGCATATTCAAAAGAAAATAGCCTTGAACAAAATACACTCTCTCTTCATGGTAAATATTATGCTCCACTGTACGGTTTCTAAAATTCAACCGGTCAGCTCCAATACTCAAATCTAAATACAGTTTTAGGTGGCCCCATACAATACCAAAGCTGAGACTGACCTACAGTGGGGGTTTCCACACTCACTGCAGTGTGTTGGGTGTCCCCATATGTAAACAATACTGGATGTTACGCCCAGCACACTGACATGCACATTAAGTGTGAGAACCAGCCCCGAAAAGATAACTTGAAAGTCATCAGAATGTTAATAAGTTAACGAATTGACCCTACCCATGTCTCTTTGTTCTGGGGAGAGTGCCCAGGAGAGAGCCACAGCAGCAAGTGATCAGGGGTAGGCCGTAGAATGAAATCTACTAAAAACATATAGGCTTATATAGTTTTCATAATTGTGTGTTGTTGTTGGTCTGTATGTTTACAGATTACAGATTATTTATGGAAAGATCCAATGCATTTTTTGCAGGGCCCCCTTTTCGACATAGAAACATTATCG
>CM070033.1:109076331-109098402 GCA_036250615.1 Ptychadena robeensis | reverse complement strand
CCATTCTTCATGGTTCCCCCACCCTAGTGAAATTGACCACTATTCTTTTCTTTCAAATTAAAGACCTATTACACCCTAATATCCAAATGGTTACCAAAACCTCACCATTGATTTCACTAGCACTATCAATGACAACAATGTTGGTTTAGTAAATTGACAAGGGCTCTATGATTAGCTGGAGGTTGTAAGGGATATTTTCCTCCTGTTTCTTGATATTTACCAGTATTTAAAGAATGGAAATTCAATTGAAATAATGAAAAAACATTTATGCCCATATTTTAAGAAATTGTAAGTTTTAATCCGACCTAATGTCAAAAACTATAAAAAGCATTGTAGAGCATATTGCTCCCTACATACAGTTGTGTGGTTCTAAGGTGCTTACCATGTTTTCTCTTAACAATATCAAATAAGATCAAGTTACATCCATAACAGTTTTGCTTGAATGTGTTTGGGATGAATGCTTTCATTTGTGAGGCATGTGGATGCATATGTTAGTTTATTGTCTTGTTCCTTATGTTTTTTATTGTGGTATCTACAATATTGATCTTGGGAAACAGTAGCTTTAGTCTGTAAATTTGTGCAGGTCCTCTCCACTTTATAACCAATGTGTTAATTAGTATTGACTGATCTTGCCATGAACAGATTTAAAGACAGTAAATTGTTAGGCAGACCCTAATGTTATCATTTACAAAATGGTGTTATAGAAACATTGACTTTACCCAAGTTGTCCAAGTCATCCAAATGTGACCAAGGTTTAAGATCATTCCATTCCCTGAGATTATGGGCCAGTTTGGGTTGTCTCCTATATTGACCCCAGGGGAAGCACGTTTATGTTATTACATCTGTTTTTGTTATTTTTGTTATTTTTTTTAAAACCTTGAATAAACTTTTTCTCACAATAGAGTTATAAAGATAGGAAGTGTATTCTAAGAACAGCTGGCATTTACCACCTGTAAGTAGGAATTTTCTAACAAAAAGAAAATAGTACAAAATAAATGGTGGAAAGAAAACTACAGATTCCAACCCCCCCCCCCCCCCCCCCCCCCCCCCCCAAAAAAAAAATCTAACTAAGATTATTGACCTAGTGAGATCAATTTTACAGAAACCACAATACACAATAAAGGAAATATCTTGCAACAATGTATTAAACAGAAACCCATGGACCAGCCCACACACCACAGAGATACCAATTTCCCTTCTGGATACAGAATAAATATGGTTGAATTATTTCGACTAGCTGACTTTGTGTGTTAAGTGCAAAGCCCCTGAACATGCTATCATCACCTAAATTACTGGAATTATAGAGAAGGGCTGTGGTAACATTTTAAAAAGATAAAAAGTATTGCTCTAGTATTGTACATGTAGTTTTTGCATAAATTCTAATTAGAAAATTTTACTTGAACTTTATTTATGCTAAGTTACAACAATACCTTATTTTTAGTTGTATACCCTCAACCCTGCTCCCCATCTCCAGCAAGTTTGAAAATAATACCACACTGAGGCCTTTGCAATTAACTTACAAAGTCAAAGTCATATCCAAAACATTTTTTGCAAAGTGAATTTTTCACCTAATCAAACCAAGTAAAGCATCCCTTGCAGATATATAATTCACTTTGCTATATGAATGGACTGTATTCCTCTGTCATGTTGATAAAATTACCCAGTGAATGATCCTTATTTAATTGGTAGTTTCATACAATACATATCTAGTCTTGTCAAAAAATAAAACATTTGCAACATTTTGTACTTTCTGATAACACATTCCATGACTTAATCTAAAAAACCCTCTTTTGTAATGACAATGCCTATCCAGTCTAACACATCTAATTACAGAAAACACCTAAAGACTATAGGTGTTTTCACCCACATATATGTTCCCTAGAGGACCTTGTGTTAGCTGTGTTAGAGAAGCATACAGAAATGACAATAACAACAAATTACTGAAGTGATACAGTGTCATTAAGAAGACCGAAGTCCTAAAAAAAAGAAGCTGGAGTAAACACATACAGATTTTAAAACTCTTGACAACAAAATAAACACATTCATTTATTCTTCAGCTATGATTTGATGTAAATACTCAAGTGTTTTGTTTGCCTGGAAAGACCTTTATTGCCCTTTAAGTTTACAAATTCATTTGCTTCAAATTTTCAACTCCAACACCAACTTATATATAGGCAAAACATGTGCCAACATTGTCTCCAAACCTGTATGAATTCCTAAAAAATGTTTTCAGTCACTATCAATATTATCAATATACATCTAATATCACTTAGGTTTCAAGAAGACCCGGTTTTTAAATGATGCCTTAGTTGACAAAGGACAAAATTTGAATTTCCAGTATGCGAATTTAGCCAGCAAAAATGGTATCATTTAATCTTCAAAATTTTTTTTCTTCTGAGATCTTAATCCTGTAGTGATGTCAATATACGGTTTTTGCAAATAAAGTGGAAAAAGGTCCTTGGTTCATGAATGTAAACAAGTCCAATAAGCTACACCGAGTACTTGGGAGATTGAACCCTTCCAGCACCATAGACCCCTGCCAGTATACATCCAGTAGACTGAAATGAGGACACCTGATATCACCTGAGCCTCATAAATATAAATGTATTATAAGGGGGGGACCATCATTATTCTATACTTAGCAATGGCTTCGGAATTCCTGTTAACTTGAATGTTCAGATTGCCCCCATTTAAACAGTCAAACCCATTATTTTGTGCAGTATTTTGGAGCAGCAAATTAGGATTTATGTAAATTCTTACTGTACAAATTTGGCACAGAAAAAAATATGCATTGCAGGTCTTTCTGTTTGCTACATGGGTAATCTCCCAGCCTTGTATAAAAAGAAAAATAGAAAGGCTGGATATAATAGCCATTGTATAACCAGTACCTTATTGCCTTTAACAACAAGAAACCAGTGATGTCCATAGAAATGTGCGCCTATATATGTATCTATATATAATCAATACAGATTAATTAGTTAACCCTTTTGCAAGCAAAAAAAGCATAAAAAAACAGCACAAGGCTTGCATGTCTTTATGACAGCGGAAGAGTTTATAGGATGATATAAATTATTTTAGAAAGGTTTGTGGTAGCAAAGTGAGCAAAGAAATTCATTCCATATTTTACACATTTAAGCCAAGAGGGAGCAACATAAAAAGATTAGAAACAAAGCATAAAAGATTTGTAGATAGTAGGCATTAATACATGAATTATACTAATAATTCTAATCATAATAATAGCATTAAGTTTAGTCAATGAGTTGCAAGTAATTAAATAGAAATAGAAAACCCCAGCGCTTTTGCCATATAGTGATAAGCGCACATGCAGCCCTATCCAAGGTGCAAAATAGTAGGGGTTACCACTACTAAAATCTAAGATTTCCTAAAGCAATACTAACAAGAGAGAGTAAATATGTCATTTCCAAAATAACACAAAAGGAGATGAGGCACCGGGAGGTGTTCTATATAAAACTATTCTTGACTTTATGGTGTTCAGATAAAAACTAGGTCAGTCTTAATGAACTTATGGCACATTTGTGAATAGGGCACACAGGAGAAGTTTGGCCAAGGTCCCACTTTGTATTCTTTCTACTATTTAACATATCTGTGCAGATCAGTTTTTCTTTTTTTACTTAGCAATGACTTGTTTCCTGTGTGTCCTGGAAGGCATGCTCTCTATGGCAACAGAATACAAAGAGAGCCCAAATCTAAAGTTTGTATGATAGAGCTCAAATTGACTGTTCACTGCAGCCCTACAATATCCATTATAACTTGTGAAACAGATTGTTTTCAGCAATGAAAAAATAAACAGAGACATTTTGTTGTGTGACAAAATACAGCAGAACTACAAATACAAGATTGGGAACCATTCCATATCTCTTGAAAACATATGGCTTTTTCGTCCCTTGCATCTAGTGCCTGTGGTCTTAACCTAAGGTAAATTTCATATTCTTTAGGGCTACTTAAATTGATCATATAATTATGCATGTCAAGTGATGTTGAATTGTGTGGTGCTCAAATTAGCACAGAATCTATATATAAGTGAGTCAACAAATCCAAAAACATATTATAGCACACTATAATTCTCCAGCTTTATTTTAGGAGATACTCACAAAAGGTGCAATTTTGGAGCAAGGTAAGTCTCCATCAAGGTATCTGATAGAATGAAATGTTGTTTGGTTGTTTTTCAGAGTCTGAAATGCTGCACTATTGTGAAAACCTTTTATAATACAGCTAAACTTTTAATGTGAGAATTTTGGGAATATAAGTTTTAAACAATGGCAATAATAGACCATTACAGCCTCCATACTAGTAAATACCAATGTGTAAATATGTTTTTTTCCAACAATTACATACTAGAATTAGTATGAAACTGAAGGGACGTTTATTTAAAGCTGAATTCCGGGATCAACAAAAGTTTATGGTTGAGGTGCACTTTACCTGATCCTCCTCTCCTAGGCTAGCCCTTGGTTCCCAGTCACAAAGCCTCTCTCTGCTCTCTGAGTGGCAGCTGGAGGTAGTATATCTACCCCACAATGTAGAACATATGACTCTACATTGTGAAGGGAGGATGCTAGGTACCCACCCACAGCCCCGGAAAGCAGGGCCAGAGGAGAGCACTTGTAACAATGGCGCAGGTAAGTAAAATCCTACTAATGCATAGGTTAGAAAGATAACTTGTTTCTTGTGTGTTGGATTCCATTGCAACATCTCGTTTCATGAGTGCCACAGTCATGTGCAACTGTCTATGTTGAAATTGTAGTTATCCAAGAATTTAACTATAGAAGCAAAGGTACATAGGAACTCTGCTTTAGGAGCAGGAAGAAAACTATAAGGTGGACAGAGCTGGACATAAATGAGAGACAACTACTTCGATAAATGCAGCTCCCAAGAGGCAGAGCAAGTGACAGCTTAACAAGTGTCAATGTTAAATTTTCACAAAACAGTAATAAAATATTAGCATGCTATGAATCCAAGCAGTTTTTGTTATTATTTAGTTATTACAAGTTGGAGAAAAATAGAGAAAGGGACATAATGAGAACAACATGAAGTCTAATATGGGACAGCTGGCTTCCTTTGAATCTGTGGACACACATGGGAAACACTAATTTGAACAAAATCTGACTCTATCACTCTACATAATGCGGAATCCCTGAAGGTTATCATGGCCATTTAAAAAAGTGCTGATTACCTAGCTTCTGCATTCATACATGCAAGTGTATAGTACATGGCATTAACTGTAAGACTTCATTAGCTTGGTCTGTGAACATTCAGACTAAAATAAATAATAATTAAGAAAAGTACATGTCGATAGCCTGGAGTATATTGGGCCTATTATCAAATCTAGTTATTGGGGCTTTCAGTTGAACCAACCTAAATATGTAATCTGTTCAACTGTTATACTCACTTTATAAAAATGAAATACTGTAGTTCACATTACAACTGTTTTAGTTTCTTGATGTAGGAATACAAAAAGGAAAAAAGAATATAGGGAAAAACAATCTCATCAGCAAGGGGTAAGGTTTTAAAAAATTAAGGTTGTTAAGGTTTTGCCCACTGTATAGGTAAGCAGGTCGGCTCCAGAGCAGAAGGAGCACGGGTGGCCAATCAGGGGGGCACGTCTACATCTCAGACAGGCTGCTTTTAGAAACCACATAAATGAATGTGGCATGCCAAGGTTATGTTTCATTTATCATAATAAATATTATCTTTGACTTTTTAAATGTACTTCTTTATTATCTGTATGCATATGTATATGTCACCTAAACTGCTATGATAACAAAAGAGAGAAGAATTATCTCCTACAACAAAATACATTTATCTTTTGAAGGCCATGAAATAGTATTACCATGACAACACTGGTCTCTCACAAAAGTTTAAAGTGTATATATTGTTAGTTTATGCAACACATTTTTCACAATAAGGTTTATTTTTCTATCTTATTTGTTTGAATTAAAGGTGAAATGTATATGATAAATATATGGAAAACTGTATAAATGTTATTTATGGGAATTCTAGCCATTTACCATTTTTTCTTTCCTGCCCTTTGTCCCCCCTTCAGCCATGATTTACCCCCTAGACATCTAGCTGACATGGAAGAGGTGGAACTCGCAAAGCTCAGTGAGGACGCCAACATAGAGGGATGCCGCAGGCTTACCTGACACAGGTAAGCATCCCTGAGTGGAGCTCAGGGTAAGTCATGTTTGTAAACAATGCTTGGAAGGTTAAATGCTTGGGAGGTGAAAAAAATTAGTTGCCCTTTAGGAAGATAAGACACTATAAAAATTGTCATTATTAGAACTAATAATTAAACAGCATCAATGTCAGCATCTTCATCTCCTCTTTAGAAACTGACTAAATATCTGCAAATAAACAGTTTATGCTTCTCAAAATGGGTACACTTCAAAACATGGGAATGTTTCCTTATGTGTCATGAATTATTATTCTATTAATCCACTCTTCCTCCAGCAGGATCAGGAGCAGCGAGATCCAGCTGAAGGAAGAATCCGGGCATGAAGCCGGTCTTCTAGTGAAATGCTGGCTCGAGAACAGGAAGTGACATCACATCCGGCTATCGTAACCAGGAACTATGCGTTCCAGGTACCGGATGTGACGTCACTGATGTCACTTCCGGTTTTTCAAATTCCAAGCCGAGAGACGGGGAATTTGAATCTGCCTGTGAACAGGTGGACGGCGCACTACTTTAAAAGTCCGATCCGCCCGTTTGTGGATGGATCTGGCCGATATTCGGCCATCACTTTTGGTAAAGAATACATTTTATATAACCAACAACTCAATTTTAGCATTGATTTAAAGCTTGGTGGATTGTCCATACCTAAACGTTTTTTGACTAACTATGAATATGAATCTAACTGCTTGGCACATTTGATACATACTACTATTTAAGGGGGGAAAGCAGGCATGCTCCACTCTTGTCTTGTATGTTGTTTTATTAAAACAAAAAAATGAACTATGACTCCCTATAATATCAGCAATAAATTAGAATATCATTTAATCGCACACCTAAAAATACTTGATCTTTAATTTTTTTTTTATAATCACCAACTAATTATTTGAATCCCAGCTGTGCCAAAACTTATATGTTAATGGAAAGGTCATTTTTAGGCTAAAGCTCAAATTGTGAGCTAAAATGTTAATTCCATGCCAGAAGTGAAACTTCAGTTATAATACTGTATAATGTTTATTTAATATTTAACAATGATTAAATATTCATAGGAAGTGCATCCCATGGCACGACGAAAAAGCTATAAAGAAGCCTTATCTGCATTCACTTAATGAAAGATTCATCTAAATATATATATAATGAAATGATTCTACTTTTTTTCACTTTGAAGGGAGCGTATAAAATGGAAAATACACAGATTCCTATATGGCTTCAGGCCATGTACACAGCAACCAAGAGAGCTCTGTAAACTGATAAGCCCAGCTACATATCTGCCTTACCAGTTTTCATTAGGAAGGGGCTGACAAATGAGTATCACTAGCCACTATAATGGGAATGTGGTATAATTTACTGATGCTCCTTCCTTTTAGATTTCAAAGCAATTAAGCATCTCATAAGCAGATTCCGATAAAAACTGTTTTTCTGCATACAGCTCACAGGATTTACCCAGTTACAAGCAGGTTGCTGTGCATGTACCCAGAAGATCTATTACCATCTCAAGATGTTGTAACTTCTGGAACATGTCACCCATTCAATGCAGGCCATGTAAACCATACTAAATACAGACTTAAAGCAGCGATAGTCAAGGAGTTTGGCTGTATTTGACCTTCCAATGTGAAATTAATGATAATCACCTACTTATCCGGTAACCCTAAGGCAGTGGTTCCCAAACTGGGGGACGCAAAGGTATTCCACATTCTTAACCTGTGTTTGAATGGCTAGGGGGGGCTTGATAATGTCCCTAAATAGAAAAGGGGGGCCATGCAAGGAACGTTTGGGAACCACTGCCCTAAGGCATTATGAACTTACTACTATGAAATACAAAGACCATAAAGAACTGATCTATTCATTCTACTACTACACTTACCTCTTATCCTCCTAAGCATTAGTGATGCATGGCATAAGCAATATTAGAATATTTTGCGACTAATTCTACTAAAATTCCATTAGATATTTGCTATTCGAGTGTATGGTCACATGTGGTATTTATTTTCACATTGCGTATATTAATTTGCGAAATTTGGGAATTCTCGTTTAGCCGATATTCAGCGAATTCTAATATTCAAGCTCCACCCTTCTAAGCATTTACCCTGAGTGTAGTTTAGGGTAAGTTCGTTTACAAACATTACTCACCTGAGGAACCCTCAGTGCCATGTCATTGACCTGCATGTAAATGCAGGCAAAAGCACCCTGGGTCCCCTGACACTGGGAATGTGAAGGGGGGAAAGCTTGTGGGAATTATCAAAAGAATACGCTATAACAGGAAAGGGGCAGAACACCCAGGGTGTTTAATACTTATTGATTGATGAAAATACAGATGTACTATCCACACATCCACACATCTCTTACCTACAGCCTGACAGAACACTGGTACAGAACATCAGCTTTTGAGAAATGACCTAGGGAAGAGGTTACCAAACTTGGGGACAGGCCCCGCGTTAGGGGCACGGTGGTATTCCGGAGGGGGGGGGGGAGCAGCCAAGGTGACACTTGAACCCTTCTATGTCAGAATTGTGCTGTCAGCCAGAGAGGGTAGAGTGAGTTCTGCAGAACTGCCTACTGGCTCTCCCCGCTGTCAGTTCTCTACTTCCTCTGGGGATAACACACAATCCACCCATCCTCCCCTACAACTGCCAGCCAATCAGACAAGCCTGAGAGATAAGCAAACAGGAAGACAACTATGGGGGAACAAGCTGCAGACAATAGGTAGAGTGCATGTAATATATGTGTCTTTGTGTGTGAATGATTCATGTTTTTGTGTGTGCATATATGGTGCATGTCTTTGCATGAAAGTGTGTGTGAAAAAGGGAGTTGTATTTAAAATAAAGTTTGAGGACCGTTTCACACGTGTTACCTTAAGTAAACCCTCTGTTTCCGCATTTTACTGGCATTCATTCTGAGCCTATTTAGTTTGAATTGGGGGCGAGGGGGCTGGATAATGTTCTCTTAGAAAAAGAGGGGGGCCCTGCAAGGAATTTTTGGGAACCACTGACATAGGGAATCTTGAGAATCCTCCAAGCACTCCCATATGTTTATGTACAGATATTCTACATGTGCACAAGATGCATATGAACGAGTGGTTCTGAGAAGTGGAGATACAGCTTACTCTGTGAAATGTAGAGAAGGGCCATTACATAGAAAGTATTCTTCATGCATATGTAGTTTTTGCATAACATAGGTCAAAATTTGGATGATGATACCATGTTTAGGGGCTTTGTAATTAACTCAGAAAGTAAGGTAGTCGAAATTTCTAAAAATACCAAAAAGTCGATGGAATTTTGCTTATCAATGATGATGGATGAAGGTGGTTGCCTTGGTTTGCCCCATTCTGAAAATGCTAAATGTATTAAAACATTTATTAATGTCCAATTATGTGAAGTGATTACATGTGTAATATGTAAGAACACATTACAAGCCTCATGTTTGGATGACTTAGAGAAATATGTTAAGGGAATATTCCCTTCTTTTGGTCATCGTCAAATAGTAAATTTCAATATCTTACTCTAATATTGTTTTTTTTTTCCTTTATCCTCATCTTCCTCATTCCTCTTACAATTATATATTAGAGACAATAAATGTGCTTCCAGCACAATATAGGAAACCAACATCCCAAAATAAATTATACAGAAGTTGCCCAGGGTGTAGAGTAAAAACACCACCCCTGAGCGGATATTATCTCTGGTTTAGCAGAGGCTAGGGGACTTTCACGGTTTCAAAACAGGTCAGCCATGGTGCAACATAGTAATAACATAAATCATACTCGTATTAAAAATATATCGATGTTTAATGTCCATAAAAACAATAGTAGTATTCCAATCTTGATGCAGTAGTAGATGTTGATATAAGGCCAAATGAGTCACCAGGTATTATCCAGAAAGCCTGTCCAGAGAAATGGTGAAGATGATGGTAATAGAATAGATATCATATACAGGCGTAAAGCCACCCCAACGTAAGTTTCGTCATATTGACTTCATCAGGGGGTAACCCATGGAAAGTGTTTCTAATGGAAATAATAAAAAAGAGGACTAAAATTATTTAGGATATAGGTAATGGTACTAGGTTAGTAATCCGAGTAAACTAAAGGGTTCGAGTACTCACATTGAGTAATGTACCATGATGGAATACAGAGAAGCAGAAAGCACCGGGGGCGAGCCCAGAGAACGGGGAGCCTTCAGGTAACGCAACCTGTATAAACCCCTAAAAGTCAACCAACCGGTGGTAATAAGTATATAAGTATAAGGTAATTATAAATCCAGTAATAGAGCATATAGGGGCCAGAAACCCTGGGCAACTTCTGTATAATTATATATTAGAAACATAAGTCCTCTTTATTCCTCTCACAATTATATACTGGAAATTTGTGTCAAAAGTGGTTCTGAGTTGAACTATCTTTAAAAAAATGACTATTCTATGTAAATACTTACATTTGCCCTCAATGTCCTAAATACCTACCTTATTTATCTAAATATCCATGAGAACCTTTATATTACACATACTAATTCATATTTTACTATCTAGATTATTTGTAACTAAGTCAATATGATTTCTGTTATGGCCTTGAACAGCTCTGTACTATGTATTCTAATTTCTACATCTACCATTAATCAACGGGTCAAATCTATTATTATAAAAATCTCTACATTCTCTATAAATCTCTAAATTTGTTTTAGACAATCTCTTCATAAATAAGGTTATTTAAATACAATAAAAACAAGAAAGTTTTAGATTGTATCATGATCATGTATAGATGGTTTGGTATTTATACTCCTAGCATGTATATACATAGGCATATACAACATCATTTTTAAACATTTCTGAATGTTGCTAAAATTACATAAAACAAAACACAATCCAGCAAACCAATTGGCTAAAAGTTAGGTGAAACAAACTGAAAAGGGAAGCAAATGGCTGAAACATGAACATTTCAGAAGGAAAACAACATTTTGTTTGATAATTGAGTGTTGCTAGCTTCACCCAAGTTTGCAATATCAGAGAGGGGTGAAACTATTTTCCATTTAGTACTGCTGGGAGGTAGAATGGTGGAACTTATGAATGCAGATAAGTATTCCGAGCATTTCTAGAAAAAAAGCTGATGGCAAAGACAGTAGGAGAGTAGGAGAAGTGGATGCTGGCACGCCTAGACAGGAAAGTATATGCTGTGTGGAGGTTCCTCCAGAGTAGTAAATTGTGCTAGGCAGACCATGGCAATTTTTATGTAAAAAAGTATAGCATTTATATTGCTGATTTAATATTTGTGGTGTGCAAGATGTGATTGCCTTTTAAAATATATTTCATGTAACACCGGTTAATTAAAATAAAATATGCCTTTTTTAAATCTTATTTATCAGTCTCTCAGCATAAAATTTGCAGTAATTTAGAAAAAAAAGTATAAAAAACTGTAACAAAAATTATAGTAATTATTAGCATGTGTGCTCCAAATCTAAGAAATCAAAGCCCTGTCAATAGTGATGGCCGAACTGTCCGCAAGGCGGACAGTTCGGCCGCGAACAAGCATGTTCGCCCATCAGGCAGGACGGCGGACTTCTTTAAAAGTCCGACCCGCCCGTTCGCGGACAGTCCAGGCCGATGTTCGGCCATCACTACCTGTCAATAGTATTTTTAGTTATTAAGTGAAATGCTCTTCCATTTATAACTTAAAAGCCATGTGCTCACATTTTACACCATATACACATTACAACATCTTCTGTTTCTTGTATCTGCCTTGTATTTGAACTTGTTAGGTCTAAGGAAAAGCTTGAAATCTATAGATGGGCCTAAAAACATTTTTATGAGACATATAGTCTCATAAATTTACTAGTAATTTACAGATTCTTGCCTGGAAATTCTACCTAGCCTTAACTGCAGGTCCCAATACAACATTCCAATTATATTGCGGAGTTTCTAGGCTTTAATCTTAAATATGTTACTAGGTGTCTGAATGTAATAAATAGAAACAAATGTAAGAAAGCCGGCATGTAGCAGTTTCTAAATGGCTGGCGTTTCTAAAAGTATTATTGAAATGTAAGACTATGGCCCACCATTCAGGATTGAAAAATGCTAACCTATTTCACATGCGGCACTTTGTGGATCATTGCAATCAGGTGGCTTACAAGGTTTCTCCAATATGTATATCTAGGTCTACAACAGTTACCTCTATGGTTAAGATAAGGGTTACTAAAAATAGAAAATCTCTTAAAACTAAAATCTCTCATTTAAAAAAAAATCAGATAAGATATAAAGAAAAGATATCTCATTGGGTGCAAAAACCTATGATCTAGGTGATAGAGAGAGAGAGAGCAATCATTTTTTTTATACTAAATTTGTTTTGTTTTTTAATAAATAAATTAAAAAATCATGTGAAAATCTAATTTCATTAATTTTGGCAGGAAACTTTGCAAAGCTGCAGTGATCAGTCTTATGAACATTTCTTGAAATGGACGCGATGGTAAGATATTTTGCAGTGTACCCTTATATTAAGTATACTTTATACAACCATAAACCTTATTTAAAAATGCCTTCTTGTTCTATTCATGTATATACTTTCCTCACCGTAGTGAGTTACCTGTGTTTTCAAACATGCAAGAACCAGAACATAGCAGGTTCACACAGCTATTAAACACTACCTAGCACAAACAGAACACACTGCATTGCAGCCTACAGAGTATTTCCATCCAACTAAAAATATTTTTTTTAAAAAGAATTGAAAATATCCTCTTTTAGTTTGGTGTATGGGCCTATAAGCATTTAATGCCTAATATATTGGGGTGCATTACACTTTGCTCTAAATGGAAAAAGATTTGACACAGTGTTTAAATGTGGTCATACTCAGTACTGCTACACAATGCAGCATGTCCATATTTCAAGCTACATATGAGATTTAGTATGAGGGAAAGAGGGGTTGGGAGAGAGGTGGAGCTTCAAGCAAATTTCTCCAGCCTCAGCAGTGGAAACAGCACTGATTGGTTATCTAGCTCTGCCCTTTGAAGGGGAGGGTCTTTTGATGAAGGGTTAGTTTGGTTTTGGGTTAAAGGGACCTCCCCAGAATTACACAGCTGTGGTCATTTTTTCAGTGTTTTTGTTTTCTTAGAATAATCTCTAAATATTCTCTATGTATATATGTATAGTTGTATATACAGCGCGTACAAAAGGATAGTGTACATTGTTCTCTTCACAGTCGGGTTTGGGCTTCAGGAATATAAATCTCTATACTGTCAGCACTTTCTGTGGCAGAGTTGTGCCGGTATGAAGCAGCACGTTTGGCTGCCAACAGCCTCTTCCTGGCCTCTTGCCTCTGTCGGTCAACGGAGTCCAAAGAACGGTCTTTGACTGGATGCACCTTCTGACGGAGTGGCTTCTTTGGTATTGGAGGAGGAAGCTTCTTCTCCTCCTGAAATCACAACAGAATGTAACATAAAGGGCATTTAAAAAATCCCCAAAACATTAAAAGGTTTTTAAAAAACATTTGAAGGGAACATGTGTCCAGGATATGAATTTGTTTGCAAATTTTACTTTGTTACAAAGTTTAACCTAAAAGAGTAATGCCAAAAATGGACCAAGTGTTTAATTAAACCTTTCCTAGCATAACTTGCCATCCCTACTGAGGTTTACAGAACTGTAAATACTATTCTAAATTACGCCGAACTAAAGATCGTCATAGAGGAATCATTACATGAACTATTAATAACTTTATTTTCTGTAATGGCAAAAAAACTTGGTGATCCTGTGACTTTCACTTATCCTGTCCTCTTTCCTATGCCTTACAACCAATGTTGGCTAATAGCAATAGCCAAAATATTTACGGTCAACAGAATGGGCAAACATTTCCAATGTTTGATCTGCTTCCAATAAATTAAAGTGGAGGCAAAATCGGACCCCTTACAACACAGTCAGATGGGACAGTACAGCCAATTAGGTATTTTTCCTACCCATCCAATAAAGAAAAAAGTGGGAATGACATTTACAAAAAAAAGAGCATACTAGAGCATAGGGTCTGGTATGCTCTGGTAGAGGGGGGGGGGGGCACAGAAAGCATGGATTCCCCCCCAGAGCATGACAGAACCCCTGCTGGTATAGGGTATGCTATGGTGGAGGAAAGGGGCCATGAACGAAATCCCTTTTCAAACCCATGCCATATCTCAACAACAAGACCCTATCCTAAAAAGGGGGTCTTGTATGCTCTGGTGGGAGCCCCATGCTTTTTTCAGTTAAATGTGATTTCTGCCATTAGAAATAAAACACCATTAAAAATATGTATTTTTGGGGAGAGGTTTAGCCATTGATCCCCTAACAAACTTAGTGAATATATGGCAAAAAAATACTTTTAGTTTCAGACACATCTCTTACCTTGGTTTCCAATAGCTTCCATCCATTTTCCTTTAATTGCTGCAGCTCTGAAAACTTCATCCCTAGATCTTCAAATGAGAGTTGGAGAAGATCCCAGAAACCTGCCAGATCTTGAGAAGTAGGCAATGGAAATGATGTGGGATCCTGAAGATCATATAAAGGAGTTTTCGTAAATGACAGTAGGGGATGCATTAATAGACAAAGTCTATATACAGTTATATACAGTTATGGCATGTGAGCATGTTTTATGTGAAAAAATAAATTGAAAAACTTTTGAAAAATTTCTATAAACAAAAGTTAAATTATAGTTAGGGCCATGCTTTTTTTAACCTGCTTGGTGATTTTTTTAAATTCATTTCAAATTGTAATAAAAAAAATTCAAGGGGAACAGTAGGAATATAAAAAATTTTTAATCTTTCCTCTTACAAGGAACACTTACTTGAGACACCCTTCCTCCAGAGGCAGAAGTCATAGTTAGGGTAATTTACACCGGTGGTTTTTTACCGCCAGGTAAATGACCCTTAAACGTGATCGAGAACCAACAGTCTAAACTTAGCCTTACCGTACATAGCACATTCTCAACAAAGTAAGGGTTTCACATCAGCTCCTTCATACATTAGGCCTCAGGGTCGATATGTGTTGACATCTAATTCCAAACTACAAAATGAGACATAGGAGGGCCCTACTGATACATCGTCCCAATTTCATAATCCCCCCCCCCCCCCCCCCCCCCCCCCCCCCCCCCCCCCCCCCCACGGTTGGACAATGATTCACTAGAATTTATGACATTATGTTAATGGAGGAGCTAACTTGGTGCTTATAATTTTGCTCTACAAAAGCTGCATTTTAAAGTTAAATTGAACTAAAAAGTGTGTTCATTTGCTTTGTAAATGTACATACATTTCTGCTGTGTTAAGGTGCCTAGGCATCCCTCCTTGTATTTATATATCTGTTCTGTGATATTAGGGAACTGCTGCCTCTGACTACAAGTTTTATAACATTTGGAGTGACATTTGTGTATGTTAATCTTCTGCTACTCCCTGTTCTCCTTGCTGGAGGCAGTGACATGGGGAAGCAACATGTTGCCCCTAGTCATAGCCTCCCTAAAGTGACACAGAACAGGCGATTGTTAATCAGGAAATGAGAAGGCTTGTTCAAGAACTGGTCCTTAATGGTGAGTTGTCCTCTGGTTGCTGTTATTAGGCACAGCTCAGTTCTTGTTCAAGATGTGTAATATTTATTTTATTTACAAAAGG
This sequence comes from Ptychadena robeensis, assembly GCA_036250615.1. Taxonomy (NCBI): domain Eukaryota; kingdom Metazoa; phylum Chordata; class Amphibia; order Anura; family Ptychadenidae; genus Ptychadena; species Ptychadena robeensis. Next base: position 109,082,619 of record CM070033.1, on the reverse strand, counting down.
AGTTGTATAAAAAGTATAGTATTTACTATATTGTATCAATTATGTATAGCATATAGACACTTACCAGGTTCTGCTGGCAGAGCCGGAAAAACTGCTGCACTTTCTGCGACATCAATAGCTGAGAGCTACCAACTGCACTACGAATCTTCTCCAAAACTAAAAATAAAAAGAAAGCTTGAGCAGAATCGTGTACACACACAAACCCCAACATATACACAACTTTGTTTTCCTGTGTGTTTGAGAGTGTGTGTGTATTTTCTTGTCACCCCAAAACTTACATATCACAGGAGCTACCTAAACAGAGCTAGTAATGTTGATTAATATTTTCTCTCCCCTCTATAAAACTAAAAAAACTATGACCGATCTACCTACCACTCACACCCAACTCTTCTCAACTTTCTCATGACACCATGATAGAGAGCTATTACAGCTACAGCCCACCATCCTTTCCTAACCACTTCACACCCCAAGTGCCCTGCAGATATACTGCAAATCTTGTGGAAAGCCTTACCAGAAGCATAAGAGATGTTATGCCTGCGGGGAGAGGGGGAATAACCCTGAATTAGAGTTAGAATGGGATGGCCAGCCTTGCAAAGAATATTGTTCATCCAGTAAGTATTCAGAGCGCATGACTTTTTCCACATTTTGTTATGTTACAGCCTTATTTCAATTTTTGATGACAATGTCAAAAGGTTTACTTAAGATGTTGGCAATGTATTAAACGAAAAAAAATTTAGATATCACATGTACATAAGTATTCACAGCCTTTGCTCAATACTTTGTTGATGCCCCTTTGGCAGCAATTACAGCCTCAATTCTTTTTGCATATGGTGCCACAGGCTTGGCACACCTATGCATGGTTTCCATTCCTCTGCAGCACCTCTCAAGCTCCATCAGGTTGGATGGGAAGCGTTGGTATAAATTTTCTGTAGAACGCTCCAGAAATTGGATTTAAGTCTGGGCTGTGGCTGGGCCACTCAAGGGGATTCCCAGAAGTGTCCTGAAGCCACTCCTTTAATATCTTGCCTCTGTGCTTAGGGTCATTGTCCTGGTGAAAATGAACCGTTCCCCCAGTCTGAGTTCAAGAGCAAACGTCTCTGTACATTGTTGCAGTCAGTCTTTCTCTTTACTCTGTCTAGTCTCCCAGTTCCTGCCACTGAAAACATCCCCACAGCATGAAGCTGCTACTGCCATGTTTCACTGTAGGGATGGTATGGGCCTGGTGATGAGTGATGCCTGGTTTCCTCCAAATGCCACGTCTGGCATTCATACCAAAGAGTTCAATCTTTGTCTTATCAGACCAGAGAACTTTGTTTCTCATGATATGTTTAACGTGCCTTTTGGCAAACTCCAGACTGGCTGCCATGTGCTATTTATGAAGGAGTGGCTTCTGTCTGGCCACTGTACAGGCCTGATTGGTGGATTGCTGCAGAGATGGTCCTCCTCGCTCCACAGAGGACATCTGGAGCTCTGACAGAGTGGCCATCAGGTTCATGGTCACCTCCCTGACTAAGCCCTTTCTCCCCAGGTAACTCAGTTTTCATGTCCAGCCAGCTCTTTGAAGTTTTTGGTCTTGGAGTTCTGGTGGTTTTGAACTCCTTCCTCTTATGGATGATGAAGGCCACTGTGCTCATTGCGACCTTCAAAGCAGCGGAAATTTTCCCGTGGGACAATCCTGTCTCTGAGGCTTACAGAAAATTCTTTTGACATCATGCCTAATTTGTGTGAACTGTCAACTGTGGGACCTTATATATACCGGTGAGTGCCTTTCCAAATCATGTCCAATCAACTGATTTTACCACAGGTGGACTCCAGTTAAGTTTAAGGATGATTAGAGGAAGCAAGATGCACCTGACTTTTTTTAAATAAATTTGCCAAAATCTCAATCTTTTTTCGCATTGTCTTCATGCGCTGTTGTGTGTAGAAGTTTAAGGAAAAAAATATTTTATCCATTTTGTAATAAGGCTGTAATGTAACAAAATATGGAAAAAGTAATGTGTTGTGAATACTTTCTTGAAGGGGTAAATAAGAGAAAAATGTGTTTTCTTATTATTATGTCTATATTTATTATACAATTATTATGAAGGGCACTGTACTATCCACGACTATACTCTCCAAACTCCCTTTCTGTATACTGAAATACCCTCTTAACTAATTTGCACACAAATCCTCAACATATCTCTCCTGTTCAAACATATTGCTTGCTGTCATACACTCGACCTACATTTACTGTTGTTTTTTATAACTTTCCCCAATTTGAACAGGCACACTAGTTCTTATAATTAATTTTAATTGCAAAAAGTATTTTATTGAAGTAACTATTGGTTTAGGCTGAAGATAGAATTAATTTCCAAAATGTTAAACTTAATCAAGACAATTACTGATAAGCCAATAATGGTGAACCTCTCCCTTTTTACAATGTCTGAACCTGTTCTAATATTCTATTCTAGCACTAGATGGAGCTCTAGATTAAAACATATTGGTTCACCTGTCCTGGATATTGCTTTGTTTATCAGAACTATTGGTGCCAATACATAACAATCAAAAGAGTTGACCATTAGTAGATGAACATCTTTTACCCTAGTACAAATATATATATATTTATTTTCGGGCAAAAAAGTAATGACTGAAAGGGGTCTAATACATTGCTGCAAATTTGCAGAAACTGCAACAAACTGTGGGTCAGATGATGATGGATATAATTCATGTGAGGTTTCTACTCCTTTTTGGAAAAAGAGGATATGTCAACAATGCCAATAACTGTTCATGCCAAATAGGTAACACAGTAGCTCAACTAAAAAAAATGACATCCACCTCCAACAAAAACAAAAAATAAAATAAAATAATACTGCTTAATCACAAATGAGGTGGCTAGCCTCCAAGGACTTTTGCGGCTGAAAATAGGAATTGTTGATGCGGACCTCCCTATGATTGGCCAGCCGGGATTCAAATCCGAATAAGCATATGGCTGTTACAGATGCCTGATCTGGCTTTGAATTTTCATGTCCATCTAACCTCTCCACCACAGGTATGCTAAACACCCCCCCCCCCTCGCATCTCCTACAACCTTTTTGTCAGTCAAGGGATTTGCACTGATATGCTGATAGATATGGTGCTAGTTGAAACGTTGGTATCTTCTCACACTACTACTAAGAGTGGCTCATAGGCATGTCCTGGGGATTATTTGACCTGTATGTTTTACATTGTAGGAGTCCTTGAGATCCACCAACTGGCTGCACTCCTGGTTTGGCCAGACCCCCCTGCTAGGTGCTGGGACCAATCACCTCTGACCCTTTGTTATACAACAGTATAGCGCTTTCATCCTGGTTGGAGACTCCTGTAAAGGATGGCTGCTTACTTCCATAGATGCTTGCATGCAGGGGGTTTGTGTGGGGCAGTAGGTGCACGCCTATGATTATATTTACATTATATGTATATTTTTCTACAATATTGGTTATGAATGGTAGGATCAATTCAAATGTGATTAAGATGTATGGCATGGGACTGGGATGAATAGTGTTTTGGAGTATTTCATGATACTGAAGACTGTCTGACATTTATTTTATAAGTGTAAAACAGGCTTGCCAACTGCATGAACCTTTAACTAAGATTTTGAATTGAAACCTACTTATCCCTCCTGATGAGGCCAATACCTGAGGGCTGAAATGCGTTGGGAGAACTTCAGGAGCGGACCAGAACTCTCTCCAAGTGTCTATCACTAAAGACTGATTCATCTGTTGAGTTTTTGACATTTTATCTGGTTAAATATTGTTGTGAATGATATGTGGTATATGTGGGGCCGAGCTACTGTGTCACCTCGGGAGGAGCCAAATGTTTGAATCCCTACCTGAACTTCTGACCTGTTAATACGTATGTACATCAATGTCCCCATGCCTATTTTCAGGTCCTCGGAGGCTAGCCACCTCATTAGTGATTTAGCCGTATGCTATATCATGTGCATTTTTTGTTTTTTGTTGATATGAGGACTTGCTTGGACCTATATAGTGATCCCCCATGACTATCCATCATTCCCTGCCCATAATTTTATGTGTAGAAAAACAAAAAATATTTGAAAGCCTGTTTCTTTCAAAGACAACATATAATTGGAATAAACTTTACAAAAACAAATGGCAACAATTAGGCTTTGGTTATTTAGCCTATGTTTCACCCGTGATAAGGTATGCGCTACTTTAACTCATCTGCCTTAACACGGGGTTCATGTTAGGATGCGTCAGTGATTTGCTTCTAACGCAGAATAAAGGGGGAAGCACACGTCAAAAACCTTATCTGCCTTCACACGGGTGTCATGTTAGGATGCATCAGTGATTTGCTTCTAACGCAGCATCAAGGGGGAAGCACATGTCGAAAAAACATATACCATTGTCCAGGGCATTTTCCAGGGGTTAACACACCCATACTTGCAGTGGGTTGCATTGGGTTTATGTCAATGTAGCGGATAGGGACAACCGATCTCAGGCCGATACTTTGGATGGGAACCCTCAGTACAGATCATCAAAGAGTTTAAACTCCTTAGCATCATACTATACAAAAAGGGGCCCCCAACAAGATCTCGCATAGAGCCCCCACAAAGCTAGAAACTGTCCTGCTTTTGAGAGACTGAACAAACAGTGAAGAATCAGTGCTTACTTAATGATCAAGAAAAGAAAAAAAACAAGCAATTTTCCACTGTAAGACATGTCATGTCCTGTGAGCAGACCATCCCACACAGGTCATGTTACCAAAGAACAATTTGTGAAAAGAGGTCAAATTAAAATTCATTTTTATGCTCACATTAACTATCAATACAATGCATTTACAATGTAGTTTGCCAATTAACAATGATCTCATATGAGAATATAATTATGATAGTCTGTAGGTTGACACACTTCATTTTCACATATTAACACTTCTGCAAACATTCAACAAGCTAATTGACTGGCCTGGGGCAAAAACTGGGACAAACAGTTTGATGCATTCACAGTCACGTAAAAATGAACACACAGCATTTCAAAGTGAGTTAAATACAACCCTTTGAGATTCCCTATATAGTCATTTGCCGCTTTGATATGCAAATGAAAAGCTCTGCTAATAAATGTTTGAAAGCATTCATGTTTGACCTTTTCAGAATTATGAACACTCTTGTCATATACTAATCACATATGGAATTCATGTTAATCATCTGAAGTATTTTGTCATTATCTTTAAGGCTCTAATATTATCCTCATATGATGATATTTTTACATGAAAATAGCATTTTTCAGAGACAGATGATATAATTACTGTTAAATGCTTGATCTTAGACAGGCCCATGGTAGACCTTGGAATATTGAAGAATGTCATGGAGAAAAATCATTTCAATCCCAAATGATAATAGCATTTTCAAACACTGATAAAAGTATAAGTTTAGTTATTTAGTTATTCTCATCACCCACCAGTGGGTGGCAGGTTTTGCCACTATCCTCAACATAGCAAAGGGCATGTCCTCTGTATCCAAAAACATGTGAATAAGCCCTGCTTGTTGAGAAGGGGTTTTGATGCACTGATCTGGATAACTCCAGGTCTGTGTGTCAATGGGCGTTCCCGTTCCGGCAAAGACTGAAGGAGCGGGTCAAAGGGATTTTATAGGCATCCAATAGAGTACAAATCAAAGGAGTATACACAATAATTCAAATCAAAAAAGTCCATAAATTTATGTAAGTCCTTCATGTAGATAAATCAACGTCCATCCAAGAGGTGGTACATATAAGTGTGTTTGCTACTTGACGCGTTTCGCTTTTATAAAGCTTCTTCAGGAGGTTTGTGCAAACTAACGCTGTACCCTTTGGCGATCGGGTGAGCCATATGACTCACCTGTTAAGGGAATTTGATAGTATAAACGTTGGAGGTATAATGCCTTGATGCTAGGATGTCCCGTCACATCGGACTATCCCCAATGTCCGGACCTCTCAATACCTCTCAGGGTACAGCGTTAGTTTGCACAAACCTCCTGAAGAAGCTTTATAAAAGCGAAACGCGTCGAGTAGCAAACGCACTTATATGTACCACCTCTTGGATGGACATTGATTTATCTACATGAAGGACTTTATTAAAGTTATGGACTTTTTTGATTTGAATTATTGTGTATACTTGTCACCCCGGTACTCGAAGGGCTTCCCTCCCGTCGCCTGCTACACCTAGTGTCCCCTGTGCAGTGTTACCTGCGGTCTCCCAGCGTCACGCTCGCTTATTCCTGAGACCGGCTCTCCACGCTCTGCCACCTTGTGCCAGGCCTGCCACCAGTGCCACGCA
>CM070033.1:109057680-109076231 GCA_036250615.1 Ptychadena robeensis | reverse complement strand
GACCTGGAGTTATCCAGATCAGTGCATCAAAACCCCTTCTCGATATTTAGTTGGGATGACGACACCATATCTGTTTTAGTGAGATCACCACTCCCCATATAAGCCCTGTTTGATGAATATAAGTTAACAAGGCCCTGAAATCGTAAAAGATGTAGAGACACTAGCTTGAACAAGTGCCCCTCTATTTCGTTTAGAGCATATGGCCCAGGAGAACAATGTCATGCTTCTAGACCAATAATTTTTTATTCCTTCTAGTGTGTGCAAACATACCCAGTTTAATCAAAAGACACAACCACTTTGTTTTCTTATGTGTGCAACAATCAAAACACTTATGAAAACCGGCATTGTTGAGAAGGGTGGGAATACTTTAGAATTAAATGTAGGCTTTTGTTACTTGGTAGGAAATGTTATTAGCTCATAGCATGTCACATGGCTTGTTCTTTGACAAAAAGGTATTAGTATCATACTGACAAATTACTGCTTTACTGCTTTAAAAATCTAAAGACAAACTTGGCTGAAGGTACCCTGTTTATAGCGTACATTTGGTTTGTTTGATAGGCAGAGCCATTTCTTAAAGGGGTTTTAAACACAAATGAAAAAAACACACACACATTAAATAGACACAATACTCACCTGTCAGCAGTTCAGATGCTGGAAAACTGCTACACAAAAAAAAACAACAACATACTCACCTCTTTTACTTTCAGTTCTGAAACCAACATCTTAGCTTCTGAAGAAGTGCAGCTACTTCCGCCATGACTGCCCCCCTCTTTTCACTCCCCTCCACTCTACCTCCCCTCCTGTCTCCTTTCTGTGGGAGCTGGAGAGCTCTGTGGGGGGTGGAGGGGAGAATCAGCTGCTGACGGGTTCCTGTCTGGGAGAGATGTCCCAAACCCCATTTTAGCTGCCTAGTCGTGACGAAAGGCAGTGGGAACAAGCTCACTTGGAACTTTTTTTTTTACAATTGAGGATCTCAGCAGTATCGGCTGAGCTGCAGCCAATACTGCTGAGTGACCTCCCAATTTAGGAATTGTGTCAATGTTCCAATATTTATGGACCTGACTGTATCTGGGACAATTGTATATTAGCACAAGGCTAATCAGTTAGAGGTGGCTAGCCTCAGGGAGGTGTTCAACTGATGCATATTGTTCCACTACACAATTTAGACACCATACTACTTCCACCCTTAGTGGCTGGGAGCCTTTGTGGGGTGTTTGGGGTGAGATAAGGTCTGGTATACACTTTGTATGGAAGGAATATATAAAGAGTAACTGATGATCTTATAACTAACTTGGATATATGATATATCGATTGACCCCTTTCTTTTATTTTGGGTTATAGACTAAACATACCAAATACCTTGTTCAACTTTGGACCTTCCCCCTCCTAAACAACCCCATGAATGTAAGGCGAAACATGTCAAGGAAGCTTTTGAGAGTGTGCCAGTCAAAAGCGGCACCTCCCATGGCTGGGTCAATATTTATGACATTCTTATTGTTGTGCCGATCTCTTGGATAGTTAATAATAAGTTATTGGATGTTGTTAATAAAATCTGCATTTTTATATATTCCCTTCACTTCATATATACTTTTTGATAAGATTTTAAATATATGGACGATAATAAATGTTTTTATTTTATCCCATATCATATTATTCTGCCTTATAATAGTCCCTGAGGCTAACCATGTCTAACCTATTAGCTTTATGCTAATTTACAATTGTCTATTTTTGTAAAAATTTGGAAAGTTGGCATTTTCAGATGTTTGTAACTAGAGAGTATCATTTAATATCCATGCTTTATGTACTGGAACGCTAGACATTCCTGGTTTTCATTTTGGTTCACCTTGTAAAAAAGAAACGCTGTATAAAAAATGTTACCTGCTGTTCTTGAGCCACACTTGTAAGATTTCCCCTCTTGACAGGAGTACAAATATAGTGGTGACTGTAATTGGGAGGGGAGGAGTAATATTCTACACCTTTCCCATTCTACCTGATATCTGGTTCTATATATACTATATACTCTGGTAACATGTCAATACAAAATGTTTTTGGAAAGAGATTCTTACCAAAAGTAACACAAAAAGCAACTCTTTAAAATTTTTGTACAAAACAACAGTACAAAACTTACTCTCCTCTGGCAAGTCATATTCTTCTGCATCTCTCTCCATTTGTTGGCACCACCCTTCCATCCGTTCCACTTCTGCCTGTAACATCTTGATAAACCACTCCCCATCACGGTGACAAGGAGATGCTCTTCCAGAGTCTGGGAGGCTGCGAGTTGCTCTGTCTAGCCACGATTCTTGACGGGCCTCTTCTGTAGGATCATACTGCATTTGATAGTCTTCTCTGTATGCCCACTGGCCCTGTGTGTGTACTGTCTTATACACTGAATACTGCTGGCTGGTGTCTGAGGGCTCAGAGGAATGGCGCTGAAATGAACATCCAAATTGAAGGCCCTTGTCTTCTGTGGGAACAGTTAGTCCTGGGAAGCCTTCAAGTTCTAAGTCAGCCTGAACTCCTGCTGTAACACTGTTAGATCGCTTAAACCTGGCTTTCCTGGTGACACAGAAAAACACAGAATTAGACTAGAAAACAGAAAAACATGGTAAGTTTAAGCATGCAAATGATATATACACCATAAATCATTAGGCATTATTATAAATCAAAATCTATCCACATACAAAATGTCAACTTTAATTTTAGTATTTTTATCATTGCAAAATACATGAGCCAGTACTCGTACTAGTACGCTAGTACTAAGATTCGTTTTACTAGTGAAGACAGAATAACAAGGAGAAATGGAAGGCAGTAGATACAGATAATTCTTTTTATCTTCTACCTTCTATCTACAAATCCTTTCTGTACTGGTTCAGGGTTATTGCATATTCTTCATGTTTGTAAAAGGCTTAGTGTAGACCAGGCTGGTTGTGCTGACTGTGTACTGTACACATAGCTTAACCAAATAATATCTGAAAGATATGCATGGCATTTGCAATATTCCACATTGCTTTCCTGACTTGAGTTTGCTCATTTAGGGAATAGATCCTAGAGTTTCAGTGGCTGGAGGTAGGTGAAGGTACATTTTGGAATAATTGTGGGGCTAAATGGTTCATTGCATAGGACAGAGTTACTGGTATTCAGATGAGGTTACTTTATCTCTTGGAGGAGGCTTTATGTTTCAGTTTTAATTGTTTAGGTAAGAAGATTATTAACTCCTAGTGTGCTCATTAAGAATAGAACACTAAACTAGGGGTGTATATATTGTAAAAATATAAAATATACTTGTTTCCTATGGGTAACGATGCAGCAAAGAGGCGCTTGCTTGTGTTCACCACAGCTAGTTCGATTTCTGGCTGCTCTGTAAAAATTTAAAAAAAGATGTTCCACCATGTGAAGATGCTTCAGAAAATCCCTTCTAATTTTGCCCATTGTTTTAGTTTTCAACTTAGTTAAACCTGTTTAAGCTTGTTATAATCGCTGAAATCGTTTTTTATGTCTTTATAATGTCTTTTTAATTATAAAGTGAAGACAATTTTGTAAATGTATTAAAAGAAAAAACAGAAATATCACATTTATATAGAGAATCACACGCTTTACTTCATACTTAGTTGAAGCACCTTGGCATTACAACATTAAACATTTTTGTGTGATGGAACAGGTTTTTCACACCTGGATTGGGGGATTCCGAACCTAGATTATATTTCTCTTTCTAAATCTGCTCAAGCTCAAACACAATTGATGGGTGCTTTCAATTCTTTTTCAAGCCTCTGCAGAAATTCTGCATTCACAGAGTTGTTCCTAAAAGCCTCCTATGCTGTCTTCACTGCGGGTTTTGGACAATGTCATGTTGTAATGTGAACCTTTGGATCACCTTTTGAGTTCCTAAAAACTGTTATGTAGATGAGTGTGTTTGTGTACTTTGCTCGATTTAGTTTTTCCTCAACCCTAGCCAGTCTCCTAGTCCTTATGGCTGAAAAACACATCCACTGCATGAAGGTGCAGCCCCCATGCTCTGTTCTCTGCCTTGAACTTAGCTTCAGACCAGAGAACTGAGGAGATGCTTCAGTCTAGTCACACTGGCTTAAATATCAGATTGCTAGTGGGCTGCAGCCTTGGTTGTCATTCTGCAACTTAATGCCAGATCCACAAAGAATTAGAGTGAACATCATGTTCATGGTTTCCTCTTTCAGTTTGGCCAGATGACTAGATCTTGGAAGAAACCTAGTTGTGTCAAACATACTCCATTTAAGGATTTACGTTGTCCTCTAAAAACCCTACCACAGAAGAGGTTTGTGCCTTCCCAAATGATATCCAATTAATTGCATTTTATGACAGGTGGGCTTAAATTAAAGTGTAGAAATATCTCAACAGCAATCAAAAGGCACAATTATAATTAAGTTACAAAATTATCTATAATTCTCTTTTAACTCTTTCACTTTAGAAATAATGAGAAAAAAAGTGTAAGTGATTGTTAAATCAGGCTACAAATTACCACTATTTAAAAATTTAAATGGGTCTGAATACTATCTGACCCCTGCTTTAGGGCACCATTCAAAATTAACAGGTAACATGTTACCGCACTGCAGTAGTCCAGCACTAAAAACTACCAGAGCCTATGCTTATAATATGATATATTATGAAGAGGATAGCATAAATCTGGGTATATTAAACCAATGCATAATATATGTGAATACAACACCATTACCTTATGTAGGCTAAATGTAATGTAAAGTAAAAACAGTAAGTGTACAATTCATAGTAATGAAGGATGAAGAGGAAAGCAGGAGGGATTAAGTGATACTCTACTAGAAGCATTTCAAAAGAGAGAAGAACTACTTACCACCAGAAAGCTAAGTATGTGCTACATACATTTACAAGAGTATTAAACATTTTGCCAACAGAGTCGTATATTTGGACCCTCATAAGGTCTAATACTAATGTTTGTACAACTGACGATACTGGTTGCTCATTGATCCTAACAAAATTCATCACTTCAATGAGGGAAGATGCGTTGGGGGGCAACTTACTTGCTCTTCGCTCTCCCATAGAAGGGAATGATCACTGTTTGTACAGTGCTAGTTTTTTCTCTTGACATTAGGAACAACCACAAAAGATAATTTCCATCAGCAATAATCTCACATCTGTGTGCATGGTTTTAGACAGCTGGACAGGAAAACGTGTCCCCATAAACAGAGCCCCCCTCTACTCCTGTTCCAGGAACAAGTGGCTCATTTTTAATTTACCATCCCCTCCTGCCCAATGGTAATGGTCAACTAAACAAATAAGGAGGTTGAACATACATAAAGAAATAAAAACCTTACAGGTTCTTTACACCTTATCCAAAACGAATCAAACAGCTTTAGATATACATTAAACTGCAATAAATTACCACACTCTTCAGTCACCCTAAACATATTTTAGTTGCAACCTATGCAGATCACAATTCCTATCTATAATATATATTTGGCCTAAAATGTAATTGTCATTTCCATACCTGTATAATATTAAGAGAGGATTTGCTTGCCTGTTAAAATATTGCCTGCCGTGTCTCTATCCAGTTGGCCAAGTTCTCCAATGCCTCAGGTTTATATTTCTGTGGGTTTCAGTCTCCAGGCACCTTGTACCACATAAGGTGGGAGTGTTGCCAGATTCAACTGCTCTAGACACTATTAGGCAGAAGCATACCAAAATACCCAAAGCACTCTCTGCTTAACTTTAACTGGGACTCTGTTTTTTAACTTGGTTAGAACATTATCTTCCACACAATTTTGAACAAACAATACCTATTCAGTAAGTGGATACTTTTATATTTTTTGTGATATGGCACACTGGAGGTGTGATGGGTTGGCTTGACACAGAACCCTCTTTCTCTTCCTTCAATCCTTTCTATCTACTTACTATTTCAGGACACTTACCAAGGGCCCCTTACTTTCTTATAAAAATGTGGTATGTTTATAGTGTAAGACAAGATGGGCACTAACCGCCTGTATAGGTTATAATATGTTGTTATGTTAAATGGCTGTTAGTTGTCTTGATGTATAGTTTGTATGTTTAGTTACCATTTGTCCTATGCATACATTTCTTGCTTTTATGTTAAAGTATACCAATGTCTTTATTTTGTTAAGATGAAATGTATTGAAATTTATTGAAATGTAATTAAAATGTATTGAAATAAAAAAAAATTTACCACCATGAAAACTGTGTGATTTTATCACAAATAGAACCCTGTTTGATGTAAATATACTGTATAGTGCAAATAGCATCCAACCCTGTAAACTATTCAGAAACCATAAACAACAAATATGTTGTTAGGAGAACAAGATTTCTTTAATGAAATCTGCAGAAGTAAATAATTTATTGTATAAATGATTCAATCAATATATCCCCCTGGTATTATTGTATTGATTAAAGAACAGATGAGAACTGCTATATTTGCTGCATATTGTGTTATAACTTCTCTTTCCACCACAAAGGGAGCTCTACACAATAATCACAGTTGTAACCAGCTGTAACCTAACCAACCCAAAGCAGATCTTCATCCACTGGCTAGATATCTCCAATAATCACTGTAACTGAATCGACTACTCTGCTTTTCTGAAATACCTGCCTAGGATGATTTTCCACAAAAACCTGGAAACATTTGGAATATAACTAAAATACTCTTAATTTAAAATATACAAACCATTTTAATTTATCATGCATTATCCATACCTGTCACCCTTCCAGTTTTGGCTGGGAAAGTCACGTTTTTTATGTGGCTTTCCTAGCCAAATCCCAATTTCAATAAATCCTGGATTTTTTAAATCCGGGGAATTTAGCAGGGAGAGGGCATTACTCTCCCTGCTAATGTCCCACCCCGCACATTATCAGCATAAGCATCAGTGACGTCACTTCTGGCATTTGGAATATAGTGCATACACACTATACTATTATAGTACACAAATCCTATACATGCAAACTTGTTAATAAACAAGTCAAGCATTAAAATGCTAAGTACAAAAACATAAAGCAGATTTAAACTAAAAAGAAACCATGAAAAAATAAACATATAAACATTACTCACCTTCATCGGACCATCATCCAGGGACAGAGACCTGCCATCCACCTATCACTGCCCCTTCCTGATTCAGATGCTGCTGGCTGCAGGTGCACAGGAACATGGGAAAGGAGGGGGCACAAGTAACTGAAGAGATTTTTAATGATTTACCGGGTAAGTATTTTTTTTATCTCTGGTGTCGATAATAGAAGGCAGAATCATATGTGGTAGGCCCACTTTAAAACAATTAGAACTATCATCAGTGAAGTTAGGCTGTACTAACATATGATTATTGATAATTGGTTGCTGATAGTAAAGCTAGCCACACACGGGTAGATCTGTAAAAAAAATTTGAGTACAATCAATCAACATGCGCGCTCATGGTCTTTGATTGTACTCTAATCTGTTTACAAAGCTACCCATGTGTGCCTTCCTTCGAGCAGGATCAATAGAGCCCGCTCAATGAAACTCGATTGACCATGCTGTGATTGATCGGGGGTCGATTGCACTGGAATCTACCTGTGTGTGCCTAGCTTAACTGCGCTAGGTTTACTGAACAAGTCACATGATATTTAGTATGATTCATTGAACACCTTTTACTAGACTATCTGTTAAGAAGGGTTTAGTACACCTTCAACAAGGCTTTTACTGGAATTCTGAGTGTCCAGGGTTAATATTCAGCATTTGTTATACAGGACTGATACTTTCTTTCCCAGCATCCTCAGGGTGATTTGTTGCCATAGTAACTCATGGCAGAGGTGTGCTAAGAGAACAGTGCATCAAATGGACAATGTTAGAAAAGTACCCCATGGAGACAGACAGATAAAAAGAACTCTGCAGTTTATCACCTTCTGCACACATCATCACCATGTATTTGTATTGCCCTATACATAGTTCCCTTAGCATCTTGATTTATTTATATTGGTATCCTACCTTAGAAAATATCTGAATTATATAACATTATGCTCTGTATCTAAGTACATTGAACCGCTTGTTAATAAAGCCCTCTGTGCTACAACTGTAAGCATGCTATTATACTTCCCTGTGTGTCCTTAGAAAATGGAACCTGGTGGGTGATTATACCTTACTGCATATTAGTATTTGACTCCATTACTACATTGCTTTCTATGTTACCATGGATCCACATATTTTGTTATTACACAAAACTCAATTATGATGATTGCATTTTATTCTGTTAGTATAATATACCTAGTTTATATTTAAAAATGTTTTGCAGGAAGAAAAATACAACATTTTAATCATTGTATTTCTGCCTCAATCGCTAAGGTTGCCTTTTACACTATTAAATACTACAGATCCTGTTTCTTACTGTTCTGGTTCTGACCTATTTAAAAATGGGTGTGGGAAAATGCCTGGCAAGAGATTAACATTAGATCTTCAACACTTATCACATATCTTATTGATCCTAAACAGATAATATAATATCACGTGGGTAGTATGTAATAGTAAGATACTGTAAGGTCCATAGAGTGCGGCAAACTCAAAGTAAATAGAAAGAACAACAATGATATAGGACAATGCTATAGTTTTTTTTTGCAATAGTTTTTTCTAGTTTTTTTTGAGCAAGAGAAATTTTAAAAGTAGGTAGTATGAATTTTAAAAGCGTAATTTAGAACGTGTAATAGCTAGGGGTTTCATTTGATTTCTGATATTGCTAAAAGCAGCTCTAAACTTAAATGAACAACCTGTGCCCATGTGTATCAGGGTAAGATTGTGATTCTCTCACTTTACCGCATAGTTTATGCATGACCAAAAGAACACAATCCACAAGTTGAAGTACGGTGGGGAAGTTATAATGCTATGAGGTTCCTTTTCTTCAGGTATGACCATAACCCCAAGAATACATCCAAATCCAAAGAATGTTTTAACCTGAGAAAAATTCAGGTTTTGAAATGGCCTTTCCAAAGGCCACAAATCTGCGGGGTGACCAGAAGAGAGGTGCGCACAAGAGATGGTCAAATGTATTTGTGACATTTCGGCTAGCTGACTTTGTGAGTCATAGTAATGGCTAAGCCCCTGAATGTTCAACGGTGTAAATGAAGTTAGAAAAAGAGTTACAATGTCAACGTAGTTTTATGCTAAAACTACTTCTCCAGCAATTTTGGTTATGAAACCTTATTCTGGTGCTTTACAATTGACTCCCAAATGAACTACTCAAAATTTTTCCCATCTCAGGAAATAATGAGAAAAGATGTCATGTTAAGATGCATTCCTACTCAAGAAAACTGAGTGCTGTAATGAAAAGGCATGTGCAAAAGAGTATATTTAAGGGTGTACATGTTTATGCAACCAACTAAGTGTACATACCTAGGTAATTAAAAAGCAACCTATTTTATTATAAGAGTAGAAAAGGTGTGCCTTTTAATTTTAATTAAAAAAGCTTCAAGGGCCCAAAAAATTATTTTGATGCATTAATCTGCATGTTCCCACAATGCATGCAAATCTATTTCTGGTACAGATCTCTTTAGATATCAAACTGCTATGGGGAAATGAAATACAAGTACCTTCTATCATCTTCCACTTGGACCCCTATAGAGTGAAACTCTCTCCGGCTCTTACCCTCTGTATCAGAGTCTGAAATTGTCTCAACCTGAAAAGATTAGAACATCCAATTAATTGTGCAGACATATGTATATAAAACACAGTATTTCATTTTACAAAATGGGTTATTCTAAACAAGTTGCAATATCTTAATGCAAAAAATATCTATAACATTTGCAACAGCAATATTTGTATTTTTACATTGGAAGAGAAGTTACCTATAGTATAAATTCAATATACCCTACAACTAGCAACATAGCAGTTATCCATGATACTTTTGGACTATGTGCTGGTGGCACTGTGCTTATACTCATGCCAGATATTTTCATTGGTCACCAGCAGGTGACTTTTTGCAGGTATGGGCTGGGTTGTTTGTAGGAGAGCTATATAGATGTGCCTTGTCCCTCTATTAAGGTATTAGCACTGTGCTGGAAACCATTTGTAACCTAAACATCATTCCCCTAGCTTGTCCTGTGAGCCTTCATACTGTCTGGTACCACTCAGTGTATGCTGCCTAATCTGGTCACCCCTATATCCAGCAGAATTATCACTGGCAGAAAAGAATTGGTCCTACAGAATTGCTAGCGATGGGTGTAGGGCTAGTGATTCTCTCCTCAAATAAAATATAATATTGACGATGTTGAAAACTCCTAACATATGACTAAATCTGGGCAGATCATTCTGCCTCTAAATCAGCCCCAAATCTAACACGCCCATCATAAATTGGGCCATAAGAACAGACATGTCCATAATTTTTGGGCCATCCCCATCCACAGTAAATGCTGGCACACAAAAGGTGAGCGGCCGATTCTTGGGACGACCGGCCGTGCATGATGACGTTGAAAATAAAATGTATATGCCCAACCTTAGGCATAGAAACATACTATATTTTTGATAATATATATTTGGAAAGTTAAAATATACTGAATTTCATTTAGAACTGGGACTTTTTAGAAGTAAAGAAAAAGAAAGTCATATTAACAGCTCTACAAGACATGAAGTGGGCAGGAAATGGGCAATTCCAAACAGGTGATTACAGAATGCTAGTGGTGGTTACAGCAAGGAAATAGAAACAGGCTTCCTGCTGCAAAATAAATAGAAGCTGATGTTTTTCAACTTTGTGCTGGCAGATAATATAAAATATATTCATATTACTCCTGAAAGAATGAATAAGGGCTATTACTAATATTAATGTTAATGTGGCTAGTTATGAATATGCGAAAGGGTAGCAATTTTTTCAAGCCAATTGAAAACAGTGAAAGCAGGAACATTCAGATGTTGGTGGTAGATTGGCATAAAGAAATTAAGGGTATACTATACAGCATGGTATATAAGTTAGTCGTATTAAAATTAACTTGCTCTTGCTAATGTTTGCAGTACATTGCTACTCAAGCATTGTCTTCAGGCCTAATATGGCACCCCAACTTTCATCAGCTTGAGGTTTGTTTGACCGCTCTGAGGCACAAATTTAGATTCTGAATATTAGTATCCAACCTGGAGTATACCCTATCAACTATAATCAACTCTGTTGTCTTTAACTACAAAGTAGAGAGCTGTGGTCCCCTGACAACCACCAGCCAAAAAGACAGCTCCCTAGTGTGTATCATCAGTAATGGGTTCTGATATTCTTCACACAGTGCAGAGAAGCTGCTCACTGTACACCTGTAAAAAGCTAACCAGTAAACTCAAACTCATGTTCATTTCTAACAGATACCAACAAAATGTTCTGTTTTGGGCAATTTTTCTAATTTTAACAAAAACACAACACGTTCTCATCACCATCAGCAGCTGTTAATAGGAAGACAGAGTGGGGCAATACAATTCTGCCAATTCTGCCAATATCATTGAGTACAATTCTCCCTGTGCCTCTCCCTCAGAAATTGCCTCTTTTTCTAATAGTGGCACCACCCAATCATCCTCCTTAACACTCTCTCTCATCTCTCCTTGAATGTTCCTGTTATTTTATTTCTCATCCTCAATGTGGAGGAATGCTTGGGCATGACTGAATTCAAGGTACTTCAGTCAATGATATTGTTATTAAAGACATTTCCAAAACTAATAGCCAGATATCATCTACATTTAAAGTAATGTTCTAGAGGGGTATACTGCAAACCAAAAAATAACACAAAAACCTTAGTAACACAAAACAATTAAACATCACCAAAAACATTACAAAGGGGACATATAAAGTGGATTGTTAACATCTGACCTATGTCTAAGGGCCATGCAGTTCATTGTAAGTTGCATGGTAAAAGACATTTTGGTTTGTAACAAAACCATGAACACAAAGTTTGGATAATGCCTGTATCGGCCGCAAACCTGACCCTCTCCATAATATTAAATGATTTTTATCATAGGTAATTCAAAATTATTAAGTTAACTGCTATTTAACCTACTTAATGTTAGACATTTCATAAACATATTATTATTATTTATAACATGGTGATTGATTTGCATTCATTCAATTGAGTTTGATAATAAGAAGCCCAATCTCCTTTCAGAAAAATCTATTTTAAAAAAACATAAACCAGTGTGTGGAAATCATAAAGATCCTATGATGACAGATTGCAAAAAAAAAGTCAACAATCCGAAATGTGCATAGCTGTAGGGGAGCCAATTGAGATTCAGATCACTACATGGTGCAGTCCACAAATAACAGTAATTAGACATAGAAATGCAGAGAGAATATTTAGATATGATGTGGGGAAAATTGAAAGAAGAAGAAGAAGAAGTATCAGTGGAATTCAAACAAGCAATAGAAGAATAATTAAAAGATTCTGGGAAAATACCAAAGTAATAAATAAAAGAGGAGTGACAGCTAATGAGAGAAAATGGGCAAATGCGGCACTGGAAGAAACGTTTAAAAGAACTTCTCAACAAAGACAGAAATGAAAAAATCATGAAGAACATGGAGAGAATATTAGAGAAGAGATGAAAGAAAGATTAAGGGACTGTGCATTTTAATGAGCAAAATGAGAAAAAAATACCATCCATGAAGAACAATGAGACAGAATGCGAACACAAAAATAGATATTCGTTTTTTGTTTAAAAAAAAGTAACAAATAAGTCTTGAAAACTCACATTTCATAAGTAGAGATGGTCGCAAAACTAGGTTATTTGTGAGTTACCTTAAAAGCCCCTGAACATGGTTTCACCACCAAAACTGCTGAAGATATAGGGAAGAGTGGAGTTTTTCTATAATAATTAGTGTAAATTCAAAGTCAAGTTGAAATTTGGACTTAATGTATGCAAAGTCTACATACTTTAGAGCAGTGGTCCCCCCAGGGGGTGCACACTATCAATTGGGTCAGAGGAGGCGTGACACTGTGTCTCTGCAGCCTCTCTGACTTTGTGAGTTAATTACTTAGCCCCTGAACATGGTCATAATCTAAGGTAAATTATTTGAATGTGTGCTTTTAGGCAATCATATTTACAGTATCCACTGAAAACTGGATGGAGATGGAGAACCTGTCTTCTAGAATTACAAGTTTAGGGTAGCATGTCTCTAGACAAACAGTAAATCTTACACAGTTAGTGGATTGTAGCCCAGGAAGTAAACACTAATTTTCCTATCTTTTCTTATTTTTAATTTGGTAGTAGTGATGGGAGAATGTAAACATTCAATTAAATGTTTTGTTTGGTACAGTCTAGTGTTTAGCAAAAACATTCAAATTCGAATATATTTAACAAATATCCGACATTCGTGAATTCGCAATATTTGGCGAATGTGTGCTCGGATATTCGCTATGGTGGATATTCATCAAATTATGCTTCAACATTGTTTACCGGCATACATCGCGCATATTTGTGCACATTGCAAAAGGATACACGCAATACTTGTACTGGCTAGGATCACAGAATGAAGAAGAAGCTGTAAAGCTGGTTCGCGAATCTTTGCAAACAGCCATGTAAGGCAATAGAGTACAGTCAAATCAAATTTTACGAATATCGAATGTTCCTTAATATATTCGCAAAATTACGTGAACTCGAATATACCATATGCCGCTCAACACTAGTGCAGTCATTGACTTTTTCCCATCATATTTTTTACTACCACCTTAAACAGGTTCCAAAACCCCAGGACAGTACAGAAAGTGTACATTGAAAAAGGCAGATAAAAGGCAAATATGTACATGGAAGCGATCTGCAAAAACAACCAAACAAGCTTTTAACAGTGCAAGCTTGAAATGTAAATGTGTTTGTGAATTATGAGAAAAGATACAGTCTCCAATTCATACCTGTACACCAATGGATGGACGCCATTTTCGCTGCCGCGTGACACCTTTAAGTTCCTCCCTCAGGGGTAGGGCTTTGCTGATCACAGTGGAAGGTTTGGGTGAAGCTCTCTGTTGAACAGTTGCCAGGTCCAAAGACAAATTTCTGGGCTTGGTTGCTTCTAGGCTCTCACTAGAATTGCAATGGACCTTGACATCTTTGGACCAAGGTAACCGTGTTGGCTCATTGTGCAGAAAGGTTTCATGTGTTGATTCTGTGCTACTTTGGGCTGTAACCGAGATGAGAGGCTTAGAGAGGAGCCTTGGTGGAATGGGTGGTGGAGCTTTTCGGAAACTGAAGGCTGTAGTAAAATAAATGAATACCATGTTAATGTTGTCAAATAGATAATTTGTTTAAGTATATAAACCTGTGGTTGAGAATTAGCTTAGTTCTCAGCAAGAAAATGTAAGGTTTTTTTATCAGCTAATCCTATAACACCAGTAGGCATAAAATATATCTCTCATATGGTTATCGAAATTCTTCCAACTGACCACCCATCATCTCAAAATCACTTCTAAAGGGTGTGAGTCAGTTTTGTAAAATTGCAAAGCAGAAAACTGACATGCCAAGGCAAAACTCCAATCTTTCTTATGACAAACAATAGTATTACCTTTTTTCTTGTTTAAATGTTTGACTGTATACACATTTCTGTGTCTCGCCAGCTTTTTAAAACATTCTCTTTATGAGTTATTTTAATTATGTGTGGAGCATAGATAACACTTACAATGCTATTAACAAAGACAGCAAAGCCTCAAAAGACTACTTAAAACTCACAAGTGTCTGTTTTTCAATTTTGGGAAGGCTTTCCCTACTGTTTGTGTTCGGTGCTTAAAAATCAAAAACAATATATAGCAACATTAATGGTTCATTTTACAAATAAGAGTAATCTGCCAGGATTTAGCAAATAGCCTAAATGAACACTAATAAAAAATTCCAATCCTTGATGAATATTAGCATTTATAAAATTTGTATTGCAGCTTGTTTTTAGTCTTTATTAAAGGATGTATGAATATTTGAAATTTGATAAAGAATTCCATTTAAAACATGGGACAAAATATTGTCCCTGAGTCTTCTTTCTCTTTCCATTTAGAGAATAGAGATTTGGAAGTTGATTGCAAAGCCCCAGAGCATGGGCTCATCACTTACATTTTAGATTTAGAGAAGGGTTGTGGGGACATTTGAAAACAAAAAATATTGCTCCCGCATATGAAGTTTATGCATAAATTAAGTTAGAAGTCAAAGTAAAAAATTTTCGACTTTAGAAATGTTTACTTTTTTTTTAATTAATTTATGAAAACACTTTTTGTGCTACAGAAATACTTTTTGTAGGATACCCGCAACCCTTCTCTACATCTCCAGCAAGTTTGGGGATGATACCATCAGGGGCATTGCAATTAACTCACAAATTCAAATTGGTTGAATTTAAATAAAAAATAAATAAAAATCCATCTCTTCTGTTGTATCAATAAAACTCATGAGCTTACTACCCTCCTTCTCAAAGAACCTGTGGGTCAGAAATAAGGCTTGGGACTTGAAAAAATGGGACATTTTGAGACATCACAGAGTTTAAAGGCTATGTTGTTATGTTACCTAACTATATTCAGTCATGGCCAAAAATATTGGCACCCATTCAATTATGCCAGAAAATGACACCTTGTTTGAAAAAGTGAACCTTGTTTGACTTTCTATTTATTTTATTAACAGAATAATTCTGTGTGATACTGAAAAGCTATATTATTATATTACATTCTCCAGAAGCATTGTGGCTTTCTCAAGTATTCAATAGATAACTCCAATCTTGGTTTCTGTGTCTGAAATTGGCTCCTCTTGGGTACACCGTGCCAACAGATCAGCTTGAATTTGTCTATTTTATGGAAGTTCTTTATCATCTTTACAGTAAACTTTCTTATTCCTTTTACATCAAGAGAAGTTAGCTAGAGTCCCGTGGGTTGTAAACTTCTTTCCAAGGATGCACACATTGACCATAGGGACTTTAAGATATCTGAGAGATGAACATAAGGCCTTGGGATTGACCATGCTTTTCTATCATTTTATTTCTCTCATATTATTCTATGTTCTTCTTTCCTCTCCCCATATTCAGTGTGGTATATACCAGAAACCAAACATAAATTGAGTTAACATTTTCAACTGGTTGCAAGTAGGAATTTCCTTAAGTTGAATGACACATTAACGTAGCATCATGTTTGAAATAAAATAGTTTCATACAATTCTGGCAAAGTGGCAATAATTTTGCAAAGACTATTTTCATGTTTTTTGGGGAACATCAAATTAACTGGCCCCCAAATCAATCTTATACATTACGGATCTGCTTACTTTGGAAGGGGACCATCCAGAAAGATGGAGAAATGGGGAAAAAAACGATTAAGAAGGGGAAGGGGAGGTGAGGTGGGAGGATTAAGAAAGGAACAGTGAAAGATTGCACAGTATGTAAAGAGATTTTTTGGTTTGGTAGTGTGGTCATCTGCCGTAACATCTCCAACCATAGAAACAGCAGAAACCACTTTATAGGTGTGAAGTTAGAAAAATATTTGCTGCAAAAAGAATGGTTTAAAATTGGCATTGTTTGGTTTTTTAATAGCATTCTGAAAGTTTGAAATTTATCCTAACATTAACGTTTTAATTAAAAGGTCAGATTTAACCTTTTAACAGTTTGGTTCCAATACAACTGTCTTAAGGCCCCCATACACCTTACAATCTTACCATACAATTTCTGTACAATCAACTTTTGTAATACCAAAACCAAGTAATATGAGGAGCTCTCTAAACCTTCCAATCAATATGTATTCTATCAGGAAGGAGCCAGCACTACATAATTGTTGGTAGATCTAAAGGAAATTGTACGGAGTGATCTAAAGGTGTATGGGGGCTTAAGAAAGTTAAAATAAAGTCCTCTTATTTTTTGTAATGTTTAAAGGACAGAATGTATACATTCTGTCCTTTAAACATTACAAAAAATTTAGAGGACTTTTTTTTAAGAGAGAAATTTCCCTAGAAATGTAGATGTCAACAATTTATTACTCTAAAATGGTAAAATAATGTTTGCCACCAAATACACTTTTAGTTTTATATTTCATATACATGATTTGTCAGTTTTGTAATGGGATGATTAACAATTGTGTGGATGATGGGTGAAAGCAATGTTTCAACATTCTAGACATGATATCATTTCAAATAGTCTATTTGAGAAGCAGATGCTAGTAATTTCAACTCCTTTTATTAATATGTCTTTTTTTTCAATAAGGAAGATACAAAGGTGAACAGGTCCATAGCATTATTGTAATCAAAATAAAAAGCCAATTTGAGCAGAGCAGCTGTGTCTCTCTGTAAAGCTTGGTAAAATACAGAGAGCAAGACCACTGACTACTACACTTGTGTTGTACTATACACATAGGGGGAGATGAAAGAACGTATTTTCTTTTATGATCTAAAATACAAGATATACAAAGCATGCATGTAATTTGTTATTTTGTATGTGGTGAATAATCCAAGAGGCATAGATAATACAGTTAGGCCCATATTTATTGGGAATGTCATTGTCTTTATATTTTAAATCCTTGTTTAACATTTGTGAATTGGAATGTTAAAGAAAATGAAGTCACAGGCATCTTCAGAAAGTAGAACACCATGCATTTCTCTCATGAAGTGCCCCTTCATCTAAAGATGCAAATAATTTCTTACTTTGCTTTGTTTCACTTTTATCTATAGAGAAAATGGATTACGTGAACAGGGCTAGAAATGACAATATCAGACATGAGACTGGAATGGCTTTCTCATCTTCAAGCTTGAGGAATCCACTGTCTTTGATGATGAGAATGCATTTGTCAATGTGAACATAGCAATAGTTAAATTAATTTCAGATTTTTTAGAGTTAGAGTCGATTAATGAATCATAATAATGATACTTATCATAATTGTTTCCTGAGGATATACATAATTATTTTCGAACAGCTTTCAGTTGGTAGAAATAAATAACAAGGCTTTATTGTATAGCCAAACATTAGGAAATGTGTCAGTGGCAGTGTCACAGGGTACAGAAAGTTTAATAAGCCCATAAAAAGAAACCTATTGCTCCACCACCTCTAAGGCCTAGTAAACTGCAATATATAAAATTTTTGTTCTTGGGTAAAAACAATTTAAATCCTTCCAGGGAATTAGCCTTGGGCACAAAGACTACTGTTCTTTAATGAATGCTAATTATATGTTGCCTGGATCTCCCTTGGTCTTTGAGGTAAATACTCTCTATATGTGATAATTTGTTAATATTCTTAGCGTACTAGATCAACAGAAGATAATCTAAGCAATTAATGTTGACTGAAGAAAATGATTCTGAACTTGCGGTAGATTGATGGAAATGTACAATGAACGTTTAAATATCTATATACCTTCAATTACTTCCTGAAGTTTTATTGTCGATTGCGCATTCTTTGTTTCCTTTAATAGATTTATTCACCAAGAAACTCGATCATCGAAAGTAGGTGTTAAAGTAGGTGTTCACCCCCAAATAAATAAAATTTTTATTGTCATCCTTTTTTATCCTTTCACACAAGAATAGATATGGGGGTGACATGGATTTGGGGGGCACACAGGTTGGATGAGGTTATAAAATATTGTATTACCTCCTCTGCTGCCAGTCCCAGCAATGTCTCCTCTACACTTCC
>CM070033.1:109032145-109057580 GCA_036250615.1 Ptychadena robeensis | reverse complement strand
CCGGCAGCCCTTTCAGCTCTAACAAGCGACCTCGGCGCCTAGGCGCAATGTCACAGCATGCTACCTCGGAAAAACTCGTCTTTCCTGATTTAAGATTTTTTTTCTTTTTGGACAGTGATTGCCCTATCTATTGGCAGCCTGATGCCGATAGTGCAAAGTGACCTACAATGTGGAAGGTCCGCTTTAAGAAGGGATCTGGGACATCCCAAAAGCTTGCCTTTTCAAGGACTTCAGTTAGCCAATAAAGGTTATCACTTAAACTCCAAACTCTCAGTATTAATCAATGGCTAACACAGTAAAACACTCTACTATTGCTAAATACTGTATAAAAGCATGTAAAGATTTATGGCTACCTTAAAATACATTGTGTGCCTGTAAGCAATACTTTATACATTGTTGTATATTGTAGGAGTTCAGGATGAGATTTAGAATAGCTTGTGTTTTCTTAACGTTCCCATTTTCTCATTCCATTACATTAGACAGCTGTGAAAAATATGCAAATTCCAAATGTAACAGAAGGCTTGGGCAAAACAAGTGATGGCTTGGGTAGGTAATATCTTCTCTAAATAGCCGAGTGTAGCAATTGTGTGTACTTTCAAGATTCTGCTTGCAATTGCTGATTTTGTGGAAGGACTGTAGATGAATAGATCAGGCTAAATAATCGATTCCCCTTTTTCACATGAAACATGAGTAGGAATGTTCTCTAAATAAATTAATTTTAAAGCCCCTGAACAAGGTATCATCACCAAAATTGCTGAAAATTTTTAGAAAAGTTGTAGGAACATTACAAAAAAATTATTGCTCTAGAATATGTAGCTTGTGTATAATTATGTTGAAAATTTCAACTCAACTTTAGTTTGAACATAATTTAAAAACAAAACTCTACTCTTCACAGATTGAAACAGATGTTCAAGAGTGTCATTTTAAAGTTTTGATAATCTTCAAACATTTGCACTTTTATAAAATTGTGTATTTTAAGTAACCAATTGTTAATAAGTTATTGGTAATAAAGTATCACACCTCTTAATGTAAATACAGTTGGTATTAAACATGTACATAACAGAACTGATTAACTATTACCTATGCGTGTTATATAAATGTCTTAATCAGCAGTGCTATTTTTTGTTGGTATGAAAACCTTAAATAAAGTAGCTGTAGCACCAGCATACAGGAGAAACATATGGTCGAGAAAAAAATTTATGGTTTCACTGCTTATTGCATTTCTTCTCCGAGTTGTAATTGTGCTGTGGGCCCCAAATGCTGAGTGAACACAAACAAAAGAATGAGTTATCGAGCCCAGAAAGTACACACACTGATTTATAAAGCAATGTAGTGTCTTGAGACACAATAAACTATATAGGGATGAGCTGGATAGTGCATTAAGACACTGCAGGGTTAATTATGTGTACATTCTCAGATGATCTAGCTGTGTGAACTATAGGAGGGGGTAAAAATATATAATGCCATTTTATTAGGGTGTTTATAGAAGGTAAATTTTTTTGTTTTCCAAATCCAAGGTGAAATTCCTGTACTGAGAACTGATGAAGCAGATGTTAATGTCCCCAAAGACCAGTTATCTTAATAAGCTGAATGCACCAGGAGTTGCAGACTTTGCAAAGTTCAATACACCATGTATTGAACTGTTCTAATCAGATAGTGCATAATGTATGTAAAGCTAAACTCCTAGCAACTAACCAAAGACACACACACACAGCATGTAACCTGGCTTACCTATCAATAGATAATATTATTCAGTCTGTTGATATATGCACCAGCCACATGACATAGCCAGACACATAGCCTGACTTTTCAACTAAGGTAACGCCATTGTTATAACAAAAAAGAAAAATAGTATGAAAAAAGATATCTTAAGGTGCCTGCAATTGCCATGTAAGATTGTTCTGTCAACAACCAAGATGTGATAGGGCATGGGTCAAGTATACTGGAGGGTTAAGAGCTTCTGACACGTCATAATATCTGCAACGTACACCTGTCAGCATCTTCCCTTCCTCATGTAGTCTGTACTTGCATACATATATATGCAATTATAAAAGCTTAAAATATTAAAGCTGCCTAAATTGCACTGTACCAATTGTTTGCCCCCTAATCTGCATGTCCAATAACAGTAATGGTAATGGAGAGAATCATCAAAGTAACACATGGTGATCCTGTTTTGAATATTCACCCTGTCCTCACCTCCTGGTTGTCATAGTTTGCATGGGCATGGCCTACTGTTGATATGACCAGGAATTCTACACTGACAAATACCTGTCAGGCATCACTGCAATCCATATAGACAAGAAGCTGGGAAGATGCTGCATGAGATCAGCAACTAAGAATGGAAGCAAAGGTTATGGTTTACGGTTTTTCATTTAT
The DNA here is from genome assembly GCA_036250615.1 of Ptychadena robeensis. NCBI lineage: Eukaryota > Metazoa > Chordata > Amphibia > Anura > Ptychadenidae > Ptychadena > Ptychadena robeensis. The sequence continues at coordinate 109,055,204 of CM070033.1, read as the reverse complement.
TTCAAGCCAAAATGTATAGATGTATAGATCTCTTATTTTTTGTAAATATTCAAGACTAGATAATCATGGTAGTGTTTAGAGGCTTGTATGGATCATATTATGTAGAAAAGATGTTAAAGGGTGCTAATGGTGCCACAGGTAAATGTGATTAACATCTGCTTGAAATGGTCAATTCTGGTAGATGAATGGGCCATGCAGACACAAGGGATATGGATTAGAGGACTGATACACAGCTGTATGCTAATCTGTTAGCTTCTGGAACATTGTGAAAGGTCAGGATATTCAGATTTGCCCAGCTCATTTCCTTCTCACAATGTCTATTGATTCTCTCTATCTTTTGCTAGCATATGGCTTTAATTAGCAGTTCATTGTGAAGAGCCTTTAATCAGTGAATTAGTTTGGGTAACTGACTGAAACTTTCATTTATGACTGTTGTATGCTGTCTTTTATCCAGTGAAGTAAATGTGCAGTATGCATTCCTTAGCGTAGAAAGAACTAGGCAGCCATTACACTTTGGTTTTTACCAGACTGAATAGATGAAGCTTACATATATTTATAGGGTAATATGGATGCATGGTATCAGGGCACTGGGCTGGCACCATCTATACACTGAATGACTTTCATAGCCACCTTAAATTAGACTGGATACCCTTTATCAGGGTTTAAAGCAGCGGTTCTAAACCTGTGGGTCAGGACCCCTTTGGGGTGTCGAACAACCATTTCACACTGGCCACCAAGCTCACTGAAAACATCAGAACTGCTACTAACAAGTTAGTGGGGTGAGAGTAACGATCCCTCCCTCCAAACATAGCCTCTTAACTTCCCACCCTGCACATCATTTGCACAAGTGGGGTGGGAAAATAAGAGGGAGGGGACATTACACTTATCTGGTCCTGCTGGAAATGATGTTGCAGAAAATCACTTACTGCAAGTGCCATGTCGTGACTTAACTTACAGTGTCTAAAAAGGTTGAGAACCACTGGTTTAAAGGAAAGGGAATAGTGTAGGTGGACTAGGTAGTGGCACTTAGGTCTACAAAATCACAGGTATAATTTTACAGTTCCCACTTAGCTTAGCGAATTAGGTGAATATGTGCTAACATAAGTCATGCCAAGCCAAGATTCTATTTTTTGACTGGATATTCTTTGTAAACTGAATTCTCAATGAATTCACTATCCTCTGTGAAAATCCCCCTAAAAGGTGATCTAATGCTTAAAAAAAACACCCTCTATGTGTTATGTTTAATTTATTTCTGAAACTGTTGTGTTCCATATTATTAGGAGCAAAGAAAAAGACAGATCTTTGTTCAACACTTCCTTTATTGTTGTAAAACATGAAAAAGGCCAGGTTTTCATTATCCATGGGTATCCCCCATTACTGGTTTTGGGTGTATTCGAGGGCGACCACGAGGTTGTCCCCTCCTACGCAAGGGGCCTATGAGACGGCTCCCAGCCCATGTGGGGTTCTCACTACTGCCCCTGGCAATAGTGCTTGGCATAGAAGACCCAGTTCTTGGATCCTGCAGAAAGAACTGAGCAAAAGAACAGGGCAAAGTGGCTGAAGAAAGGCGTGTCCCTCTTGGACGTGTTAGTCCTCCACGAGCCCTTCGGCCAGAAGTGGCTGTGCCACTGCATGGTGTGCCTCTGCTTTCAGTAGCCTGGCCTTCTTGAGCAATTGCCCTTTCTTGTCTTCTTTTTCTGAGTTCATCTCGAATATCACCAAGCACACCAAGTAGCTGCCGGTGAAGCTCTCTATCTCTTGCACGCTCCTCCCTTTGGCGAGTCATCTCTTCTTCTTTCAAGACCAACTCTTGGCGGTAGAGTTGGTCTCTTAGTTTCTCCAGCTGCAGCAGGCGATGAAGACTGGCTCTCCAACGAGCTCTTCTGTCATCTTTAGCACGAGGCCTTCCAAGTCTTCGGGGCATTGTGGCACTAGAGGCCTGATCACCTTCAGGATACTCAGAAGAAAGAAGGGATTCATTACAACTATGTTCACTACGTTGAGATGATGCCAGTTGGTGATCATCATCACCATTGTTATCTTTCCTATGGTCCTGCATCAGGGGCCACACCATTCCACCAGACAAGGAGCCAATTTCTGTCTGTTGACTACCACCATCCCTCTCAGACTGTGTAGACTCTGCTGATTCAGGAACCCTCTCAGATGGTGGAATATCTGAATCACTCTCATCACCCCAGCCAGTATGTGCAGAAAGATAACAAAGAGGGTCCTCTGTGGAGGAGGCTAGAGGTCCAGGAGACACACGTCTAAAGGATTGCTTTATTTGTCTCCCCACAGTGAGTGATACACGCACTTCCTCTTTTGTTGGGGACCAGTGCTCTAGGTATGGATTGATAATCATTCCTTGACACCTTCTGTTTTCCAGCTCTTGGTCCTCTGTATCGCCTTCCACTGAAGTAGTGCTGTAGGTGACCAATGTACCACTTCTCTGTGGTGGTGAAAGTGCGCATCTCATGGGAGATCTTTGATTTGGTAGTGAAGATGCTGTAAGAGTAAAAAAGGAGAATTAAGGAATAATTCATACAACCAATAATCTATCAAGTACATAGGTAAAATGTTTTCCTATGCTGCACTTTCCCTAGGTTCTTCCTAACATGCCTTTGCTACACTATAATGTGATTAATGTTTCCATGCTAAAATGTGATGTTAGGTTTATTTTTAAATATTAATTAAAAAGAAAATTAAATAAAAAAAATTTGTGAAGGAAATAAGTCTGCAGCATAACTGCTTTTAATTTCTGAATGTTCATAGAATTAGCAAATTACATTATTTGAAGGCCTAAATCGTTTCACAGTCCATGGTTACACTTTCTAATGATTTTCATTTTACATGCTGCCTACAATTTAAGACCCCCAAAGATTACCCTTCTCCTTTTGTTTTGAAATGTGAATGCAAAATGTATTCTATTAGTGATTATGTTGGTGTTGAATGTTTGCTGCAGACTTTTATTTTCCTTTGCCAGCGCCTGAACTTCTCTGCCTTTAGCCCCTGCTGTTGCCTACAAAATCTAGAAATGAAGAAAAAAGGACTTTGGGCCTCGGCTATGGATTTGAGGGTGCAGGACCTTCAGCAGAAGCTAAAGAAGAGGGTTGCCTGGAGATGCAGTGTCAGATGGGATGGCTGGTATCCTGGGGCTTCTGCTTTGGATGCAGGGAGAAAGAAGATTGAATGGCAATGCTGTTTATTATTCTATATTGCTGTGTTTTCTTATATAAAATTTGTTTAGGAATTACTAACAAATTTGAAAAATACAGCATGACTTCTTGCATTGTTCTGAAGCCAAGAATAAATTTGTTCCAGGTACATATACTTATAAATAATTTACATCTTCATTGGGACTGGGGATTTCCAGCTGATACACTATTTTTCCCTAACTTTTCTAAAGATATGTCCTTTGGTACAATGCATTATATAAGTCTGTTGAGCTTACCTGGATCAGCTTTGATGCCTTCCAGCTTACCCACCATCCTGCACAACATGCAAGAAAGGAGGACCCTTCCCTCTTACTGGGATGGGGAGTTAAGAGCAGGGTGGCCCCTCCTGGCAGCCCTGATGGGGTAGCTTCTCTTTAAATCTTGCCGAAGGTCCAGGCACCCATAGTCTTGTGTTGAGACTCTTGGTACATCATGCATAGCCGAGGCCGCTGGATCTGTGTTCACAGCTGGGGCACTCTTGATATATTGTGAAAGGGGGTTAAAATATGTTTTATATTTTATTGAGGGAAAGGGTACAGGTTAATTTGGTGGAAGTTTTATCCATATGTTTTCACAGTTTATGAAGGGGGATTTTGAGGCAGGGGCAAAATATCAGCTGGAGAATTAGTTACAAACTTTCTTCTCAAGTTGAATACTTATTGGTTCCTGTAAATGTAGGTGATATCTATTATAAAACAACCATTAGATATCTAAAGCTAACAGCAGGCAGAGGCATGTGGCATTGACAGTGTTTGTGTTTTACAAGTAGTGTTAATAAATTTTCAATAATAACACTCACAAACCCAAATCTAAACATTTTGCATAAGCTTTACCAATTCCAATCATAATACAATGGATTGCTTTTACACCCAGACAGGTTTAAAACAATTCTAAATAGATTATTTAACAAATAAATCTGCTAATTTTCCTCAAGCAGGAGCTTCAAATCTTTACATGGTACAGACTCACATTTCAAACATGGTCACTGCATCACAAGTAGAAAACTATATTTAACAAACTTTTTTCAAGTTACACAAAAAAAACTTACATTAATATAAACTGGCACTTAACATGTGGATTTTTTTCAATAGTCTAAAAAGTTTTGCAAGCAAGGTTCTTTGCAGAATAAAGGAAGTTAACGTTTAACACACTTTTTGCAGGCACAGGCTCTCACTTTTAAAATATAAGATGTATGATAGTTTCACTATTAGGCTAGGGCTCCACTATGCGCTGGCATTTGCAGATGTCAGCGCAAGCCTCCGTCACGTTCCTGAAGATGCAGATGGGCTGCGTCGACATCAATGTGGCAGAGGCTTGGACCGGTGAATCTGGAGTTCTGACGGGCTGTGGAGACAGCACTGTCAAAGCCCAATTGCCATCAATGGGCGGCTTGTGCGTGTTCAACGCAGGGTTTTAATGGTTTGTGGAGCCCTAGTCTTATATTCTCTGTATGGCTGAAAAACATATACTGTACATACACAGCTTGAAAAATAGGGATTCTGTGTGTTTTAGACTGTTCTCTACCTGTGTCAGCCAAAGTAGCACTTTGACTACTAATAAAGGTGGTTAAAATTACAGTTAACAGCCATACTTCTTAGCCAACTGTCTGACAAGTTTTTAAGGCAAAGTGATCCTGTTGCCAGATGGTAAAATATGTACATATTCCTAACAAGATTTAAAATAAGATATCTCTGTCTTCTCTATCTTAAAGTAATTCAACCCTAAATTTAACAGAAATTATTCTAAAGTCAACATTTTTCTAACATATAAGAAGAACATACAAGAATAGCTGCTGTTTGTTAAGTTTAGATAAATAACAGGCTACCAAAAGGAGAAAGATGCTGAGATCTATATCATTTAAATATGAAAATATTTTAGTGTGCATAGTCAGGTTGACTTTAAAACAGATTCAACATGTTGACACATACCACCCGAGTATAGTGCCTTTCCTATGACATATTCAAATCAACCCCAAATCAAGGAGAATCCACAAAGTACAAGATCTATATTAGTACAGTATTTACAGACGTGATATGCAAATTAACCCTCAACATTTTTGTCATTAGTCAACCTTTCAACATACATAAGATTGTTTGCACAGTACCTGTACAACATAAAGGACAAGAAAATTGTTGATGTTTTCAACTGCACAGAACCTATAGAACATTTAATGAATGGTGTGAAAATGCCATAGACACAACCTCATTCTTTTAGTTATTAGTCACAGAAAAAGAACAAATACTTATATACTTATACATATTTAGATTGTTGTATTTTCATGCATTACAATTTACTTTCTTATGGTCCACATAAAACTTACAATCTTACCATACAATTTCTGTATCAACTTTTCTTCTACCAAAACCATGAAATATGAGGACCTTTCTAAACCTTCCAGTCACTATGAATGCTATCAGGGAGGACCAGGCACTACATAGTTGTTTGTAGATCTAAAGGAAATTGTATGGAGTGATCTAAATGTGTATGGGGGTCTTATCTTAAAAGATAAAAAACTAAATATAACAAGATATATATTTATTTATATGGTCCATTGTCTCAAATATGCCAGTAATTATAATTTAATATGTCCTTTTTTAATTGGATACCCTAACATGTATATATGTACAAAACCAGAAAAGTTGATTGCCTTACTATCCTTGTGCCCTTTTCATTTACTACTACTGCAACCCTAGAATTTATATAAATAGCATAAAGGCAACATATCAAAACTTTTTTTTTAAATAAATGCTCATGTTGAATTTGATGATAAAATAAACAAAAAATGTTTGCATTCATAAATACTCAGTAAATGTGTGCTTGATGAGGAGACCAATATCTGTATTTTTGACCCTTGTAGGTCAAGTCTGAAGCAGCCAGGGATAGGAACTTGGACCCTGCCCTGTCCAAGGTGAGTATTTTGTGTGACATTTTACACTTTCTCCTCAAGAAGAACACAAGTGGATGCTATTATGATATTAAGGAGAATCTTCCAGATTAAGTTTACTGCTGATTAAGATTAAGTTTCACTACTGATTAGTAGTGATGGCAAGGCGGACAGTTCGGCGGCGAACATGGATGTTCGCCCTCCTTCTTGCCGGCGAGCAGTACGGGTGTTCCAACCCTCCCTGTTCGCCGGCGAGAAGGAGATCTCTATTCTTCCTCCGGCAGGATCAGAAACTGTGAGATCATGCTGGAGGAAGAATCTTTTTCACTAGTAGACCGGGCGTGATGGCCGATGTTCAGCCATCACTACTGATGAGTACTTGATAAAAGTTTCTCTCTGACACAGTTACTTTTGGTTACTTTGAGAGAGACTGAGCTGCCAGAGATTCAGTCTTTTGATGAAGGTTTTTTTTGTGTGCATGGATTTAGCTGCTCTGTGAAAGTTGTGGAAATATTTCTATAATACGCAATTTTCTAAGAGAAATACCCTAGAGACTTTGTAGTATTGTCCATAAAGCCTTCAAAACTAGAAAACGTGATTGTGACCTGATTGGATATATTACCCAATACCAGGATTCCAGATATACAATGTGAGTGATAGCCTGGGACTCTTTAGTACTGCTACTCTTTAGCAATGGTTAGGAAAGTTTTCAAAGTCTGCAGTGGCCAAGGATGAAATGTGCATATACACTAGGGCATTAATGACTAATGATTTTGTCAAGCCATGGGTCACTAAAGTTGGTCAAGTCGACTAGTCATGACGCCATCACACAGACCTCATCTCCCCCTTTTTTTTCTCTGTGTGCGTGCCGTGTGAATGCTGTCTCTGATTAGCAGTTTTCGCAGAAAGGGGAGACAATTTGTCCACCCTACAGGTAATTTTCAAGATGTACAGGAACAAATAAATATAAAATCAAAATCTGAAAACATTGGCAACATGGTCGAGAAGGGCTTGGGATGCGAAAAAATCTGAGGTAGAGACTGCATTCAGCATGCACATAGAAAGAGAAGGTCTTATTCTCTATGGTCTTATGGTGACTTGTCAACTCCTCTCAGGACCTCTCAGGACTAGTCGACTAGTCGATATAATGCCCTGCTAAACACTGTATTTGATACATTGGCAGGAGTAAATGGCGAATAAAGGTAAGGGGTTTTTTAGCAATAAAAAATATACTTTTAGTACAGATTTCATCTTCAAGTGGAATTATTAAACATGCCCTGCAACATTGTTGTGCCTCATGACCTGCTTGGTAGATGGAATTGCTACTAAAGTACACACAATTACCAGGCTGTCTAAGGCGTCTTCTATGTTGCTCAGTTGAGAGCTGTTATTTGAAAATGACCTCATAAGATTGTATTTCATTTGATATTGGTAGGTTTAGCCTTTACTAATAATGAAGAGTGGAATAGAAATCAAAAAGACAAATATTGTTTTCATGAACATTAGTAGCTGATTAGCTTTGCCTAGAGGTGAGCTTATCACCTTAATATGGTATCATCACCAAAATATTGTAATTTTTAATATACATCGACTTTAATTTATACAAAAACTGTGATAGAGAATACATTGAAAAAATTCCCACAACCCTTCCCTACATCTCCAATAATTTTGGTGGTGATACTATGTTCAGGGGGCAATTGACTCACAAAGTCAGCAACTTTAATTATATTTCTTTTGTTGTATTTGTATTTTACTAAGACCCTAAGGGAGTCTGGTTTTGAGACATTCAACACTGAGGGTAGGGAAATACTGTATTCTTTAGGTCATGGTGAGGAGTTCGGGTAGAAGGGAATAAAGTAGGCTAAGAAGATGAAAGGGTCATTATTACTACCAGCCCTAAACCTGCCATAATCAAACATATGACACTAGCAAAGATAAGGGTGCATTCTTTTCTGATTTCCTTGCACTGCTGTATGTGCTGGAGAGAGACCAGAAAATTCTTGTTAACACTTGGGCATGGAGATCCTAAGGACAGGAGCTAGTTATTAGCTAGAAAAAGTATTGTTTGCAACATCCATATGTACCTAAATCTATCATAGATGAAAAAAGAGCGAAATGAAGAGTGAAATGAGTGAAATGCGTGAAGAAGAGACATAGAGATATCAATGTGTGCCTAAGTCATAATTCTCTGCATAGTTGCTAGCTTTAGCAGACATTTAAAAAAAATTCATATTGCATGGCTGAAAAGTTTTTGTATATGGTATCACCACCACAGATATGAAAGAGAGTCCTACCTAACTGTCCCATCCTCAATATATTTGTCAAGTTTGTGCCTTGAGGACTTTAGAGCAATTGCTTTTTTGTGGGGCCTCATTCTAAAAACTGTTGCCTGTAAGGGACTCAGGACTTTTAGGTAAAAGCTAAAGAATAAGCCAATGAATATTTTAGAGTGTGGTTAGGTGAACCTACAATGGACTATGAGGATTGAACTCTTCAAATGTTTGTACATATATTGTAGTTTTTTTGGATGTGTTTTATTTATGGCATTTACCTTCCTTTTCTATGATATAGCTTCCAGATCTACATGATATACCAAACAACTTTGCATTTATTTACAAATAAAACCATTTTGGATAGAGAATCTTAGTAGTAAGGTTAAGAAATTATCAGAAATTCCCCTAATTGTATTTCTTGAAATAAGATGATTCCAGTGTAAGGAAAGTTGTCATGGAAACAAGTGTCCATATTGTAACTCCAACTCATTATTTTATGGTGACAACGCAAAACTTCAGCCTCACTTTAATTGCTGGTGTTCAAAGACAATTATAAAGAAATAATCTTCTTAACAAGGACACATACAGCAATTCAAATCTGATAGTGCTCAGGTGTCTAAAAACAAGAGACTTAAGCAGGGAGCCGTCCGATGTTCCCTGCAGCAGCGTGATGATGTCAGATATCGGAAGAGCTGGAACGAACATCGGCCGCATTTAACGGTCATGTGCGATAAGGCTGTTTTGTAGCGGGATTGATAGGTCCCGCTCAAAAACAGCGATGGCCAAATATGATATGGGCCAGATAGATGGCCATGAGCGCGCAATGTGTGTAACCTGCTTAAAGATTTGGATTATAATTTTCTCAAAAACCTAAAAATCTACTGCTAAAGTTCAATGTTAGCATGTTGTTTGGTGATGGAAGTAATTTAAGAGAACAAAAGAGGTAGAGTAGACTTTGAGAAAAATATTTTAAGTAGTAATTTATTTAACTGACTTCATGGGTTCTCCATTACAATAAAAAGATGCCCAATCATATAGAGGGAAGAGAAAAGAAGGTCATCTTTTTTCTTACCCTAACACATTAAATATTAAGCATCAAAAGCTGCAAGCACTAGAATTGTGCTTTTCTAATTCTAAGGTCAACTATTTATATGTACTTCACCCTATAAGGAGAGGGGTTGTTTGTCAACCATTGCCTCATTGTCATAGCATAGATGACAAATGCTGGGCAGAGTATTTTTTCATTTAAATGAATATTGAATGTTGATGAATATTGTTTCACAGTAATAGCAGCTATTTATCATATATATTACATTAAATGAATGTGGGTTGAGGGATAAAGTTAAATAGACAAAAATGTAATTGTTGCTTTTGAAAATGACTAGAATGTATATACTCCTTAACAGTTTAGTTCCCCAAATGCTCATATACACACATACATTCAGCTGTAGCTTTCAAGACTTCCAAGAATATCCAAGCTATATAGATCCCATCAGATTTTATTTAATGGCATAATTCAGACACAGTAAAAGATCTCTTGGGTGTCATTGAAGACAGTTTGGCCCTTATTCAGGGAAAACACTTTTATATCATACACAATTTAAATAATGATCCACAATGTAATCCTCATTGCATCAATAGATAACCAAGTACGTACATAAACTAACAATCAGTAAAATATATTTATGTATATGCGAAAAATATTTGTTTTTGTTTTACTTTAATGTACATATTATCTGTCTATTACAGAACTCTACAATTCAACATAACAATCACCAGGTATATGTACATTTTAAGAATATGAATCCTTTTTAAAGGTGAATAAATCTGTTCTAGATCTCCACCTAATAAAGGCCTGAAGAATTTTGATGCATTGATGTTAATGACATTGTAAAAAAAAATCAATGTATAAAGTGACAAAGTGTCAAATACTGTATATCAGAGATGGTCAGAACGTTTCCTCTGGTGCATTTGTGAGTTAATTGCAAAGCCCCTGAACCTGATATCATCACTATTATTGCTGGAGATGAAGAGAAGGGTTGTCGGAACATTACCATAAAAACAATTGCTCTAGCACATTTAGTTTTTGCATAAATTTAGTTCAAAATGTTACATTACAATAGTTATTTTTGTAATGTTCCCACAAACCTTCTCTACAGCCAGCAGATTTGTTGATAATACCCTGTCCAAGTTTATTTGCAATTAACTTAAAAACCCTGCAAAATTTTTAGCATTTCTACTGTATATAAATAGATAAACGAATCAAACACAGAACTGAATAATCTTGACCTATTAAGATGATGGGATGGCCGAGCATGACTTTTTCAGAAATGACAGACCAGAAGAAAAGGAAATGTCCAGTTAGGCTAGGTTTTCACAGCGTTGAGGGTTGTGTTGATACCCCCTGCGTTAATTGCATACTTTGATGGAGATGTTGACACAGCCCATCTATATACATGCCTAGCCTGCCGCCTGTTTCCACGGCTTTTAGCCGGTCCGTCGGTGGAGAGGTTAAGGTACTGCACTATGTCCACCTCTGGCCGGTGGACTGGCTCAATGTCATGGAAGCAGTTGGTATGGTAGGCGTGTATATGGATGGGCCCTCAATGCTGTGGAAACCTAGCCAAAGTCATTAGATTGTTTGCTGTAGGCAACAAAGCCACTCTACTCCATAAAGTGTACAAATATGGAAGATCATATATTATACATTCAAAATAAATATTTTGATAAGTCAAAATAAGTCCAAGCAGGCAGATAAGAAATAAACATCTAAACAATCTTTACCAAACCATACAATGACAAACAACCAGACAGTGGCATAATCAACAGCAAAATGGTACTGTAGGTTTGAATGTTCATAATAATAATAATAAACTGGGGTATGCAAAGGACACTTACAAGTGTTGGGCTTAAGGATGCTGCTGGCAAGGGTTTGTCCTGATGGGCCAGACATGGAGAAGACGGAGATGCAATCATCATCCTGTGAGCAACCAGCTTGGATGGCACGGAGGTAGCTGTGACTTCGCATTCGAAAACAGCCAGGGAGATCCAAGGCTTCTACGGCATGAGATTCCACTTCACTGAACACGGATTCACATGTGGCTCCTGATTGGTGGTTTATCTCACCCTTAATCTAGGGAGTGAAAAAAACTGCAATCACCACAAACTCTCACGTTTTATCACACTAATGATTGGCACAAGAGACTACCTACAAATGCAATATCTTTGTGTTACTTCAAATAACTTTAAATGATCTTATTAAGACTATAGTGTTAATTGTGAGAATACCTGCAACAAGAACTCTTAAAGCCATTTTTTGTAATCTCAATTCTAGTTATTGCTTCAAACTTCATGAAATGATTTTTTCATAATTACGAACAAGTTCAGCCAGTGTGTTTTCATGAGTATAATACAGAATAAGTTGCTTCAGGTAATAATGTAATCATATTTTTGTACATCCAATAATATTGAAATATGTAAGGGAAAAGTGTAAACTGCAATGAACAAGACTATAATATAAATGCAATAAAACCACGGCAAGAAGGGGGCTGATGGCCGCAAGGATATACATGGATAATTATTATGATATGCTCCTCAACTAAATCTGTAATTTTATTTTAAATCTGTAAAAGATCAGGCTATGTATGATGCTCTACAAAAATATAATATTGTAAAAAGAAAAGAGCTGGTTTGAAAAAAGATACCTGTGAATATACCAGCTGATGATACCAATTGTGTATACAGGTTAACAAGCCTACATCCCAAAATATACAATGAAACCCAAAAGAAAGACAGGGAGAAAAGACCCCTATTCTTTGTCTTGTTTTTAGTTTTTTGGCACACTAAATAAATCTAGGCAAAACCAAATACACCCCTTTACCAGGGGTTAAGCCTGTTTGGAAAGACTCATTTGAATGAGCTGCACAAGAAAAGTTAATGCGGTCCTGGCATAGCAGTAGATGCATAGCAGAAAAACTGCATAAAACTTGTGTGTTGGGCATGTGTGATGTAGTAGCTGTAATTAACAAAGCAAACAAACAAAAAAAAATAGCACATCTTTCCTGGCTCATAAGGTTGCTATACACTGTTTCATATTTGTGTTTGATCGAACAGTGATCAGACATGTTGGTAAATTTTAGCCGATCGTACCTGGTAAGTATCTGACTATGGAGCATGCGCTGAAACAGGGGGACATTTAGAGAGCATTAACAGCTAAACAGACATACATGTGAATCGGTTTAAAAACAATCACACTGTGTGGTGGTTCAATCAATTAGTGCATGGCTACCTTAAGTCTAAGTCTTTTTGGGATTGCCTTCAAATGTCATATTTAGAAAACATTCTATTATATAAGCTGACTCATAAGATTAAAGTCTCCAAACATTCTGAATTAAGTAGGGGGCATTAGAATCGCTAATTCCAGACCTAATACGCCAGCTTTAATACTGGCATTCAGGGGGTTCTGAAAATAGAAATAGGAAAATGCTTGAGACATATGGCTGGTTAATACATATTATAAATGCTAATGTAAAAAAGTTGAGATATTTGAGAATAAAAAGGTAAGAAAAGCAATTAAAAAGTATAAAATACATCAGCATTAGGATACTGTTAACTTTTGGCAAAGTTTAGTGAACATATGGTAGTGAGATAGAAGGGTGATATTTCTGTACAAATAGATGTTTTGTCACTATAAAACTATGACAAAAATCAACAGTGAAATAGCCCTGGTTGGAAATATTAACATTAAAATAGTTTATTAAAGATGTGTTTAGTATCATGTTTCACATTTATATGGGCATATGTCGAATAATTTAAACATTTAAGACCCATGTGTATGGCCACTCTTCTGGTATGTCATATTAAAACCAAACTATTTAAGCATTACAAGGGCTCAGTGCTTTTTGAGAAATCTTGCATGCCACAAACCAGGGTGGATTTGATTTAAATCAAACCGATTGAAATCACTAGTCAGTAAGGCTTGATTTAAATCAAACTGATTTAATTAAACATTCTTCCTGGTGTAACTTTAAAAATGCAAGTAGGTGAAGATTTTTAGAATAACAACTTTTCATATCAGTTTTTTTTATCCCCAGTTAAGGTTAATCATTCATATTTGGACAACTTTTCTGTTGCACTTAGTTTTGAGAACTGCAAAAGTAAACCAATCATCTGTGATAATATCTTGTAGGCAGAAAAACTGCTCAATAATATATAGGCAGAAGTTGATGATGGCATAAGCACATCACCCAAAATTTCCACCTGAATAGACATGGGTGAGGGTTTAAGGGCCATTCAATATGTAAAAGCAATACATTTATTATACAAAATTGTACAAAAAATAAGTAATGACTATCATATCAATCAAACACAATGTGCAATGTTGCGGATGTACACATCTGTACATGTGCATAGACAATAAAATTAGTCCAAATGGCGCAAATTTCACCCCAACATGCGTTTCGTTGAAGACTTCTTCAGGGGCTACTATATGTAATTTCATAGGCCAAATCTACATAACACAAACAGCCAACACAAGGGGATCAGTCATATTGAATAACCAAATCAACATAAAAGTGGATACAGAGCCTCAGGGGTTACTCATAGATCAATTTTGGGGGAAAGACATGATTTCTGAAGATGGTATCCCCACTGGTGATCTGCGTAACAAGACTGACCTAAACCATCAACTGATCCTGTTTACCAAAGTAAATGTATTAAAAATCAGTCTTGTTGTACGCAGATCACCACAGCATTTATGTGGTTAAAATCTGTCTGTCTCTCTGTTCCCCACTGGTGTCGGTGCAGTGGGGACACCACCTTGAGAAATCGTGTCTTTCCACCCTATATTGATGTATGGACCTGAGTAACCCCTGACGGTCTGTGTCCACTTTTATGTCAATTTAGTTATTCATTATGACCGATACCCTTGTGTTGGCTGTTTGTTGTATGTAGATTTGGCCGATTAAATGACATATAGTACCCCCTGAAGAAGATGGGTACATCTGTAACATTGTGCATTGTGTCTGATTGATATGATGTCATTACTTGTCTATTCAAGGGGAAATGTTGGGTGATTTGCTTATGCCATTATCAACTTCTGTCTATTGCTTTTGGGATGTTGGCCACTATACATCTGAGAGTGTAGTTTTATTGATAAAATCTTACAAACACCTCTGGAAGAGCATGCCATTGGGAATGGATTAATGGAATTTATTTACCAAAAAATTTAACATATACAGCCTTATTCTACATGATTAAAACTTTATTTCATGATGGAATAACCATTGGATGGTAATAGATTTTCCTCAAAAAGCACTTTATTTTTTGAAAATTCAATTTAAATCAAAAAAATTTGATTTAAATCAAAAAAATCTAATTTTTTTTTTTTTTTTAAATCATTGATTTTTATCCACCCTGCCACAAACCAGATCCCACTGCTTTATTGTCAATGTATGATTAAGCTCTCCTGGTAAATAAACATTTTTCTCTCTCACTCCCAAACTGCTCTTGGTGTTTACATGTATAGCGGGATGAAGAGTCCCAAGTTCGTTCTTGTTTGTTAATGACAATATAGGGGATGTGGCACATATGCAAGTGGTCTACCACCACCCATAAGGGATTTATGAATTTAAATAGAAATAGAAATATCAAGTAAATACCAATATACTTCTCTCCCATTATTACTTTTTAGAATGGCCCGGCTCCTATAGCAACGGCGGGGGATTTCTACTAGATAATCCAATTAACCAAGATACTATATACAATATCACAAAAATTGGCTAAGAGATTGGAGGTTATGGTTTATTTATATACTGCTCATGCAGGACTACTATAGAGACTTAGGGGTTTAGATGTAAAATCGAAAGAAGAACACCAACACTACGTTGTAACAGTAAAAGCCAATAGTGGCTGTTGCTCATATACATCTAGGGATGGACCACAGTGGGATGTTTGTAAACACATACTGTGGGAGCAATATACAGCTCACTTAGTAGCAATGAAACTGGGATACTTGCCCCTATTTCTCTGGTTTAAAATAAAATAAGAATAAATATCAGATACTAAACCAACCAACCTTAAAACTCAACCAGTATATTTGACAATATCCAGCGTCAAATTATTCCTTTTAGGTTTTAAAATAATTGTAGTGGCTCGCAGCCAAATAGAAGTACAGTGCAAACATTTAGCGCTCAAATCATGTTTTATAAGATTTCAAACCATCACCAAAGTGTAATGGCCCGTAGCCAAACATAAGCCGACTAGGTTTCCATACCTATCTACACCTTGTTCTGACAATTATATATGTATATTGTTTTTTGTTTATTCATTCAAATTGTTGATGTTATTGACCATCATTTGTAATCCTGTGGTGATAGAGGTGGGACGCAGCGGACTGGACGGGGCCCTGGTGGTCATGTTAGGGAACACCCCGGGGGTCGTGGTGGGTCCTCCCCTGGTACTCCCTTCTCCTTTCCCCCCTTCTGTTGCTCCGGGGGAAAGGAGGGTTCAAGGACGCCAAGTGGTCCTAGTGACCGAGTCTGGTATTCGATCCTACACCCACCGGTGCTCCATCCCACGCATCCATGCCTTGTCGGGTGATGGGACCGGGATGCGATGGGGTTTGGGGCGTGGCGGGTGGGACAGGTGTGACGGCTGGGGAGGTGGAGCACTCCCTGCCAGCACCTGCCCCAGTGTGTAGACCAATTTGGCATCCCACGTGGGCACGCCGACACCCTACGTATTTGTGGGGTGGGCGTGCCGCCGGGGTCCCCATGGGGACGGCGGGGGACTTAAGGTGGGCGGCTCACGCTGGCCGGTGGCGGATGTGATGAGGATCCCCACTTCCGGGTGGGAGGCCACGTACTACTGGGAGGGACGCGGCGAGGCTGGTGGATGTGCGAGACCATCACACAGCAGCAGGTATTTTTCACATGAGATTTTGTTTAGGTCCTCACCCGCGCCCGGGGCTCTGGGCGTCACTTCCCGATGGCGAGGATGTGTGTGGCCGCAGGGCTAGACACATCAGGTGCATTACATAACGGTTCAGAGACTACACTTACATTCACAACAACACACACAGGCTCCCCCCACCCCGCACATGGGATTACCTAGATAGTTTATCTGGATATCCTTATTTCACACACCACGCAGGCAACACTCACCCATTACACAATATGTCTCATTCACAGCGCAACATTTATCACATAACTTTTAGGGCACACCCTCATGAGGTACAAAGGGGTAGTACACGGCACCCCTTTATGGTATTTTTGTGGTTGGCCCCGCGGGCATTTATTGATTTTGATTTGTATACCCAGGATTAGGCATTCCCACACACACCTACACATGGGTCCCCACTTAGCTCTCGCACATTTAACATTTCTCGCCGCTACCCCTCTGGGGCCGCTGCTTGGTTGGCTTTTTATCTTAACCTAATCCTCTCCATCGCCAGGTGGTTGACGGAGAATGCCGCACACACTTTGGGGTCCCCCGTTATTCCGAGAGGATGGATGCCTCTGGCGGTGCACTGGCTGTGTGGGGGGGAAGGTGGAGGGGGAGTGGGGGTGAACGCCCTGACCCCTGGGGTCCCACTTGGCCGGAGAGTAGCCTTCCAACGGTCATAGCTGCATCCTATCATACCCACAGGCAAGTATTTTATGTACTGCATTATCATGAACCTTTATTTAATAATCATTTTTAATCATTGAGATATTTATAGATCATGTTATTCATTAGGTATACTATTCAATAATGGCAGACACGGAAACTCCTGAAGAAGCCAGAATGGCGAAACGCGTCGAGGAAGTGCCTGTCCACTAGTGTTTAAATTCTGTATATCGATATTAGAGAAAATGTCTGTTTAGTAATGTTCAAATCATGATGTATACCGACAATATGGCGATGTAATGACTGTATTACTGTGATTGCTTAAATCAGTATAAAATGTTTGTATGTGAGAAATGCTCTTTCTGAACTCATTTAAGTGCTGCCACCTATTATTACTTTGAGTATTATAAAAATAACCACTGTTGCCTTAAAAGTCCCGTGGAGCTTCCAGCTCCAAATGGGGAAGTGTTTGATTGAGTGCAGGTGCACCTCTCTCTCACTCCCAAACTGCTCTTGGTGGAAACATTTTTTAGAGATAACAGCCCAAGCAATTGGTGCTATTGACTCATTAATTGATTGTTCATTACAATTACGAGTTATTTAAATAAGATTTAGTGGGATTATTTATTTTTGGTTGGACTGTTATTTAAAATATTGTCATAGTGTTTTGGAATTTTTTGGCAAATGTTGTTAAATGCCAGAAAAGCCCTTTCATTGATTTGCTGATGTGCTCTCCATGGTCCTGAAGCTGTTTTAGCCAAGAAAAAGAATAACATTTTTGTTTTTAAGGACAAAAAAATTTGACTAAAAAGCCTAACACTGTGGGTACAAAGTACCAATACGGAAACCTGGATCAGGGTGTGTTTGTTTTTCCCATTCTGACTCTATGTGTTGGGCTGTCTTTTATGTATATTATCATTCAGCATTGATAAGTGGAGATGTACATTAAGACTGAGCTGTATATCCTTTATTGTAGAGAAAAATGACAAATATAATCATGGGTAAATTTGAAAGGTGACTAAAGCTGGCCATACACCTTTAGATCTATCTGTTAGATATCCTTTAAATCTACCAACAACTATGTAGTATAGGGCACTCTGTGATTGAACACAGGTAGACTTGATGGTTTAGAAAGTCCCTCATATTACATGGTTTTGGTAAAACAAAAGGAGTTCTAAAGGAAATCTGACTAAAGGTGTATGGGGACCCTAACAGAAATTGAAGGTCGCCATTACTTCTACAATTAGTTCCCTGGGTGCCTCTGACCTCCTTTAAACTACTAATCTGGAACAAGACTGCAAACAAGGAAGTCATAATTCATGACCTGCACAGTCAGCCTCTAAAAAATGAAGACACTAGACTAAGAAAATAGCCATGCAGGAAGAATTTTCAAAGAGATAACTCATCAATGTTGATTTTCCTCTCTCAGGAGAGATTTCCTTTAAAATATCATGATTTTTTCATTTAGCAAGTGTTCCATTTGAGATTCATTGCATTCAGCATCACTGGCCAAGATCAAACATAAATTATGATGCCGCATTTGTAGAGGCTTTGCAGCAAAGGCAGTAGTATAAGGAAAACAGCTGGATCAGTTAAAAGGCAAATACACAGAAACAAAGCAATCATTTTGAATAAATAGATAACTTTTAAGATGTCATTAAAATTCTCAAACAATATTTCCAAAAATGAAAGATTCCAAAATACGCTTTTATCTGCATCTTCCTGTAAAAAGTTCCTATAATTATTTTAGGAACTACAGCAAATTCAACAGAAATGTACATACCTGAGTGCACTTATATGTGCTATTTTTCATGCACGTTCATGCAAACAGATTTCTCTGTGAACTTCACTGGGTTGGATTAAACTATAAAATATTTTAGCTACAATATATGTGGAACAAAATGTTCATTCCATAATGTGAAAATGCAGAAGTGGATTTTAGTCATTATAAATTCAGCAAACTGTGTGTTAGCAAACTGGGCAGCGCAGCAAGCGTGAGAATGTTAGTTAATGATACATGCCGCTGTCACTTATAGGCTTTAGAAGATGCCGAAGGAAAGCAAAGAAGACCTTTTCTGAACCAGTTCAGTGCAGATTCTTATAATAACTTTAAATGACATACATGCTTTCATCTCTCCATTTTCTTACTGTCTAGTTAAACATCTGTGCTCTCATTTTTCAGTAAACCCGTATAAGGAAGATTTTACAGCTGTCTTCCCCTAGGGAAACTAAAGCTGCTATTGTGGAGGAAAAAAAAAGAATATATGTACAAAACATACCACGGATTTGCTCAGGCAGGGATTTATAGAAGTTGGAGAAGAGAAAATGAGAACATAGGTGGGTTTGTTGTAAACAGCAATCAGGTTTTACCTATCAGCTCAGGGCCTAGACATACGAAGACAGCCTAAGCAGCAGTAATTGTGTACTTGTGCCTTACGGCACGTTGTGCTAGGTACCTCAACACAGGAAAATTAAAATCTAACTGCATTCTGAATCACAGTGTGCTACAAGAGTGTTGTTTGTATTCAAAATTAAACCTTGTTGTTCTATTGCACTCTCTGGTACCACAAGAGCTTTCCTGCACTCTAAGTAGTCTAAACTCTTTATTATCCTTCTGGGTGTTAAGTTTGTTTAAAAACAATACTCACTACACTCAGGGTATCGTACCTGTCCAGAGGTAGCCTGTAAGGCAGTAAGTCCTGCCTTGATGACGCCAAAGAGGCGAGGGTAGACACAAATTATTTATCAGCTTTCCCATCCCCTAACTGCCATACAGAGCTCTGCACCATACAGCTGGAGCTTTACCGAAGCTTTAGGCTTACTGGCTGGGTAGATTTCTGCCACTGGCCGAGAGAAGGTGGAGAATCAGAAGGAGAAACCACTTCCTCCTGAGTGCTTCTCTGTCTGCGAGTGGATCTTCCTCCTGAGTGCTTCCCTGCACTGGCAGAGTGGCTGCACAGAATGTGCGACCACCCATGGCCAAAGTCTTCTAAGGTGAAAAATACAGAACATTGGCATATACTCAAATCTAGAGATGATTATCGTGAAATTTCATGCACTGTCTTTGTGATTTAATGTCAAAGCCCCTGAACATTGTATCATCCACAGAAGTGTTGGAGATGAACAATAGTTGCAGAAATGTTTAAAAATTTAAAACCTAATTTATGCAAAATTTACATGTGCTAGATGTGCTTTTCCTATGTTTTCAACAATCTCCCTAATGTGATGATACCATATATAGGTGCTTTGCAATAAATTCACAAATCAGCTGTGAAATTTCAAAAGTGAAATTTCAAAAGTGAAATTTCAAAAGTGAAATTTCAAAAGTGAAATTTGCTGACCATCTCTAATAATGACATCACAAAACTAAAGCCCACTTACTGTTTCTGTGCCATAGTTGCTGCATTTACCTCCGTTGACTAGATGTTCGTGTTTATCTAGGGTTAAGCAAAGATGTCTAACCTGGTCCCTTGGGGCTTGTGTCCACTGGGTGTCATGGACACGTCGGCATTATTCATCCATTAAAACCAACCTGAAGATTGCAGACAGGTCATCCGTTTTAGGGTGCATTTTTTGTGTCGCATGTTTCATGGAATCGTTGTGTTTCACTGATGGCAACAGCCAGCAATGACAATGCAGGGCTCATTTTTAAAACAAAGCTGGGCTGCTTTGTTGGCATGCAATGGGGTTTTAACGCAGTTATTTACTAGCCTTGAAATAAGTTTGAGCTTAATTATAACACCTACAGTTTTTTTGCAAAAAAAAATACTTGGAATACACTAAAACGTGTTTTATTTGTTTTTCCTTGTATTCTTGGATGATTTGCTCCTAAATTATGAATAGTGACTGAAAGTCACTATGTAACCAATAAAAACTTCATAAAGCAATGTTTTTATGAAACATATAGGTTCTCTACTATTTGGATATTGAAGTGTTAAATGGAGCAAAGTATTCAAGCCAGCAAGTTCCATACGGGGTCCTCCATAGCATATGTAAATTACTTGTTAACATCTAAAGAGATGCAGCAATACTTTTACACTTCCAGACCTCAACAAGCATTTATGCATCTGTGATAACAATTGTGTACCCTACAAAGTTAGGAATAGTTAGACAAAGAAGCTCCCCAAAAGAAGAGCTTTCAATACAATCCAAGTGAAAAGCTGTGGCAATGTAAACTATAGAAAAATGAGGGTAGCTTCCTTTTGTCCTTCATTTGGGGAACTTCCCATTCTTGAAAAATCTCCCTCCTTCCTCTTCTTTTCTTCTTTTGTAATCTATAGTAAAGACACACAGTTACTGTATTTTCCGCATCTAAGGCACACTCCTCTTTCCCAAAACAAATTGGTGCAGAAAAGTGTGTTCCTCTTATATGGCAAATACGCGACCACCCACTGCTGAAAGACTATTCGGCCATGGGTGGTCGTGCATTCTAAGCACTCTCTGCTTCCCTGCCTCTTTTAATCCCCTCACTGTCAAAGTTTGATTTTTTTGGCCCCAAATAATAGTCTCTGTGTACCTTGTGTTAATGTTAGCTGCGCTAAATTGCTATGCGATACTGCAACGCAAATGGGGCTAGTGTGAAAGGGCCCTGAATCTGGAAGAACTAAAGTGTAATTCTATAAATCAAAAGTCACATTAAAGACACATCTGTGGCATTAATATCTCAAATAAAAACTTAAAAACAATCTTGAGGTGAAATATATTTTTACCACAGGACAGATTTGCCACCCCTGCCATAGTGATCTTTTGGTTCACACACTACTTGCACTGTATTGCATTGCCAGCAGCACAGACATTATGCATTGCACATTGACCAGTACCCACAGCAGGGTGTTATAAACAAGTATATCACATTGCAGCACATTTCAGTGTGTATGGATAACACAGTTTACACAAGTAAAACCTGTGTACCATGTGAGGTGCATAATGGGTGCATTGCAGGCAGCACTTTTGTTAAGCACATAGTTGTGTTTTGTAAGTACAGTTTGCACTGTGAACATTCTGAGAAGTGGAAGTTCGTAAGAACAAGAACACTAAATCAAAAGTAAGAGCAAAGTGTTTTGCTAAATCAGGCAAAGAAAGAAAGAAAAGTTGACAAAGTTCTCTTGTTTCACGGAAAATGATCTGTATAAAACTTTGGTGATTAAACATTTTTTTTAATGTATGTATTGTGATGAGTTTACTGCAAGGTAATGCAAAGGGAATTGCCCAGTCTGCTCTCCATAAAAAAAAAAGCTCACATGGACAACGTAAATGTTTTATACAGCTTCTAAATTCCTTTATTAGTTACCTAAGCTGTTATATGGGTCTTTTGTCTCCGTTTCTAATTACAGAAAGTTGTGAAGCATGGCGATGTGAAATTTGGAATGTTAATTTTCAGCTTTATAAACTGGGATGACATATTTTCTTTATGAAATATGAGTAATATTCAGCACATCTAATTATGCCTTTACTTTAACCAAGACCCTGAGAAGCAAACCCTTATAATCTTGCCCAGGGATTTTTTTCTGGGGGAACGCGCCGGAACAGCGTTCCCCCACCTATTGTTGGCCCCCCTCTCCTCCTCTCCCATGTGAATGAGACAGGCAGCAGATTCTGTGCTTCTCCGTCAGATACGTCCTCCCCAGCCAATCAAAACATTGGTCAGGACACACCCTCTCCAGCTCTAATGTAGAAACTTAGCTGAATGAACCTGTGTGACAGTGTAATTTTACACATTCATAGTACAAAAACCATTCATAGTATAATCATGAAACTTTCAGAGTCAGTAATGCTTCCCTACTACTACTTACACCCAAAGTTTCACCCCACTAGCTACAACACTTATATGTTAGTCAGATATTGCTTCCCCATGAGCATAAAGCACTACTCTGCTGCATACATGCTTTCACTTAACCCCTAAGACTACATCCATGCAAATTTTCAGGTCCCTAAGCACAATTCTTCCTACTAAAAAGCCCCCTATCAAATATTGCTTGGATGTAGTCTCATTGTTTAGTTTGCCAATTTTTTTCATTTTTATTGTTAACCTTCTGAGCGTTCTCCCCGAGTTAACTCGGGCTGAGTTTCATGCATCATGA
>CM070033.1:109016073-109032045 GCA_036250615.1 Ptychadena robeensis | reverse complement strand
CACAAACCATTCATAATTGTATCACTTAGATATTTATATTTAAGCCTAATTAATTAATTATCTATTAATTATATTATAAGTGATACTAAACAAAGAGCCATTTGGGAGCCGTTTAGGAGCCAAAAGAGCCGGCTGTTATTAAAGCTGCAATAACGCACCTACAATTGTACTGGTAAAATTTCTTTTTTTGAACCACGCTTTCTTTCTGCGTGCTTATAACTTCCTCCACCTGTCACGGGGGGTGATATGTGATGTATTAAAGCAATGCTCTTCTCTTAGAGTAATATGTAATATGTCTATCTTTATTATCTACATTTTATGCATTGTTTTGTGCTTTAGGCAAAACAAACAGTTTTGCAATGTGCTTTGTACATCATTTACTTGACTTTTCACACAGGCACCTGCAAATGTCATGGTTCAAGCTCTTGGATGCCTGAAAGGTCTTCAGCCGGGAAGATGTGACATTAGTAGTCCCCTGGTTGCATTTCTGGCATCCACTTGATAGTGATTACCAGAGATTTTAACGATTTCAAATTAATTGCAAAGCCCCTGAGCAAGGTATCATCACCAGTCTTTCTGTTGAGATGTTCAGAAGAGCTGGGGGTATACTACAAAAAAAGTATTGCTCTAACACAAATAGGTTTTGCATAAATAAAGTTCAAAGAAAAAGATTAAACATTTCGACTTTTAAACTTAATTTATGCAAAAATACATGTGCTAAAGCAAAACTTTTTTTATTCCAATGTTCCCACAAACCTCTATAAATCCAGCAATTATAATGATGATACCATGTTCAGAGGCTTCAGCTCTCAAAGTCAGCTAGTCGAAAAATTTGACCATCTCTAGTGATTATATAGAGCTTTAAGAGCACCTGCACACTGTGCCTGTGTCAATGTTGCCTAATCACCCGCAGTATGTAAAAAACACCTATTGTGATGTGAAGAACAGTGCACGTCAAAAAAACACTGCATGCTGTTTGCAGTGTGGTTCGTTGAAGGTGTGAAAGCCCTTGAAGACATCATTCTAATTTCAAGCCTAAATATATCCACATGTACATCGTTATTAAAAGGCTTCAGGATAGCCAAGTAAATATTTTTTTATCAGAACATACATTAACACCAAATTATGAGATGGGCATAAAAAATGTAGTTAAATCATCACGTGGTTATGCAGATTCAATATCATACACATCCCCAAAAATAAAGAAGCATCCAACAGCATTGTTGTATCATATATCTGTATATCTGCAATCCATTTCAAATAGCAAATACTCAAAATGCAAGCAAGGATAGGGTGGACATGCATTCCACCAGCATTCCTTCCATCTCCAAGCATCATTCCCGTTAGAAACCATGCAATTCCTATACTTACTTGACCCGTGAATGAGAGACCATAGCCGCGTCCCTTTTGATGAATTTTAGGAGGAGTGCAGCAGCTGGGACAGTTACAGAGACATGAGTCAGAATATCGCTTACATGGAAACCTAGTGAAGAGTGATAAGAAAAGGGAGCTAATACAAGAAGGAAATGATGAAAATCTCACACACAAAACCAATATGTAGTTAGTATACCAGACATTTCACTGTACCCAGGAATATTAATATATAACTAAAGGCAAAACTTGTTTTTTTGTAAGTGGTTAAGAGTTGTTGCACAATGGAGACAACCTACCTTTTAAAAAATTTCACCTTTGGTGGTTAGTGGCAACGTTTTATTGGTGATTGTAAAATTAAGTGTCCATTTATTTAGTGGTCAATGTAGTAGTTCTTTTGATTAGTGAGTATGGTGCCTCCTTAGACATGTAATGGACATTGTAGAATGGACCTTGGAAGAAGGCTAATTGACATTGGGTGGAAACCCTCCTACATATGTATTCAGCAGAAAGAATCTCTTCCTTATAGATTACTAATAATATGATCAGTGGTAGTAGGTTAGTAAGTGGCAAAAGCTGCTTATTGCTCATGCAACCCCTGGCAACCTCTAAAGCCAAGGGTTTCATTAAACGCAAATTAAAAAATGCTGGGCATGATATGAAATGCAGGACAATCCTTCTTAAGTGGTATAAAATGGGGGTACAATTGGCCTTAACCTTCCATTAAACATGTAGGTGTCTTGTTAAGCCACTGTATTACATAATTCATCACTTTCAATGCTATAAATTTAAATTTATGGCATATCACTGCACTGGTATGGTAATAGGCAACACACCTGTATTCCAACATGCCATAACTAATATGCCATATGATGCAATGCACTGTTAAATTAAAACTGGTTCATGTCTGGTTTAGCCCTGTTTCGGCAGGTTTAAATTACTACTAGCCTGCCTTCATGCAATGCATAATAATGTGCAATATCACTGTCTTAGTGATAGTTGATATATAATTGTGGTTTAAGCCACTGATCACAATCTTTTTGTAATACGGTTATAACATATCATTTAATGCTGACCCGTTCTGAAACTCCTGTTGCTGTGTCATAAGCCTTTAATAACTGCCCCAATATTCTTAATAAATTTCATTATCTCAAGACAAAAATCATCAGGTCAAAGCTACAGAATAAGATTCTGTCAGTAAAGCAGTTGAATTATCCTTCACAGAATATACCTTTACTGGCATTGATCTGACATGTGTCATGTGTATATAAAATACACAGTAGAGGAGCTCGAATAAGATTACCATCCAGCTTTAATAAAATAGAAGAAATATGTTCAGGGAATAAGGGTCACCATCTAATCAACCGAGAGTATACAGGAAATATTTTGAATGAGCTTTAGCATTAATATGTTTATTTTCAGATAGTTTCTTTCCACTTTACATATCAGCACAAGGGTTTGGGCTTCAGGTAGAACTTGATATTAGCAATAAGATTTGAGCTGTGTCTTCAGCCTCCTAGGGAATTATGACAGTCGTCCAATGACATCACACAATTAATAACGCAAAGTATTGTTTTAACAGCAATAGATAATTACATAAAATGTTAAAAAAGGACTAAATAAAACGTGAGAGATTGAAGTCATGAGAGCCCTGTCAATTAAAAAACAACTACATTTGATGTCTAAGGATGAAAAATTTTACTATTGGGTCTGTATAAATGTGGATATAGGACTTGGAGAGACTTGGATATACGCCATGGCCACATATACAGAATAGTGAACATATAGTGATACAAGGTACTTAACTGGGGATCCAAAATCCGAAAAGGAGGGTATGTAAGGGCAAATGTTTTTGATGTGTATAGACTAAAGGAGGTCATGGTTTAATGAGGCCTGAGTTACTGCTAGACTACTCATTTTAAGGGTGACCACTGTAAGGGGAAATCAGCATATTTGGAAAAATATGTTGAGTTGACAGCTTTCTAAAATACAAATTCTTATTAGAGGAACTGTCTCAGGTCTTGTAAGAAACAGGAAAGTGAACTGCAGTTATAACATTATAAGGGTAGTAACCCTTCCTCACTCGTAGCAAAGGAAAAAAGTTTTAACTTTTCATAAACTTTAACACAAGTACTTCCAGGCCTAAATACACTTTAATCTTTTAGGTTTCTTGCCTGTTTTGTAGTGGCAGGTGTCAACACAGTTCAAGAGAAAATCGTCCATTCTACTGTGGTGAAAATATAATTTAATTATAATTATAAATATAATTATAATTTACAAAAATATATTTGTAAATAGAACAGCTGCACTTGGATTAGAAAGACATTTATAAGCCTTTTATATAAAGCAGTATCCCTTTTAGAATTTGCTAATTTGTACAGAAAGACGTAAGTACAGACTGCAAGCCAAGCACAGAGACCTCCAGGGTCTGTTTTCAACACTTCATCAGAATATTGTCATGTAATACAAAACTCCTCATGTACTTAACACAATGAGCTAGGCTGAAAGTTGTGCCTAGAGATTACTATTACTTCTGAGCAATGGAGACTTGATTATAGTTTTCATATAAATTGTAAAATATGACTTTACTTTAAAGTGCACTACACAGGGAAAAATGTACTTTCTTCTTGCATGTAAATAGTTTTGTAACCATATGCTAAAAATAAGTGTGATTTACCAGCAATGGTAAATGTACACATTAGGCATAATTTGTTTAGTAAATTCATAAAACAATGCTCTATGTATGACAGTTAATAAGGTGATTTTTTGCTTACTTTAAATACCCATATAATATGCGAGGCAAATAGCTTGGACATAATTAGTTGGTCTAAGTAAACATCAATAACTAAGTCAACTAAGTAAAGGAACCACATATATTTTTCCCTGTTTTGTCATTGCAGTGACACTAAGTGCCATAAATGACGTGCAAGGGGTAACTCCAATGTAACGGTAATACACCCGAAAATGCAGGCAATGTGCGGGTTGGGTGTCATGAACACATCACACCATTGGACACAAGTCCTAACAGTAAGAAGAGCAATCATTTAGCTGCCTCTTCGTATTTTTCCTTTACCACTTTTTTTGGCCCCTAGCAGCGTAAAAATGTCAGGAGCCAAGTTGGTTTGGTGAAATCTCTTCATTGTCGCCTAACATTGTCGATCACAATGGTGGGGACAACACACTTGGTGCATATCAGCATTTATGTTTTGTGTGTTAAAGTATAATAAAGTATAAAGTAAAGTATATTTTCATTTGTTTTTAAATAGACAATATTATTCCTACAATAAATTTTAGTGTTATACTAACTTGGTAACAAAAACATATTATTAGGCAAAAAGGTGAAATTGCCTAACCCATTTCTTACCTCCCTTCTACTTTCACCCTATTTCTCTTCCCCCTGTTTGTGCCACGTGTTTCTCCTTGATACCATATTAAAGCCCCCCATACACGTTCCGATTTTTCGTACGAATTTTGCCCGACCGACCAATGTGGTCGGGAGATTAATCAATCGGGAAATTAATCGGATTCGGAATTATGTACCCGACCGATCCCGATTTCTCAAAATCGGCCGAAAAATCGATCGGGACCGCTTCGGACCTGTCCGTAAATTTTTGGTCGATCTGCTGTTAATAAATAAGGTCGGGCTGATGGATCGGTGATAATTCGAATTCCGATTTTTCGCGCCAGCCGACCGACCGACCATAACATTTTAGGTGAAAATCGGGTGACAGGATCGGACGAAAAATCGGTCGGGAGAATAATCGGAACGTGTATGGGGGGCTTAAGTGATACAATGTATGGACCCATCCTGTTATGCTTATCGATATGTATAGAGACCACAACTAAGTTGATGTAATTCATAATTGGCATCTTATTATTGCCTCTAGCCCGGAACAATTTGTACTGCTGCATTACGATTGACTTTGTTATAATACCAAATATGCCTTTCTTTTTGAGTTTTGTAATGTATATTCTATTTGTACTGAAAAACTTTTTCAATAAACTTTAAAAGGTATTGTTTAAAAAAAAGGTGAAATTGAAAACCAAAAAGCAGCACACTTTCAACTTCACCTCTTTACATCCTAAATGTTGAAATATCACATACACCAACAGTATGGACATGGTTAAAGAGAATTTCCTACTTGTTTCTCGGATGGTCAACACTTGAAGACCTGCCATATCTTTCACGTCGGCTAACAACTTTGGGTGACATTTTGGTGCTGGTATCAGAGTCTCCACTGTCATCATCCCCCATGGCTTTGATGTAGCTGCCACTTCTCATTCTTCGGCAGGGTATTTCTCCTTCTTTTCCAGGGGCTGGGTATCCCCCCCATTCATCCGGTGGTACCTGCAGAAAAACAGATAGGGCATTGTTGCACAGCAAGTTGCTGATTGCTCTTTTTTATCTTTTGCCCTAATACATAAATATGTTAAATATTATGTAAGCAGAAATGTAACACTTTATTTTATAAACAATAAAAAACATTTTACAATCCATTTCACTGGGGGTACAATGGGCACTATACAAACAGTTTCATGTAATGTAAGCGACCCACTTGAAATAAGCACAGCAATTAGTTTCCATAATTTTTTGAGGGGTACTGAGGTTGTTTCAATTCAATTTTAACCATTTTACTACCCAATTATTTATTTGATAGAAATAAATAGCCATTTATTGAAAACCCAAACAAACGTAAGCAAATTTTGTAGTGAATGATGAACATTGGTGATTTTGAGCAGTTTTAAATGTACTATACTTGTAAAATGAAACTATAAATATTACTTTGAAGGTTTAAGGAAGATTGTGTTTCATTAAATAAAGGCAGATATATACCAGTACATTTGGTTGTTTTTAAAGCTTTAGGGATTGCCTCAATGTACTGATGTACATTTGAACACGTCAATGGTTCTTGGCAAATATTCCCTATAATAAAGCAGTACATCGAGTAACAAATTTGACGACTATTTTACATGACAATATTTAAGGCTTATTACCTTTGAGATTTCATTTGAATTTCTCTTTTTTTCACCATGTGCTTGGAACAAGCACAATAACTCGTGTTATATAAACTGTGTTATAAAGAGGATTACTGCATATCTCCTCCCGAAGCACAAGTCTGTAGAGGAGAGAAATCCTAAGCATACATTTAAACTGCAAGCTACATTTCTGTTAACCTCCCCAATCCATCTTCTACAAAGGAAACTTTGTTCAATATATTATCAAACAATACAAATGTATCTCTACCCCTAAATGTGTGCCTAAAATATAAAAAACTAGTTATTAATTATTACACATACCATTGACATCATCACTACAATGTGTATAGCTGTGATAGGGGCCAAGAAGACACACCTATTGCAGCATGTTTGCAGAAAACTATGATAGGGGCAAACATAATGTAACCTGTGCATAATGTAACCAATGCAGCCCAATATTCAAATACAA
The DNA here is from genome assembly GCA_036250615.1 of Ptychadena robeensis. Lineage (NCBI taxonomy): Eukaryota > Metazoa > Chordata > Amphibia > Anura > Ptychadenidae > Ptychadena > Ptychadena robeensis. Next base: position 109,025,228 of record CM070033.1, on the reverse strand, counting down.
ATCTTGAATTTAGACAATATTTGATTATTCTTCAACAACTTTAAATAATTACATATGGGGAAATAAACTTATATGGGATAATTATTATTAAACTACTAAATGTAGTAGAGGAATAAAAGGAAATAGGAAATTACAAACAAGACTTTGGGTAAGAAAGGATATTCAAGATATACACCTTTAAATTTTATATTTACTAAAGAGATTAGAAAACATATAATATTTATATTGTAAGTTTAAGGAGAGACAAAACTCTCAGCAATGTTCATTAAAACATTATAAGTGACCAGTGCACATGGCTCAGAACATAAAGATCAGGTACGCTTCCCAAGAAAGGGCAATAGAATTAGAGGCCAAATGTAACAAAGGACAATATAATATGTAAATGGTATGTCCCTATTAGTGAGTCTGACTATACACAAAATGCCTCTGATCTGAAGATAAAAGTGTTACTATACAATTTCATTTTCATACTTGCTGCATATTTTCTTTTCATTTTTCGTTTTAAAAAACGTTTGTGTAATCTACTATTCTAGATATATTGAGTCCTCTAGGTTGACATAAGGTCCACTTTCCCCACCCCACCTAGGCTGTTAAGGACCAACCCTGTGAGACAAGATCCTTAGTAGGGAGTCATCCTGTGCCATATTAAGGACCACATAGCACCAGGTAAGAAGAGTATAGAAGTTACTGGACCAGCCAGAGGACCATTGGGAAAAAAAGCTTAGAAGAGGGTTAAGGCAAATACTAGACTTCTACCCCCCCACCCTTCGGTGGATGAAACCTAGAAACTTTATATGCTTATTAAATAAACAATACAAAGAGAAATTCCAATGTGCAAAGTTTGATAGTGGCGGTTTAAGGCATGGGCAACCTGAACAGTTGCCCAGGGCGGCATCATGCCGGGGGGATGTCTCCCTCACAGTGTGCCCGCCTGTGGAGAGAAGGAGTAGAGGAAACTCAACCCCCTCTGCTCTCCCTCCCTGGAGTGGAGATGCTTTCCGGGGGTGGGGGTTGGGGGGTAGGGGAGGTGAATAGAGTCTACTGTGAATAGAGTGGGGGGGGGGGGTTATCAGTGGGGGTGCCCAGGGTGCCGTTGTCTCTAGGATACCAAACAGTTATTTGTAGGCAGCTAGGTTTAAGGCACACTGGACATCACTGACTTATTTAATAGACTACTATGCTGGGTTTTCTTTAGTGGAATGTAAAAATCCAACAAGAGTTGTGTCACCAGGTTATTGGCTAGCCACAATAAAAATGAATATAGCCCGCTGGAATGTAGCGGGAGCATTCTGTAAACCGAAATATATCTGGCTGTTCCCAGGCGATCAATCAGCTCATCTATATGGGGCATAGGGTAGGTGTCAAACTTTGAGATTTGGATTAACTTACGAAAGTCATTGCAAAATTACCAACTCTCATCAGGTTTGGGCACTAATACAATGGAACTGGACTAATCGCTACTGGACTCAATCACCCCTAATTCAAGCATTTTTTCCACTTCCTGGGACACAGCTTCTTCTTCTGGCCTCGGGAATGTGATATGGTTTTAGCTTTACCATTTCCCCTGGCTCGGTGATGATGTCATGCACGGTAATGGCTGTCTGACCAGGCAATTCTGAAAAAATGTCCCGATTTTTGAGCAATAAGTCTTTAACTTCCTGTTGTTGGACCTTAGACAAAGTGTCGGCTATCTTGACCTCGGGAATCAAAGACTCAGACCTTGATAGTGGCCGGGTAGTCTCCGCCACTAAGGATTCTCTATCCTTCCATGGTTTAAGCAAATTCACATGATACATTTGCTGTGGTTTATGTCTTCCTGGCTGACTGATCCTGTAATTAACTTCACATATTTTCTTCAGGACTTCATAGGGACCCTGCCACTTGGCTAAGAATTTACTCTTAACTGTGGGAACCAGTACCAACACCCTATCCCCAGGAGACAAATTACAGATACAGGCTGCTCGGTTGTAAATTCTCTGTTGAGCCAACTGGGCCTGGGCAATATGTTCCTTAAACATGGGCATGACCTGTGCAATTCTATCTTGCATTTGGGCCACATGCTCAATAACGCTCCTGTGAGGGAAACTCTCACTTTCCCACGTTTCTCTAGCAATGTCCAACAACCCTCTTGGGTGCCTCCCATATAGCAACTCAAAGGGAGAGAACCCAGTGGAAGACTGTGGGACTTCTCTGATGGCAAACATCAAATACGGTATCAGGAAGTCCCAATTCATCCCATCTTCATCCTCCACCTTCCGCAACATCTGTTTTTAACGTTTTATTAAACCTTTCGACTAACCCATCGATTTGGGGATGGTACACAGAAGTGCATAAATGGGTTACGCTAAACAACTTGCACTGCTCTTTAGTTACCCGAGACATAAAGGGGGTACCTTGATCTGTGAGGATCTCTTTAGGGAGGCCCATCCTACTGAACACCTGAAAAAGCTCCTTAGCTGCGGTTTTGGAGGAGGTGTTTCGTAGAGGAATTGCTTCTGGATATCGGGTCGCGTAATCCATTATCACTAGGATATGCTGATGTCCCCTAGCTGACTTCAACAAAGGGCCGACAAAATCCATAGCAATCCTCTCAAAAGGGAACTCCATGATGGGCAGAGGAACCAACGGGCTTCGGAAATGTGGCATGGGTGCTGAGATCTGACACACTGGGCAGGAAGCACAATACCTCTCCACTTCCTTAGCCACACCAGGCCAATAGAACCTCTGAACTATTCTCTCCAGGGTTTTCTCTGCCCCCAAATGCCCTCCTAGAATGTGACTTTGGGCCAGTTCCAACACAGTTTTTTGGTACTGCTTTGGCACCACAAGCTGATCAACCATTTCCCCTGCCTTCTCTGACACCCTGTATAACAGATCACCTTCTGTGATAAAATAAGGGAAGGAAAGCCGGTCATCTGGGTTAACTAGTTTCCCATCTGTTTTGACCACGTTCTCCCGGGCCCTTAGTGGGATCTTTTAGTTGTTCAGTGACAAAATTTTCTCTGTTAACCTCTAAGTCAGAGGATTCTAGGGATACTTGGCTCTCTTCTACAGATGCAGGCTCATCTGGAGGCCCCAGTGCTTCCCCTGCTAATACAGACAAAGGAATCAGTTGTCCACCAAACAGAGGCTTTGTAGCTCAACACATAAAGTCCTTGTTTGCAACACAGGTACAAGCTGCTCCCCAGTCACACACAGTACTGGTTCCAAGGTAGAGCCTCTGACTGACCAGGTGAGGAGCTCCCTCTGCTGGTCAGATAGGAAAGTACTCGGCATACTGCTGGTATCTGGGACACATATCTTCCATACTGGATACAACCAGAGGACTTCACAGGCTTCCTGTCACATAATGAAAAGCATCCTAATGCTGTCATTGCGCATGAGGTGTCCATTAGATGGGTACATACCAGTTATTCAGCCCATAGGTTTGACCTCCCTAGCGGTTGAGACGAACCCTGTTCGTTCACAGTTCAGGCTCGCCTCAACCGCAAGGGAATCGGGTGTCACCGATACACCCACGGAAAGCTGCAGTGATTGTCTTAATAGACCTCCATGTTAATGGAGGAGCGCCAGCTTTCCAGCCCACACAGCCAGCGTCATCTATGACACCGGCTGTGTGGAGAGGGGCGGAGGGAGGAAATGTCAGGCAGTGTACTCTGTACACTGCCGCGATTGCCCGTACCTCCCTAGTGCACCGCCCATACCGCGCCGTTTTTAACGGCGCGGTATGGGTGGTGCGCTAGGGAGGTTAAAGGGCCCCCCTTAACAAGGGCAAAAGATGCCCCCACCACCAATTTCGTGTAATGTGTCTATCACACACAGTGCAGATATAGCCTAGCTGCTCTGCAAAGTGCTGGATCTGCATTATTTTTAAGAAAAGCATAAATAACCTAGCAAAAACAGGGAAAAGCTTCCAATACTAGAGAAACATGCAGACTGTATATTATAATGTACCTTTATGGTTTATTAATACATACATTGCCTTATTTGTTTTATAGGGATGAGGTAATCTGGGTTGGATTTGCCAAATATCTTGTGAAATTCATTAAATCCAAACTTGAAAATTTTTGTAGTGTATGGGGGATGTTATCTATAGGTTCTAGACAGCCACACATGCAAAAAAATGCAAGAGAATCTAGGCAACACCATGGCCAATAAATACTGTATTTTTCAGACAATATTTCATGGGTTTGAAGGAATTAGGGAAAAAATACCCTACAGTACCCACTTTCAGCCACAAACATGGTGTCACTAGAGAGCACACTTAACGGCATCTCTTCTTCCTCACACATGGGTTAGGGGGGGCCCGTGGGGGAATTTGAACTCATGTCTCCCTGTGTGGCCCCCTCCCTGCCCTTGGAGATTACATACTTCCCTGTGGGGATGTTAGGGAGGTGTGGCTGGAACGTCAGAAGGAGGCGCTATGTCGCACCTGTACGGGGGCAAGGGGGGGCGCATGCGTTTGCACGTGGTGGTGGGTGCGCGTGCCAGGGGGGGCTATTTAGGTCGGACAGCCCCAAACAAAATATTGTAATTTTGTATTGACCACACTGATCTACAACAGCACCATCATTACTCCCAGGAACTCCTAGGTAGGCACACTTGTTTGTCCATTTTACTGCAAGGAAGAACCTTTTATTCTCTACCTGATATCATGGTACAGTGCATACCTTCATTAGACACTTCTATTTTTTGCCACTTTTAGTTTCATCTGGAACCTTATTTTGAAGACCTTTATTGTATATGGGCAAGAGGCGTATGTTCTGTTTATCCTGTATCCTCCCTGACCCTGGACTCCACTTTCTCCTGCACTGGTTGGTTGGTTGGATTTATCACGGTTTTCTTTTCGGTCTGGTTAGTAAAAGGATTGCTGGTCCACCGTAATCACCTATCATACACCTGCACCTTCTGTTCACAGTAGTGTTTGCACACATACACATATTTAAATTGCACAAATACACATACATATATTTAACTAGCCACTCACTAGTTCCCAACTAGATTAAATTCACCTCACTTAACCCTTCACTTACCCACTCACCAACTCACCCAAGTTACTTTTTTATTCTATTTTAATTTATTATCCCCCCCCCCCCCTCCTTGCTTTTCTTTTCCCCTTTTTGAGTTTCTTCATTTACAAATCACATCAGCCATACTTGGGGTAAATTTTCCCACTATCACATCAACCCAATTTGTAGGTAGATAACTCGCAGTACCAATAATCTCACTCATCCACATTTTTCTCCATGCTCTGTCCACATATTATTCACTTACCCATCCACATATTTCCTACCCACTGTTCTCCCTCACCCACACACACTGGCACTAGACTATCATTCACCACCACCTCATACACATAATACCTCACTGATATCATTGAGTCATCACTTCATAATATGGACTGGTATAAGGTACCCCCCTTTCTGCCCTTCTTTATCCTTAGGCCTTCCCCTTCTTCCTCTTTTGCCCGTATATCTAATATGCGTAACTCAGATACCCTTATTCCATTACTGGACCTAATCTAGGTTTTACGCCTTGTTGAGGACCCCCCTTTTACTTGGCTCCCCTCTCCTGCTTCAGCCGCCGCTTCAACCCCGCGGACACATTTAAGGGTGACCTTTTCCATGTAGCGCATCTTTGCCTAATTACACCTTCCTATGTCACCTACCCAGTAAAAATTATATGCCCCTTCAGGGGTCTTTACTCAACAAAGATACTCACCTCCCTTATGTTCCCTTGCAGTGCCTATGGCAACCTACCATCACATGTCCTGATGAAGCGACAGAGATGTCGCAAGACATGTTGACTTTCCCTGCATGAATTTCTTACAACCGTCTTCGCAACAGCAAGGATCAGATGTATCATCACAATCTTTTTTTTTGGACTCTATATACATTTTGGAAATTCTGAACTATTATTGGACTTGTCTGAACTGTTTATTTCATATTGACTGTTTAATACCGCAAGTCCACCTGAAAGTCCATCTCAAGCATCAAATCGGATATATGCTGGATTCATGACTTGAGACTCTAGGGTGCAATTATTTCTTTGTTTCCTTTTATATGCATTTATGGATGTTGGTGGACGCCTCATACCAGTCTTTTGAACATTAGGGGTTAGAGTTTCTCCCTATTCTTCTCTAATGAAATAATAATCGCATTGTTGATTATCGTCAAAATGAACAGTCATATGCGATATAAAAAATATTATTGTATTTTATATAAAATATTATATAAAAAATCTAAATCCCTACATTAATTTGCTGGAAATGTTGATTACACAGGACCCATGGTAGCAGAGAACAAAAAGTGCATCACTATGTAGCTAGATAAGTAATAAATACTCCATAAGAACATAACGTTCCCAAAAGAATATGGCTTTTACTTTTCCATTTCCTACATTTAAACTTTTTCTTTTAAAGAATTAAGAGACTACAAACAAAATAAGAGCATGTTCAATATCCATTAATCTGAAAGCAAGTAAAAACATTTAGTCACTGCAAAGAGCCATGTTTGAACATCTTAAAACATAAAAACAAATAATTTTATATATTATGGAACAAGGGTTAAAACAAGGGTTAAAAATTGTCTACAAAAATAAAATAAATAATACATCTTTTTTATTATTATTAAAGAAGACATGGTAGATTTCAGCAAACCAAAAAAGAGGAACAACCTAAGAAGGTTTTTTTGTGGTAAGCCAAAAACATTAATCCATATGAATGCATGTTTGATTTTCTATTTGAACTTAAACTTGGAGCTGGTAGAAGAAATGTCATCAAACAGGAGTGAACTTATTTTTGGGGGGTGCATGGCATTCTTAGCCATAGTAACCCTAGGGACCCATTACTGTTTCTCAAGGACTGTTCACAAGTCCATGAGGCTGCTATTAAATAGAGGGTTATACGTTAATGTGTTAAGATGTTTATTAATGAAAATGCTCTCTATAAATATGACCTCCTAATGCTGCCAATTCAACAAATGACTTTGCAATTTCTTTGCAACTCATGTTGTTCTTTGCAAGCTCTGTTGGTCTGGGGGTCCACTGGCTCCACCATTTCATGCCTGGGTTGTCCCCCCCCCCCCCCCCCCCCCCCCCCCCCCCCCCCGCCCCCATTCCTCTGTTGTGCTGGCGAGTTGGTCATACCAGATCAGTAAGCCACATTTAGCCCTATCATGCATACTGGCTTTATACATACATATTCCACAATGGGATTATTAGAAACTTCAAGATCCTTTTGGATAATAGAATATTTAATAATTATTGATTCTCATTCCTACTTATTATGTTTTGTTTTGAACAATATTATGTTTTGTTTAGAACAATTTCACAAAATTAAAGTCGATGGCTAATGTAACAATTTAAAAACCCAATCCACAATGGGATTATTAGAAACTTCAAGATCCTTTTGGATAATAAAATATTTGATAATTATTGATTCTCATTGCTTTTTATTATGTTTTATTTTGAACAATATTATGTTTTGTTTTGAACAATTTCACTCAATTAAAGTCACAATTGTTGTTTTAGATGCACTATCATTGTCCTGAGGAAGCCCAGTGAACAGGGCGAAATATGTTGACAGTTAATCAAAATAGAATGGATCTGACTCTATAACTTCAACTGGAAAATCAAGCTCGCTGGGATTTTTAAGTGTAATCAAATTGTGTTTGTATTTCATTTTGATTATTTGTGTGTTTTCCAACTAAAAGTCCCACTTTAAGGGTCATTTTGGTTGAATCTAGCTAGACTGAAGGGATGGGCATTCCAGCCCTATAGCTATTTAAGTTGTCCACTGTCTTTCCATTATATAAGTGTTCTATTTTAAAAGGATTATCCTTTTTATTAGTAGATTTGCATATGCGGTTTATGATTCAAAAATGATGCTCACTGCCACTTGCATCGACTATTTATTGTAATTCTACTTTTGTAAGATACTATATATATATATATATATATATAGTCACGTCCATAAATATTGGGACATCCACACAATTCTGACATTTTTGCCTCTATACACCACCACAATAGATTTGGAATAAAACAAACACAATGTGCTTTAGCTGCAGTATCTCAACTTCAATTTGCATCCAAATCATGTGAACGGTGCAGGAATTATAGCAGTTTGCATATGTGCCTCCCACTTGTTAACTGACCAAAAGAAATGGGACAACTGGCTTCATATAAATGAAACATATACTATTAAAATCTAGAATTTGTAATATAATTTTATGTACTGAGTCTTTTGCTTTTCTTTCTTTGGCTCCAATTTAAAGTCCATGGTTTGAGGGTTTTCATTCTTCTGTTATATAATGTTATTTGGGATGGGAGCCACTGGAAAGAATACATATGGGAAGATGCTTAGCCCTGTTAAATATATTGTTACATTTTAATCAGCTGATTTTGGGAGTGAGGTCCCAAGGGGAGTGAGGGGTCCCTTTGGGCGGCGCACGGGGCGGGTGGCTAGCCTCCCTGACTCCTGGAGCCTCGCACTGCTATGGAGGGGCACTTGGCCCTACACAACCAATCCATAGTATACTTAACTGTGAGTACAACCAGGTATATATTATGACCTTAACTGTATATTTGAGGATTTTAAATGAACTAAAGATAACTTTTTCTGACATTATTAGAGAATTGAAACACTGAATATCTCCTGAAGAGCCAGTAGGCGAAACACGTCGAGATAATGTTGTTTCTGTATCTGCACGATCGATTATGTACAATGAGAACCTAGTTTATGATTAATATGTGATACTGTTTTTACTGTGTAATATCCTCGAATTGTAATCATGACACTGATAACAATGTAATAATCATGTTGGTCTTTGAGCTGTTAAATTACTCATTATCGCTCATTAAACTTTTTTACATTTTATACTTTATGAATGAAATTTACTGTACAACTGGTGCCGTTAAAGTCCCCCCAAAAAAGTCCCTAGCCTCTAGTTGGGATAGTTATAGGCTGATGCTAGAACATTAGCCTTTACTCCCCAACAACCTCTGTTTTCTAAACTGATTTTGGGAGTGAATTGCAAAGCTCCTGGACATTAAATCATCACCATAATTGCTGAAGCTGTAGAGAACGATAGTGGAAACATATACCGTATTTTTCGGACCATAAGACGCACTTTTTCACCCCCAAAATTGGGGGC
>CM070033.1:108977844-109015973 GCA_036250615.1 Ptychadena robeensis | reverse complement strand
AAAAACTGTGTGCGTCTTATGGTCCGGTGCGTCTTATAGTCCGAAAAATACGGTAGGTTTTTGCATAAATAAAGTTCAAATTCAAGTCAAAATTTCAACTTTGAAATGTGCAAAAAACTATGTAAAACAACCCTTCCATACATCTTTAGCAACTGTGGTGCTGCAAAAATGCCCAAATGAACTAGTTGACATTTCTTGACCATCTCTAACTATAACACATATATAACACAGTATATTTATCTAATTTGGTCTAATTTACCCTTGAAAATTATTTTAAAAGGTGATCTGTTGGCTTCTTGTTTAGAATTACATTTAAATATGTCCACAGTGATGTAAAAGCTAGTAAAAACAGCATTTTATCATAGTGCTTTTACTGTGATATTGCTATTTGAATGTATAAATTATGAAGCAAAGTGATCAAGGGCATTTAACTTTCAACATAAGTCAGCCAAGAGTCAGCAACAAATAACGAATTTTAGTGTTCTGGCAATGGAACTTAGGTTGTCAAATTCTAGGACATATTGTATGTCTAAATATTATAAACGATACTTAGAAGATGATATGGGTTTTAAAATTGTTACATTTGCCGTCATTTCATACCTATATTTGAACAGGTATTAAACAGGTATTAAACAACTTGGCCCAGAGATCATTGGTGACCCCAGGAAACACATACAGTGTCAGAGGAGCCTGCCGGAAGGCATCATGGCCAAAGCATGTCTCCTTTTTCTGGCATAGGGATCCAATCTGCCCAAACTACTTTTCAGCCAAACAGCATCCCAGAGTCTATACATGTTCAACACAATACAGACATGTCTCTCCGCCCTGGTGTTAGGAGGAGTTCTGGCTGAAAACTGTTTGGTCAAAAGTAAATCCCCAGAGACCATATGGATGTGTTTAGAACAGTACTGTCAAGGTGGAAATGTTCAGTTTGAATTTCCTGCGACCCAATCAGCTGCAGGAGGTTAACCAGCTAACTGTTCAGCAATCCTACAATGCCAGGTGGTAATTTACCCATTCAGTGAGACTCTGCCTTGCACACCATAACCCATTAGAGCTCTGTTTCCAGACACCCATGTCTGGAATAAAATAAATACAAAATATTATTTTGATACTTTTGGAAAGAAAATAAGCAACTATGTGATCTAGTGTAGATGCTTAATGCTATTAAAAAAAAGTTTATTTAAAATGTAAAATTTATAAAACCTGTACAAAATTACCGTATTTTTAGAAGAATAATGGTTTGCAGTTTTCTTTAAAAAAAACCTATACTAATTACTCAAGAAGCCAATTAAGAAAGAACTTAGCAGCAGATAGGCATTTAATATCCCTAATTTGTTAGTTTTCACAAAAGTGTGCTATCATAAATAGGCAGGATAGACACTGAGTGGGTGTTTAATTACTAAGCCTATATAAAACTCCAACAGCTACTGCCCTTATTTCCTAGATAGATATTAAAGGCAAAATCAACCACATCTAAGAAACAACCAAAGTATTCACTTCCCCAAAAGCACACTTTTTACTAGTCCCATTTTATACATCAAAGTGGAGAACTTTGGTTTGTTAGTAATATATCATTTGTTGGCTTTATCATTTAGATGTATTGTGTGTCCCCTTAATTCATATCTTGGTTGGGATGTTTATATAGATAGCTTTCCCAAGAGGAACAGCAAATAGAATTTTGGATTTATTGCCACCAGCAGAATAAAAGAAGTCCTGATTCTACCATATAGCGCTTTAAGTTAGAATTGTTTTTAATAGTGTATTTGTTTCCAAAATAAAGAGAAGTGAAGGTTATGGTGAGAAGGGATGAAAGGAATCAAAAAGCCCTCAACTCGAGCAGTGCATAGCACAAATCAAGCCTGACAGACAGAAGGTATTTACACGGCCCAATCCAGCACAAATCCCAAAACTTTAGGTGGAAGCCCTCGTTTTGGGACAGTGGGCGGAGCCATGCAAATTATTCCTTTTCGTCCCATCAGCCAGATGCACATCCAGAAACCGCTGGTGTACAGTGCAAATGTAGCCTTTTTGGTACAGAGCCATTTATTCCAAACTGCATACAGCTGTTTCAGGCTACTTGGCCATCATCAGTGCAGTGCATGGAAACCATGGCTCTATGGTGTGGGGCTTGGAAGCCGAACAAAGAGAAGTACCCGTGAAGGTTATGGTGAGAAGGGATGAAAGGAATCAAAACAAACACTAGTTGTTAATGGTAATTTTCTTGGTGAATTCATGGTGAGTGTTGTCTAATTTCATAAGGGGTGCTAATAATTTTGGCCTCTACTCTATGTGAACCAGGTTTAGGTGGACATTATCAGGGGCATGATCCCAAACCAAAGATGATAAGAAAAGTTTAATATTAGCTGTAGAAAAGTCATGTTAGTAGCTAATGCCTAGAAAATATCTATTCTAAAAAAAAATCACAACTTGATGTGAACATGTGATTTTTCTGGCATCACAGCTGGCACATATGTGTTTCTATTAGTAGCATTAATTCACGGGCAGTATATTACGTAAAAATATACTAACATAAAATGGAATTAGTATTTTTTAGGTATATAATTTTAATGATATTAAACATTTTAGGATACAGACTTGGGCTTGTTGAACAATAGTAAGCAGATGGTGAGGAAAGCAATCAAATGTTCTGTTTAGCCAACACACATATTATAACAACCATTTTAATGTCTAATGCCAAACAATGGTTAGAAGCTTTTAATTGCCTTATAACAGTAAACCTCTATCTTCACCTTCCATGAGCACAACTAAAACATCTAATTTGGTAAATTCAAAAAAGTAAAGCAAGTCAATAGAGGACATCTACTATGTCTGCATCAATGGCCACTCTCACCAGACAAAGCATTTAACACAGCAGGCTGTTAAACTATTTTATCATTTTCATTAAACTGTCATAGCTTTGACAGAGAGCAGTTTACCTGCTAAAATGTGAGGGTAAATAAACAATGGTTGAACCTGTCACTTCAACCCGTTATATATTTCGGCATTTTCAGCTACACACTGTCATATATATAGAGAAAAGCACACATACAGAATTCCTTCACCCATGAACACTCACAATTTAGAAGCTTTATTTTCATTTTTGTTCTCTCTTCCATAATTGAATAATCATATTTTCTATTACCTTTAAAGGAAAAATAGCTTGGAAGGCAGGAACAAGCGAATGATACAAACAATGTAGAGGTGCCTACAGATACTTTTGACTTGACAATCAACATGCTGGATATTTGAAGCTGAACTCCAGCCTTACCTTTTTTCTTTCACACTTCCGTCCCCTTGAGCTGTGAATCTGTCCCCTTGAGTACTGGTAATCTTAAGTTCTCAAAAAGCTGATTAACTGCTATATAATGGTTTTCAATGGTGAAAACATATAAAAAATCTGTTTGTAAAGAGAACCTGATGATGCTGAATACAGAACACTGCAAAGGAGCAACAATGGACAGTCATGATTTACTCATTACAAGTAAGGTTTTTATGTTTCCATGCTGACAGGAGATCCCATCCTCTCTCTGCTAAATGCATAGTTTACCATGCTATTTAGTATCAGTCCTTCATATTTTTGGGGGGAAATTTGTACTACTCTTCTTTACAACATTTCTTAATTCTATGTATTTTTTTAACAATTTTGTTTTGTAGATTTGCTGGTGTGCTTGGGATCATTGATCTTATGTATGACTCAATTTTATGACTCACCTTTATGATTTTGCTATGTAGATGCTTCCATATTTAACTCTTAAATGCATCAGTATTCAGTACAGAGGATTTATGATATTTATGTCTAACTCATTGGCTGCAACTTGTTTAGATATAAATGATCAAAATTAAGTCATGTTCGTGTGACACACGAGCTACAGACTTCCAAACTTTGTATCCCCTCACATTAACTAAAGAACAGTACTTAGAGTACATCATGGAATGGATTTCTATAGCTAAGCAACTGAATCCAAGCCTTGCATTGCCAAGCGCAATGCATAGTGCTTGATGTTGACTCAGAAGCAGTGGAGACGTCTTCTCTAAAACGCTTCTCTGGAACATACCTGTCAACATCTTTGTGGCAGTTTAAGTGACAAATACAGGGAGTGACGTCCATGACATCACGTTCGCTATTTGGATTGTGGTTCTTCCAAATGCAGGAAGTGATCGCTGCCATGTATTTAATGGGGCTTATCCCCACATCCGCAATCGGCCGCGGTGCAGGCCGTGGGCGGTCGTGGACGATCGCCCCTAATCACGCCCATAGACATGAATGGGCGCAGTTAATAATCACATGTCCGTGCCCAATTAGCTTTCTATTTACCATGATTATAATCCAAGGAGATAGTGGGAGATCGCTGGGTACTAGCAATCTCCCGCGGTCTCCCCACCGTGATTGGAATCGTGGCAATATGCCAATGTAAGGACATAGCCTAAATAAACAATATGTGAGACAGGGAAAGACTGGATTCAACAAATCCTCAATTCTAGAGATTAGCTTTAGGGTAACCTGTGCTGGGTACCTCAGTACTTTCTTAGTCACTGAACTAAAACAATGTGTAAAAGTGAAACATAAATATGAATGTCAACTTGATAATGACTAATGTAGTTTTTAAATTTTCTACTTTGAACATGCATATTTCAATTTTAAAAAAAAATCTTGGTAACACCTACCCATATTATAAAAGTTCAACTCTCCTGACTTTCAATGCTCCTGGTGGAAGGTAAGGAGTTCTTTGTTGGAAAGTTCCGAACATAAATGGTTTGAAGATGAATGGAGAAAGGCTTAGGTTCCTTCTGTTTTTTAACATGGGGTTTTCATTGTATATAACACATGATAAGCATTTATACATATTTATACTGTTATATAATAATCGTCCTGTTATAGAGTTATGTAAGCATTCTCCTAAGGCAGTTAGGAAGCCAGTGGTCAACACTGTGAGAACTGGAAGTCTGGGTTTCATTTCTACCAAGGCACACTCTATACAGAGAATCTTTGATTTGGTTTTTCATGAGTGAGCAAATCTTCCCCATACATTTGTGCATGTTTCTTCCTTGTTTTCTTACATAACTTTTACTGTGCAAGTTGGATAACTGGCTTCTCATATCCAGTCTTTTTCGCACATGGGTTCATATAGTTCAGTATTATCTGTAAAGAGCTGCTCATTAGTCTTTATTTATATATATAATACATATGCCAACATAAAAAAAGTGTAATTACCATGTATATCATGGCTAAAACGTTTGTTTTCTAATTATGTAAGGCGTTAATAAGAGGTAAATCTTCTCAGTTTTCTGTTATGGTCAGTGCCCCTACTGGGTAGATGCATCCAATCTCTTTGTAAGATATTTTTTGATTATCACCATTGTATTTCTCATTGCTGCTACAAATCAAAAATGATGTCCCGAAAACAAAAGTTTTGAGGAAATCTTCCAATGAATACTCCTATTACTGAAATCCTAAAACTGAAAACTCAATTTCCACAATGGTACACAGCAAAACCAAGAAATAACCTGAAAAGAATGTTAACCATTTCACACTCTAATTATTGTATGAACAAATAGATCCTCACTCCTTGTCTGTACAATAATTAATAATTGTTGGATGGGAGCCATAATATTAGCAGAAACAGGATTTATTTTTGGTCAGGTCCCATAGGCCATTTCCCACTCTAGCAAAAAAAAAAAACATGTACACTGTAAATTATGCCAATAACAATTTGCCAAGGTTTAGAATTCTTCTAAAGAAGTCATTATAGAGAAAAAGAATACATAAAGCAATACACATAAGCAGTTAAATACTATATTTAATTCTGATATATAGATATGTGGTCAAAAGATAATTTAAGTTAGTAAAATAACCTATATATGATGTAACAACAGTATAACTAAATAATATAATATAGAAAACACAGAACGTCCAGAAACTCTTCACAAAAAACACCTTACTAAAAATAGACAAGCACACATCGAACTCCAAAAAACTGCCATTTACTGCAAAAGCATAATTGTACCATTCATGCTGTACTAAGCATGCATGCACATGCACCCATTAGCATAACAAATCACATGCATTCAATTTTAGAGAGGAAGAATTGAAATAAGAAAAACACCTATAGAACACAATATCCCCTAAGCATTAGAAGTAAAACTTAATGGCGCCTGCTGCACACAAGACTGTTGTGTAACCTAGTATAATATTCTTTTGGTGGATTAACATTTGCTTATTTAAAATGTTGTGTATTTAACAGACTCAGCAATGTGCCCTCTCTCTCCCTCTTGCAACTAACAGACCGTAGAAAATTTCAAAGTTATATTTGCATATTTCATATACATTGATTGCATTATAGCTGAAAAAAGATTAATCTGCTTATTGCTAAGTATTAAACACAGGAAAAAGAGCTTTGCAGCTTGCATGCAAATTACTTGAATAACAACTCTCTTCAGAGTTTAAAAAAATAGATAACTAAGGTCAAAAACTGAACTCAGCAACATGGCAATCATTGTAATATGAAAACCTTCAAAAATTGGATTATTAAAATAACTTTATGAGTGGAATCTTCTGAATTTTTTGATTGAGGTCGTCAATATTCAAGTCAAATGCATGAAAGCCATAACTAAGTGGAATTCAAGGGCAGGGTATAATGCGTTAGCAATTTCTAATAATTAGCAAATAATGATTACAAACAAATTTTGTAAATCGCCATGTCTCCCAAAGAAAAGACAACTGATGATGCCTTCATAATTTTCTTAATTAGAGCTCCTTGGTGTCCCAAATCCAAATTCTCTAATATGCAATTGTCCTCCTGACGAAGAATCTAGAGTTAATATGTATATGCTGGAACACAAAATTTTTAAAACTCACCAGCCATTGTGAAGATGCCATAAGGGCAGC
This sequence comes from Ptychadena robeensis, assembly GCA_036250615.1. Lineage (NCBI taxonomy): Eukaryota > Metazoa > Chordata > Amphibia > Anura > Ptychadenidae > Ptychadena > Ptychadena robeensis. Next base: position 109,009,084 of record CM070033.1, on the reverse strand, counting down.
AGTTTACAAACTGCTTGCTTTACAAATACTTTTTACAATCTCTTGTCCAGCTAAAAAAATATGCCAATTTTGGTTCTAAGACCCTGACGCATTAAAACATTTTTTTTTTTTTAAAAACAGCCAGCCAGATAGCATCACCAACGGATTCTATTACATCATTCTTTGCTTATGCTGACTTCCTAAATATAACACAGAATTCAGGAAACTGAATTCATTCACTTAGCACTGACATGACAATCAGGAGTTGCAGAATTTGAACTTCCTTGAACTAGAAGAATGTTAAAATTTGTTTAATCTAAACTATAGATACCCAAATTTCCCAGATAAACTCCCAGATTTTTATCATTTTATTCCTGGATTATCTGTGATTTCTTGTTTGTTAGGAAAAAAACCTCAAACATTTCAGTATTTATTTTTCCAGTAAAATTGCTCCTTGCCCACCCACTACAATGCATTGAGCAGACAGAGCTGAGTAACAGCCAAACCTATTATCACAAATTCCCACACACAAACTGCATTTGAAGAAGAGAAGAGACGATGGCTACAAAAAGTTTATTACTGATAGAATAGGATCTCTGCTGCCAATGGAACTTCAAAAGTGCTATAACAGTAATGTGAAGATAAGATTAGAAAAAGGGAGGTTATCAGTATAATGTCTAAAAAAAATGTGAAAAAAATTTGTTTATATAACATACAGATAAAATAGTCCATTGTTTTAAGTGGAATATGAAAACAATGCGAATGAATATTTTTGAATCTATCCTAAAGTAGGCATTTAAAGAATTTGCTTTCCTATTCCTAGGCAAAAACAAAATAAAATGAATGTCTAAAACTTTTTCTCGTCTTTGGACAATTGTTTATTTATATATGCAAATTTACATCTCTGCAATCTCAAATAAATGCAATTGAGCAATTGCAATTTAAAACAAAAAAATCCAAACTAAAACAAATTCTGATATTCAAATATATATTTTCAAAAGAAAACATCATGTGTTCCTACCTGTAGGTAATGGTATCCTCGCTCTTTCCCCTTGGCCTCCTGAAGCATCATCATCTTGTCGTGATGACCTGAGCTTGGATATGCTTCCCGTGCCTGACTGACGGTCATTGTGTGCCATGTACTTCTTTTAAGCGTTTGCCCATCTAGGGACATTGACATCCCTGCACAGGCCAAGCATTTTCCTTCCCCACCTCCACTCTTTAGACTCTTCAAGGTTAAGTCTCTGAAGGCACTTTCAGGAGTGTCCACTCCATAGGGAGCTCCGTGCTCCATGGCATGACGTGCTGACACCAGAAAACTGCTGTCGCTGTCAAGGTTGTCATCAGAGCTCCACCACCCTGCCATCTTTGATCGGTGCTTAGGATCTGACTTGCGATCTTTGCTTTTGCTTCTTTTACTGTGACGAGGCTGAGAGTGTTGGTAGCTTTCTCCTCCACCACGTCCCTCATATCTAGTGCCATTATATTCCCTCTTAGAGGGTGTCTCCAGTGAGTGAGATTTAGCAAACAGCTTTTGTACTGAGTGCACAAGGTGACGAATGCGACTTGGGCTCTCACTACGCTGCTCTGTCGTGCTGGTTCGTTGGTACTGCAAGGTGTGGAAGCCATCATGATGCAGGGGCAACTGTTTCTCAAACTGATCCAAAAGTGTAGGGGGCAAGCGGTTGATCTTACTGGAGGTGTGAGCAATGGCAGCCATACATTCATCACAGTCGAACTGTTGGGGGTTGTGGTGCATTCTGGGGTAGGTACCACCACTGGAGGACCGTGGCTCTGGCATACTTACAGGACCACCAGGACAATCTTGTGTCACAGCAGCACTTCGAGGAGGACAATAGTGCAGATCAAGGGAACAAGATTCAGAGGCGCTGCGGGGGTAAGACTTGTGGTAATCTGGGATGTGATGAGGGAAATCCAATATTCTCTCTCTGCTTTCGGGGATGCAGTAACATGGAGGCTGTGACTGTCTGCCTTCTCCATGGTAACCTTTCATCCTGTTAATACTGAACAAGCGGCATCTTTCCTGCCATTCCCAGCTCTCTGGGTCTACCTGAAAAAAAACAATAAAATTCAAGCATTCAGTCATAACATTATTAAATGATGATAACAACCATACATGTGTTCAAATTTAGTTTCATAGGTAAATTCATAGGTACGTCTCTTAGGCTTTTTCGCCACTGGCTTTGTTTAAGATTCAAAATCTGACATCAGGACATGTTTTTGATTGAGCGCCTTGTATACAAAAGACTCGCTGACTATCTGAGTGCAAATTTCCTCCTTGACCTCCTCCAATCCGGCTTCTGATATTCTCATTCCACTGAAACAGCCATCACTAAGGTTGCCAATGACTAACTCAGTGCCAAGGCCAAGACTACTTTTTCCTGCTGGATCTCTCCTCTGCATTTGACACTGTAGATCAACCTCTTCTTCTAAAGACCATGCACTCGTGACTCCGCACTTTCCTGGTTCTACACCCAGGCACAAGTAACTTTATTTAGAATAAAGATTTAGATCAATGTTCTAGAGTAAAATCAAATTGAAGCTACAAATTAATATAAATATTTAACATGTTGTAACAGAACAGAATTGCAGTTGTTTGATTAAAGATAGTCTTCCTTATACAGTATTTATTATGCTAATACGTTCATGTCTAAACATCTAAACTAGGGTTGGGCAGATTTTTTGGACTCATTGGCCTCCATGGATTCTGACAAAGGAGCCAGACAAAGAGCCTGTTTTGTTTAAATATATAAAGAAAATGTGCTCAATTATGCATTTGTTTCACTGCAATTAGAAGATTATGCCCAGAGCTGGGCCACCCTCCCCTTGGGAATGAGCCCACATGATCACTCTGCTGATGGGAATATGCAGATGCATGGGACATGCAGAGAGGAGCTTAAGAATCTTATCAGCAATTTAATTAAAAAAAACTTGGCTAGATGTGGCCTGCGGGCCGTAGTTTTCCCATGTCTGGTCTAAACAGTGCTTGCTATAATTATGACTGTGTGAAAAAATTTCACCCCATGGCTAATATTGTGTTTTCCAGAAAATAAGACCTACCCATAAATTAAAACCTAGCTGCATACTTTTGGTCTTAACACAAGCCCTCCCAGTCCCAGAGACAGCTGGCTGTCACGTCTTCTAAACTCCCTGCATGCTTGCACTCTGTGTGTGCCCGAACACAGGGGCTTGTGGGCACTTTCTAGGCTGCTGCCACAAGAAAATTCTGAAGCTGGAGCTGAGCAGCTGATCTGAATAGATTGAAAAAAAAACCCTAGAACACAGTGACATCAAAACCCATGACCTATACAAATATTAACTAATTTACATAGTACAGTTGATATTTCCAGGTAGTATTAGGGTGGCATCCCTGAAATACCTGCAAACAAATTCTCTGACTCTGTTCCATCCCTTGCTATTTACTTAGTCATGGTGGGACAAATATTAGCTCTTCTGCATATGATCTGATTGATGATCCTGCTTTATTTATTAAATCTAAAGTCACAGCATGAGGAATATGTGAATAACTCTTTGTGAAACTCATAACCATAAAGAAAATGAGTCTTGTTGCTTCCATGGCTGCCTCTGATCTTCTTCTCATTTCCTGTCTCCTCACTGTGCATCTGGATATGAATTGCATTTCCCATCATTACCTACAGTTCTGTATGTGATGCCACATAAGGGGCCATGCTTTACTGTGTGTGTCTCTGAGCAAGGTTAAGTACTGACAAAGATACCAAGGGAAGAAAGACTGGGCTTCACAGCAGAGTAAATATTTCAGGGGCATAGTCGATTTATGTCACCAGATTTCAGAACCTGACACCAGATCCAGATAAATATTTGAATAAGAATTGTTACTCAAGCATACCCTTACTTTCTAAGCTATAATTTAAGAAGACTAGACTTAATAGTATTTTAAAAATTTTAAACGCAGCATACTTTTTAATTCTTTTTTCTATATCCTTCAATTTAATGATTTAGTAGGAGTGTTGAATCTACAAAAAAAGCATAATCAGTTAGGTCCTGGTTTATATGCTCTCACCCATACATCAGAAACTACTGAAGCCAGAGACTCAGCAAACCGGAAAAGTCTACAATAACAAACCTATTAAATCAGTTATAGCAGAGGGCAAAATGTAAAATGTATCCTAAGTGACAACTCTGACAGCATGGATGCTTTTGGAGTTGAGGTATGCTGATATGGAATTTTTGGAAAATTAAATATGGAACATTACTGTTTTACTCTTTTTTGGTACTGACAGTATCCAAGAATCTAGTTTGCTGTTCGGATTTTGGTCCGCATGGCAAAATCTGCCCGAACATCCGACATTTAATTTGGTCTAATGGAATGGAACAAACCGGCTGTTCAAACTAGCTTTGATTAGCTACAGATTTAATGTGGTAAGCGACGGATTCACAGACTCATTTGGGTTTTTTTTGCCGCAGTTTAACTGAACAGATTTCTAACCAAACAAAGACAAATTTAAGCAACACTTTTCAAGAACATAGCTTGTGATTTGTTAGATTTATTAAGTAGTCAATTTATTTCTCCAAGTGGAAAAAAATAAATGCTGGCAGACTAAGCAATGAAGAAAGTGATTTTGACATTTTATATTAGGAAGCGATTATCTGCAAATAAACTTGTTTAGTTTTCTTTCCATACAATCCACAGACCTGAGATTTGTTCATTTTGGCATATAACTGCTATGTTCCCTGTTCCTTGTCATAATTTGATTGGGCTGAACTTCTGAACTGGGCAATTTTTAAACATGCCTTGGGGGAAAAAGTATAAAAGCTTGTAACACAATGATACAAGCTCAATGGTAAAAGCTCAATTAATCCCAATTTTCTTTAAAGGATTACTGCACTCCAAGGTTATAAAGTATGAATCATTTAGTCCTGGGGTCTGAGGCAATTTACTAAACAGAATGTAATACCATTACTGCTGAGAAGCTCCATAAACAAATGTATTTGCTTCACATCCCAAGAGGGACCAAGAGATCACAATCCTGGATAATACTCAGTAGTTCACAAGGTAAATCCCTGTAGCAGCTTATCTCAAGGTAACAAAGGAAACTATCTAAGAAGAAGCTTACATGAAAGCACTTCATAAAGTACATTTCTTTAATGATATATAATTTAAAATTGCTTTAAGCAGGGTACAGATGTGGAGATATGGGTCAAATCGATGCACGCTCATGGCCATCTATCTGACCCATATAATCTGAGCCCACCGCTGTTTTTGAGTGGGACAAATCGATCCCGCTCGAAAACAGCCTAATCGGACATGACCGTAATTACGGCCGATGTCTGATGCTTTGCTTAGCAAAGCTTCAGCTGAGCCAGGGAGAAACCAGAGCTGTCTCTCCCCAGCCAGCCGATATCTGACAGCAGCGTGATGTTGTCATCACGCTGCTGCAGGGTACATCGGACGGCTCGAATATCGAGCCGTCTGTACCCTGGTTTACTGTACACTTCTTTTTAGATTACTGATGATAAACCCACGGCTGATTTTCTAGATCTAGCAGTGTCTGCTTTCTCTATTGAAAGTAGAGTCTGTAGTAAGCGACAACTTTTGGACAGGGCTGTCCATTTCCAATGCTCCAATACATTTTTAGCAATAAATTAAATAAGAAATGCTTTGCTGAGAGTCAAAATATAATTCAGTTTTTATTAAAATCTGGCCTGTAGGTCCAGTAAGGACTGGAGGTGGACAACCCTACATAATAAGTGAGCTTCCACATCTCCTACATCTGACCAGCTCCACAACCTACCTTATAATTGTACATAAGTCCTGGAACGAGTGACTCACTTCATCTACAGCACCAAAATCTAAGCATTTAATACTCAAAAATTATGGCAATACTGTTTGCTGGCAACAATTGTTTAGAATGTGGTCAAATACATTTTGAGCGAAATGTACAATGTACAATGGTACATGTCAGAAAAGTGCATTGGCTGGAAGGAATTAGATCACAAATATAAGTTCTTGTTTGCTAAGGCCCCTATACACCTTACCATATAATTTCTGTGCAATCAACTTTTGTTCTACCAAAACCATGTAAGGTTGCTCAACCTTCCAATCACTATGTATTCTATCAGGGAGGCCAAAATACTACATACAGTTGTGTTCAAAATTATTCAACCCCCACTGAAATTGAGTGTTTTGGCCATTTTGACATTGATTTTGATCATTTCAGTTATCTTGTTTACAATTAAATGAAAGAGGCACTTGTAAGTCAGACAAATATAACATAACATTAATAATGAAATAACCACAAATGTCTTTTCTGTGCTCACATCATTATCAGTTTTATTCAACCCCCAAGTGACATTCATTCTTAGTACTTAGTACAACATCCTTTTCCAGTTATAACAGCTTTTAAACGTGAAGCATAGCTTAACACAAGTGTATTGCCGCGATCTACAGGGATCTTAGCCCATTCTTCATGGGCAAAAGCCTCCAGTTCAGTCACATTCTTAGGCTTGCGTGCTGCAACTGCTTTCTGCAAGTCCCACCAGAGGTTCTCAAACGGATTTAAGTCTGATGACTGCGATGGCCACTCCAAAATGTTCCAGCTTTTAATCTGCAACCATGCTCTAGTGGACTTGGAGGTATGCTTGGGATCATTGTCCTGTTGAAAGGTCCAACGTCTCCCAAGCCTCAGGTTTGTGACAGACTGCATCACAATTCCTTCTACTATGTCCTGGTACTGAAGAGAATTCATGGTACCTTGCACACGCTGAAGCTTCCCTGTACCTGCAGAAGCAAAACAGCCCCAAAGCATGATTGACCCCCCCCCCCCAGCCATGCTTCACAGTAGGCATAGTGTTCTTTTCTTCATAGGCCTTGTTCTTCCTCCTTCAAACATAGCGTTGATCCATGGGCCCAAAGTCGACTGCAGTATGCCAAAATCATGTGGACAAACCACAAAAGTTTTGGGATAGTGTTTTGTGGACTGATCAAACAAAATTAGAACTATTTGGGCCCAGATTAAAGGCTGAAACCTTTAAGAGTGGCCATCGCAGTCACCAGATTTAAATCCAATTGAGAACCTCTGGTGGGACTTGAAGAAAGCAGTTGCAGTGAGCAAGCCTAAGAATGTGACTGAACTGGAGGCTTTTGCCGTTTGATTGCTGCAAGACACTTGTGTCAAGCTATGCTTCACATTTTAAAGCTGTTATAACTGGAAAAGGATGTTGTACCAAGAATGAATGTCACTTGGGGGTTGAATAAAACTGATAATGACGTGAGCACAGAAAAGACATTTGTGGTTATTTCATTATTAATGTTATGTTATGTTTGTCTGAATTACAAGTGGCTCGCTGATTTCATTGTAAACAAGATGACTGAATGGCCAAAACACAAAATTTCAGTGGGGGTTGAATAATTTTGAACACAACTGTAGTTGTTGGTAGATCTAAAGGAAATTGTATGGAGGGATCTAGGGTGTATGCGGGTCTGTACTCCCAAATCAATAGTGTGAACCCAGATTAAACATAAATAGGCTATGGACATCCAGTATTTACATGTTCTTTACAAGCAGTAAATTAGATTGTAAGCAAAGAACATAGCTGTAGCACTAGGCCAGTTTAGTCCACTATACACCACCTCCTAGGATTAAAATTTAGCATTCTAAACAATTAAAGATGTTGTTGTTGACATTGTTGTTTGTGTGAATAACATTTTTAAACTTAAGGCAATGAGTGTATGTTGAGCAATAAGAATGGCTGAATGCTACTGGCTACATGGCTACATGGCTACTGTTACACTGTACAACTAAGGGCTTGTTTCCACTGTGTCTTTTTCTCCAAGGTTGTCACGCTGAATGCAGAGAAAAAGATGTGGACACAACCTGTCCTGGGCAATGCGCCCACACACCAGAAGCAAACAGCGGGTTGGAAGGCATGGAAGGCAGGGCTGTGGAGTCGGAGTCGAGGAGACATTTTACCTGGAGTCAGAGTCTGCAAAAAATTAATCGACTCCTACTAAATTTAAATGGGAATTAAAAAATTAATAAAGTTCAAATGTCCTAATTCACAAATAGTCATAATGAACGACTTCTCTGCTATAAGAATAAATGCATGCCGTGCATAACATTACAGCGCTCACTGTGAACCTAGTATGGCAGCCTTAACTCTCGCTGATAATAAAGTAAATGTTTTGCCGGACTCCAGACGCTTGTGTTAATATATGGAATGGATCACCAATAGTTCCAGACTGAAGCTGTAAAACATTTTCCAAACAGCTGTAATTCAGCTGAGGTGACAAATACTTAGATTGTTAGCTTCAACTTTAAACATGAATATAGGATTCAAGGGAAATGTGGAGTCATGTTTTAAATGCCCCTTACCCTGCATCTTCTTGGAGCCTTCCACTGCCCTATCTTCAGCAGAAGATCAAAACACTAAAGCCGGGCACACACGGGTAGATCTGTAAAAGATTTGAGTACAATCAATCAAACTTGATTTCTTACGGTGCTTGATTGTACTCTAATCTGTTTACAAACCTACCTATGTGTGCCTTCCTTCGAGCGGTATCAATAGAGCCCGCTGGAAAGAACTCGATTAACCGGGGTTCCAACATGTTGAAAAAAACCCTTTCAATCTCCAATATTTTGCATGGAGACATGAGGAAAGTATTGGAACAGCTGTGGCTGCTGCCTTCTGCTCAGCGGTCGGCTGTCAGTGTGAAGGGGGCAGAGCCAGCACTCACTCAGAAGCTGTGTCAGTGAGGCAGCTGTATGAGACAGGCTGCTTCTCCCCAGCTTGTGGTGTGTTGTCTGCAAGCTGGGGAGAATGGGTACCCATTGAACGGGAATCATTGTGCCCATGTGGTGCACATTGATTTCTGTTCAATTGATCCCCGATCACAGCGTGGTGCCTAGCTTAAGGAAAATGCAGCAGCATCTTCTGCCTAACTTCCTTTCTCTGCTTTAATTGGCCATTACAGTCCAGTGTTGGTTTCCTAGCCAGTAGTTCTGTGGTTAATGTATGTTGCCTTCCTTTCCTTCAATGGATGGATACAATACATTAGCATATTAAATACAGAGGAGTCGGTGTCGAGGAGTCGGAGTCGGAAGAATCAGAAACTGAGGAGTCGAAGTCGGGTACGTTATCGACCAACTCCACAGCCCTGATGGAAGCTTAAAGTCTGTGTCACCGTATGGAAACACACCCTCAGGGTGTTTTAAGTGTTATGTGGTGATATATTAACCGCCCTAGCATTCGGGACGGCACCATCTCGTCCAACGCTGCTACTCCTACTGTAGCACTGGACAAGATGGTGCCGTCCAGTGAACATCGGGGCACCAACAGCGCATACTTACAGTTTTGTGCTGTCCCGGTGTCCCCGATACGAAATGGCTGCAGGATCCTCCGGCTCTTCCTCCCCTCCCCCCCTCCGAGTGACGTGATGACGTCACATCGGGGAGGTGGATGGAATTTTGAAGGTAAATTGCACGAAAGCAGTTTTCTATATAGAAATCTATTTTCTATGTGCATCTATGTAAAAATTATCGCCAAATAAAAAGTCTCTGGTGCCCCAGATGTGCCCATTTGCAGTAACCCTCTCTTCCCTGGTGTGATTTTACCACATCCATCACACCAGGTTAGAGAGGGTTAACTGCAAATGGGCACATCTGGGGCACCAGAGACTTTATTTGGGCGAGATTTAGTAAATTTTTGTGTTTTCACATTACTTTTATAAAAAATTTAAAACAATTATTTAACATAATTGTTTGTTTCAAACATTATTATATTCAGGATGTCTATTAGACCCTTGTACATACATATTTTGGGAAGTTACATGCCTACAACATAAAGAAAAATGTACCATTGAAGTCTATGGTGCACTTTTGGTACAGAAATCTGGACCTCAGCAGTGCGCTAGGGAGGTTAAATGATAAAGACACAACTTGAAATGTAGGAATCAAGCAAGTAAAATATCTTCAGCCTTTACAGCTGACAGGGTGGATTTGATTTAAATCAAACCGATTGAAATCATGATTTAAATCACGATTTAAATCACTAGTCAGTAAGGCTCGATTTAAATCAAACCGATTTAAATCAATCATTCTTGCTGGTAAAACTTTAAAATGCGAGTAGATGAAGATTTTTAGAACAACTTTTCATATTAGTTTTTTCTATCCCCAGTTTAGGTTAATCATTCATATTTGGACAACTTTTCTGTTGCACTTAGTTTTGAGAACTGCAAAAGTAAACCAAGCATCTGTGATAATATCTTGTCGGCAGAGAAACTGCCCAATAATCTTACAAAAACAACAGACAGAAGTTAATGATGGCATAAACAAATCACCCAAATTTTCCCTGGAATAGACATGGGTGAGGGGACACAAAAGCAATACATGTATTATACACAGTGCAAAAAATTAAGTGATGACCATCATATCAATCAGAAACAATGCACAATGTTGCGGATGTCACATCTGTACACGTGCTTAGACAATTAAAATAGTCCAAATGGCACAAATTTCACCCCAACATGTGTTTTGTTGAAGATTTCTTCAGGTGGTACGATATGTAATTTCATCGGCCAAATCTACATAACACAAACGACCAACACAAGGGGATCTTGTTGTACGTAGACCACCACGGCAGTTATGCGGTTAAAATCTGTCTCTCTGTTCCCCACTGGTGTCGGTGCGGTGGGGACATCATCTTGAGAAATCAAGTCTTTCCACTCTATATAGATCTATGGACGTGAGTAAGCCCTGAGGGTCGGTGTCCATTTTCATGTGGATTTGGTTATTCAGTATGACTGATCCCCTTGTGTTGGCGGTTTGTGTTATGTAGATTTGGCCGATGAAATGACATTGTACCCCCTGAAGAAGTCTTCAACGAAATGCGCGTTGGGGTGAAATTTGCGCCATTTGAACTATTTTAATTGTCTAAGCATGTGTACAGATGTGTACATTGTGCATGGTTTCTGATTGATCAGATGCCATTACTTAATTTCTTGCACTGTGTATAATAAATATATTGCTTTTACATATTGAGTGACCCATCCCCTCACCCTTGTCTATTCCAGGGGAAATTTGGGGTGAAGTGTTTATGCCATTATCAACTTCTGTCTATTGTTTTTGGGTTGTTGGCCACTATATATCTGAGAGTGTAGTTTTATTAAATATAAAATCTCCCAAAAATCTCTGGAAAAGCATGAAATTGTGAATGAATTCATGGAATTTATTTACCAAAAAAATTAAACATATACAGCCTTATTCTATATAATCAAACAATTAATTGTTAATCCTTCATGTAATAACCTCTTGATGGTAATCTATTTTCCTCAAAAAGCATTTTATTTAAAAAAATCTATTTAAATCAAAAAAATCTGATTTAAATCAAAAAAAATTGTAGTAACAGAAAAATGAAAACTCCAAGTGTAGTGTCATAGGTTTATGGAGATAGGTTTTCACAAAGACAGCTACAAGAGGTAACAATGTTTATACATAAGCTGTAATGATAGTGCTTGGCTATAGATCTTCTCTCATTTCAGTTCTTGATTGAACGGCTTCTGCTTTATTACTATCTTTGGTTTGTGTCTAGATGGAAATGTTTGACAAAAGTGGCAGTGGAATTTTCTCGACAAAGGTATGGTAAAAAGGTTTCGCTAGAAGGAAGAAAAAATTCATAAAGGTATTAGATTCAAGGCTGTATATATTTTTGAATCAGTTTTGAATTTTTCTATTTTTCTGGATAAATTATGCAGAAAACTTTCTAATACTCAGAATGAAACAGGTTAAAAGCAATCTTGAACTACTGCTGTTTTTAAAAAAATGTTCTATAAAGCAGAATTTAGGGGAAGCATAAAAAGTTAAAGTGCATATAAGGTAGCTTTTTTACTTTTTAAAGCGTTTCTGTGCACCCATCCCTGAGGTAAACAGCTCTATAAAACAGAATTGTTTTTAGGGCACTTGCCACACAGAAACTTGTGGAAACCTGTGTACCTTTCACGATAGCCACGCTAAGCCGGTTTATCATAATGTGCAATATCATGCCATTACCGTAAACACCCTGTAGCCTGCATTTTAGTGGACACAACACGACCTCCTTCAATACACTTGTATGAGAGAGGCAAGTGCAGTGCAGGGTTTCATCGGTAACAAATGCTGTAGTGTTACTGCTGACATGTCCATTACCACCCAAAAAACAATCCACATCTGCAGTGCAGATGTGAAAGGGCCCTAAATGCATGTAGTGGAAGACTGACATTGGTTGTTCACTGTTCATTAGCAAAATCGCGAAATTTCAACTCGTTTGTTTGGGTCTATTGCAAAGCCCCTAAGCAAGGTATCATCACCAAAATCACTAAATATATAGAGAAGGGTCGTTGAGACTTTTATAAAAAAACATATTGGTCTAGCACACTTGGTTTGTGTATAAATTAAGTTCAAAGTCAAGTCAGAATTTCTACTAAAACATTTTCGACTTGATTCTAAACATCTGTTTAAATTCTGTATGTGCTAGATCAAAACTTTCTATTTTTTTAAGTTCACACAACCCTCCTCTATATCTTCAGTAACTTTAGTGATGATGCCATGTTGAGGTGGATGCTAAGAGAACTGTGCTTCCTGACTTCAGAGTGCCAATTTAAAGTTTATAATGAGTAGGATTATGGTGTGGGATTTTTCTTCTGGAGTGGGGCTTAGTCCCTTGGCTCTACTGAAAGGAACTCTGAATCCTTCAGGATATTAAGAATAAGACCTTTTGGAAATTTTCATACACCCAACTTTGTGGGAACATTTTGTAGATAGCCCTGTCTTGCTCCAACATGACTGCACCAGTTCACAAAGACATGAGGACTGGATAGCACAAACCTTAACCCGAACACATTCAGGATGAATAAGAGCAGAGACTGCAAGTCAGCCCTTCTCATCCAGTGCTGTTCTGGAATGATGAAACATTCCCATAAACATATTTCTAAACCTTATAGAAAGCCTACTCAGAGCAGTGGAAGTTTTTATCTCTGCAAAGGGTGGGCCATATACTTATTAAAGCATGTGATTAAGAAAGGGGTGTCATTAAAAATGAATGTGTGTGTAAAGACAGGTAACCCAAAACATTGGACAATTAAGTTCAGCATTATAAATGTAAACATGTATTTATTGATTGCTTAGATGGTCTATTTTAGATGATTTATTTTTATTTTATAATATTTTTTCCCAAAATGTATATTTTTTTTGCATGAAATAGAAATTTATTAACTGAAAGCCATATTTTATAGTGTATTGTTATTTATATTCAAAACATATCTTTTTATTACCATATCAAACTGCATTTCTTTTGCAATCCTCTCAGAACTCACTATAACAAGCCTGAAGGAAATTCTGCATTCCGCATTTTTTTTGTAACAATGATATGCAATAATTATATAGTGACTATGGGCAAAAACTTAATATAATATAACCTTCTCACAAAACAAACTGGCCAGCAAAAATGAATGCAAGAAGGTTGAGACAAACAAAGGTTGAGAAGGTAACTATTGTTTTCCAACATGTTTTCCAACATTTTACAAAAATATATTATTTCAATATATAGTACCTTAACACTACTCTCTCCACTTAGCAAATGTTGCTCTCCAAGGGTGGGTACATTGTTCCTCCCAAAATAGTGAGTGTAGCCATCCTTACTGAATTACCAATTAAAACACACCTATACTCACCTAATGTACCCCATGTCCTTTACAGTCAAACATAAAATTATAAGAATGAACTGTCAAAAATAAAAAAACACTCTTAACTGTAATGAGTAAATTGCCCAATTGGCAGTCTAGAAAAATCAAGTCAATGACATCATCACGTTCCCTCTACAAACCTATGAAGATACGTTTTCACCACTGAAAAACATTATCTAGCACAATTTAGTGGCCATTTTTGTTACTGCAATAAACCTCCCCAATACTGTCAGCTAGGGAGAACTTAAGCTACATTCACATATGTGTTTCCCGGTTGGCTGCTGTTTTTGGCCATCCAGCCAGCAGGTTAGTTAATATTTTAGGATTGTAAAGCCTCAGGGGTAGGTTAAAATATTTTTTTTTCCTTTGGTTGGGTTTACAGCTTAAATGTATAGGATTTGTAGATACACTACAATTAACTGACCTTACAAGGGAGTAAATATTTTAAAACACAAACTAACGTTGATTTATTAAGCAACAACACTTTTTTACAGATCAAGTTATTGACTGTGCTAAACTGGGATACAACATAATAATAAATATAACAAAGCATTACATATCTTAAAACATATGAATGGATTAAGAACTCCACTAATTGCACCAATGCAAGTAACTACATTTTATGTGGAAATCTAGTTTGCCAAGAGGTAGGTGTTCTGCAGTTTGGTATTTTTTTAAGGAATGTGCAGACGACAATAGATTGGTAGTTTGCCTGTGCAGTACAAAAAATCAGCTGGGCACTAGCAACCTCACTAGCAGCCTAAGTGGGCCAAATGCCTGGGTCCACAATCTGTATCTGCTTGCCACACCACTGCCTCCTCCTCCCTTGTGTTACACACTGCTGGCCAATCCCCTGTCAATGCCGCTGGCCCGGATTCCCTCCTTCCTGCACCTGGATCTTTACTTCAATAAGCAGGTTTGATGAATCCACAAAGATGGTTAGTTGGTGATAACGCTATCAGTGTAACCAATCCACTGCTGTGTGTACTTAAACGATCACTGCTCACAATTAAGGAGGATGCTCTGAATGTGGCAGATGAGTTGATGGGGAAGGAGATGGTGCAGGGTGATAGGTACACCACCCACAGTTTGGTGCAACTTGAAGACGAGGAACTGCTGGAGACTGTTGCATCTGCTACAGAGGGTAGAAGTACCCATGTCACTTTAATGATATCTGTTCAGTGTGAATGGGAAGAGGACGAGGAGGGAAGTCATCCATATGTCAACAACGTAGTCTTGCCTGTTGGTACTCTGGCACACTTGGCTGACTTTATGTTAGACTGCCTTTCCTGTGACCCTCGCATAGTATGTATTTTACATAACATGGATTATTATGTGTTCGCCCTTGTTGACCCCCACTACAAAGAGAACTTCTCGTCTCTTATTTCTGTGGCGGAGAGGACAAGAAAAATGGCGCACTACCAGAAGGTACTTGTGAAGAGATTGCTTAAAAGTTTTCCATCTGACAAGGCGGCCGGCACAGTTCCGTACTTTCTTAGGCAACCGAGGAAGGGAGACAAGGGGAACACACAGCAGTTCTAACAGGTAGGGTAACATCATTGAAGACATAGGGCAGTGTCATGACACCCTGCCAGTAAACTCACCCAGAAGCACGGCCTAGTGGTACAAGATGGGAAACGTCTTGGAAGATGGTAAAAGAATAGATAGCATAGATAGCAGATAGTGGCATTATAATAGATAACCATATCTGCTTGTCCACTGGCAATGCTGACATTTCAGCAATCCTGTTTTGGAGTGTCTCGCATATAATGTTTTGGAGCATTACCTCACCTGAAGGCACTCACATCTAATGTCTGCTCACCTGCAGGCACTTGCATGTAATGTTGTAGTGTGTCAGCTTAACTGAAGGCACTCGCATATAATGTTTTGGAGCGTCAGCTCAACTACAGGCACTCGCATGTAATGTTTTTTAGCGTTAGCTCTTCTGCAGGCACTAGCATGTAATGTTTTAAAGCGTCAGCTCAGCTGCAGGCATTGTTGTATAATGTTTAAGAGCATCAGCTCACCAGCAGACACTCGCATCTAATGTTTTAGAGTGTCATCTCACCTGATGGCACTGTCATATAATGTTTTAGAGCACCAGCTCACCTGCAGGCACTGGCATATAATGTTTTAAAGTAAAATTTTTCCTTTAAATGTGTTATTTGTGAGGGTTTTTGTCAGTCTGTAAAAGTGGCGTATAACTCAGACAAACTGGTTCCTAGTAGCGACTTGGTAGTCCAAGATGCATACACATCATCCCTACCTGTTCCCGGTCCATTTGGGTGGTGTTTCGTTACTTTCTGACCTTTTGCAATGAACCAGGCACCCTCCCCTCTTTCCGTTCGATAGATTCAAAAAGATAAATTTTTAATCGTTGGAACAAAAATCGTAAACCAAACAAAAGTTTTGTTCAACCAACTTTTGAACAAAAGTGAACGATATCGAACAAAAAATCTATCGAAAGCTGTTCGGACATGTTGGTAAATTTTCATCTATCTTGTAAAAAACTAATGTAAATCAAATGTACCAAAGTTTTATTTGATAAGTTTTGTTCGATCTAATGAATTTGAATGAAGCTATTTCTTGTTCAAAAATCAAACAAAAATTTTGTTCGGTCGAACAAAAATACAATGTATACATTCGATATAGGCACAATCGATATTGGATCAAAATATCGAACATCATGATCAAATCTATTGTCTATTGTGCAAAAATCTATATGTGTATTCCTACCTTAACCTCCCTAGCGCACTGCTGAGATCCAGATTTCTGTACCAAAAGTGCACCATAGACTTCAATGGTAAATTTTTCTTTATGTCGTAGGCCTGTAACTTCCCAAAATCTGTCTGTACAAGGGTCTAATGGACATCCTCAATATAATACTGTTTGAAACAAACAATTATGTGAAATAAAAAAAAAATGTTTTTTTAATAAAAATAATGAAGAAAAACACAAAAATTAGGACACAAAACTATGCTGCTATGTACTAAATATCACCAAAATAAAAAGTCTCTGGTGCCCCAGATGTTCCCATTTGCACTTAACCCTCTCTAACCTGGTGTGATAAAATCACACCAGGGAAGAAAGGGTTACTGCAAATGGGCACATCTGGGGCATCAGGGACTTTATTTTGGCGATATTTCATACATAGGGGGAGTTTGAAAGCAGTTTTCTACATAGAAAACTGCTTTCATGCTGTTTACTGTTCATATCTCCCGCCGCCTCCCCGAGTGACGTCATCACGTCACTCGGAGCGGGGGGGGGGGGGGGGGGGGGAGAGGAAGACACAGGCAGCCGAGCAGCATGTCGCCAGAATGACACAGGACAGCGTGAGTATGTTCTCCCACAGCCATGATTTCTACTGGATGGCAGCACCTCGTCCAGTGCGATAGTACCAGTTGGAGCGCTGGACGAGGTGCTGCCGTCCATAACGCTAGGGCGGTTAAAGGTGTATGGCTATAAATTTCCACCCGATCATGCATACTCACGGTGGCTGTTCTTGCGCGAGATTGGGTGTAAATCTAAAGGTTAAAGTTTTCATTTGTCCAAATCACCCGCAACATGGGGACCAGCACACAAAGGTTGCTCAGCCAATTCTCTGCAGAACCGGACGCTTGTGATTATCTCATTACGTGTGGTCGATCTGCCGGCATATTGAAAGAATATCTAAAGTATTTTCCGGTGTATAAGAGGACTTTTGAACACAGAAACATGTGTGCAAAAGTCGGGGTTGTCTTATACGCTGGGTGCCGCCGTCAGGGGGGTGCAGGGGGCACTCCTGCTCTAGGGGAGCCCGTAAGTCTGCTCCCCGGATCTGTGCTCCCTGCACTGCACGCTGGCCGACAGAAGCAGAGGGAGAAATCTTCTTCATCCTGTCGTGCCTTTTATAAGGGGTATAACGTTTCATATATATTCTTAGTTCAAATATCTATTGGCATACATATATAAGCCATTTTGTTTTGTTTTCTCCATTTTGAAGTTTTGAGGAGAACTATGTTTCCAGGTGGTTCCTGTGAGAACAATAAAAGTTCTTATAATATTATCAGGCCTGTCCTTGGAACATTGTAGATGGTTGGGAAAAGCCCTGTAATATCTGTCTGGGATGGATAACATTGTATGCATAAACATTTCTTAGTTACTTTAACAGGCATGTGATTTATCCTAAAATCAAGCAGGCATTGTTCACAAAATACTTATTTTGAAAAATTTGTGAACACCTGTTCTTGAATTCCTAATATTAAAATTATAGTTTTACTGTATAGTTTATACCATACTGCCATCCAGCGATCTAATAGTAACATTACATTTTTTTGGCCTAATGGGTAAAATTTTTATTTAATATGGAAATTTGTGCAGTGCGATTGGACGAGCTAAATGTTTTCGAGGTGTGTCTGTCAGGTAAAGTTTTCCCTAAAAAATTAGGCAGGGGGATACTCAGGGATCAGGCCATCACAATTCCAAAGGGAGATCCTGCCACTAATATATATTTTACATTACATTTCTCAACGGGCTGGCGTGATACTTAGAAGCTCTCTGCTTATTTGCAGAGGTTATAGCTAGGGTAGTCTATGATAAGTAAGACCTCTTGGTGAGATGCATACATACACTGCTTCTACAGACTTATAGTGACACTCTGGCAGTTTGCCATTAGTCTGTATCACAACCATAGCTTGTTACCTTGGAGAAATAATTGCCTTTATCTGGGATGTTGGCATAGATCCTGCAGAGTTTAAGTTTCATGTATTCCCTGCGTGTATGTGATCTGTTAAATAACTGTTTTTAAATGCCTCGCCCACATTCAACCATGACTCCATGTACTGTATATTGAATGAATTACATGTTGATGTTGTCATTTTGATATTTGACTTGCTGGTCATATATATCTTGCGGTATTATTATCTTTTATTATATGTGTATATATCTCTGTGTATGCTAAATAAATGTATATTTTTGTGTGATTATTCCCACTCTGTTGTTGATTGCACAACCTAAATCAAATTCACTATAACTGAATTCTGTGAGGTGAAAATATTGTCCATCTCAGGAACGTTTCCTATGGTTCCTAAAGGTTATAAAGCTGTTGCTAACATAGCCCTGACATAGCCCCTTCGCCCCCTCCTTCTCCATCCCGATGTCTGTGAAGATGTCTGTGAAAGTAGCTGGCTGCTACTGACAGCAAGTGTGTTCACTAACATTATTGTGGCTGACATTAGTATTGCAGGAAGATTGAGATTAAAGCTATTTTTTGTCAAATGTATAAAATGTATATCAGTTGGATAACAGCAGGGAAACATTAATAAATATGAAAGGTTACAGATAGGGGTGTCAAATTGGGAATGTAAATTACTAATCCAAAAAAAGATTGGACTTCTAAAGGTGTTGGAGATCTGTGGGTTGAAAGTCAGAGTAGACCTGAAAATGTTTATTTGGTGTGCGTTGGAAGAGCGGAAGTCTTATACGGCGAGAATATCCCAAACTCTATATTCCCAAACTCTATATTTTAAGTTGGGGGTCGTCTTATACGCCCAGTCGTCTTATACGCCGGAAATGTGAATGTGAGTGTGGGACTATAGCCATTTAATTAAGAAATAAATTTCAGTATGGGAACTATTTCTTTAAAATGAGCAGGGTTCTACTAGATTGGGTATGGCAAATCTATTACATAAATGGATGTTGTTATTTCATGACTTCTAACTATAAGACAACTGTCTGATGTAGTTATTTTGTCTTAATGCATAGTGCAAACAGTGCAATACAGTGCAAACCAGCAGAATGACTTTCCTGGAATGTATTTAAAGTAGAGAATGATTCCAGCAGGTTGTCAGCTGGCCAGCATTGAATAAGAGGTGTATTGATGGCATGAAACGACCACTGGTAATTACTTTCCAATATGTAGAAGCATAGCAAACACAAGATACCTTTTAAGCATAGGAAATCTCAGGGTCATATATCTCCCTTATTGGAAATACTTGCAGGCTCTCACAGGAGCAATTGTCATGATGAAACATTTGAGCAGAAATAATATATATAAGGTGTAAGCCTCAAGGGCAATTCTTAAAAAATGCATTTCATGTGTCAAAATAGGAAATCAGCACTTGACCCTGTAGACGGTTGATGGTTGTTTATTGACCTTGAGAAATGACTATAGCTCGGTCAAAGCATTTTAGCAGTCCCAAGCATTTTGATTGTCATTTTTCATTTTATATATATTTATTACTGTGTTTCCCAGATAAAAGTTTTAGAAATTATGCTTTACAACAACCAACATTTAACATTTAATGGTACTGATATCACAGTAGGGCTGCAGCAGATGCCTTGAAAATGTAATACTGTCTGCCATTGTTACAGATGGTGTAACCAGACGACGTCACTTACATCACATTACTTTCACATTTGATGCAGTGTTTGGGATTTGCATGACTGGTCATCATTCACACAGCAACTTCCAAAGTGAACTTAAATGTCAAACACATGCAATAATACATAGCCACTTATAAATGTAAAGGATGAAAGTTAGCTGGAAGGATTTCTGGATTTATAGGGTAAGGTACTTAGATGGATATACAGAACATTTTCAAAAACTATAACAAGTATTATGTATGCAGAAAGGCACCTTTTCTACTCTCGTCTGCTTTCAAAGTTGTTCAAAACAACAGGATCCCTATCCATTACTAGAGATCTACAGGCAGTCCATCAATAGAAAATGTCATGGATATGTACAGTTAATTCCCCATTTTCTATGTGAATTTAACTCTTCCAAAGAAAAATAAATGCCACATACAAATAGAAATGCATACTCAATGTTCTTGAAACAGTGGCCATAACATATTCTGAGAATGTTGAGCCCAATAAAAAAAAAAACAACAAACAATTACTTTATGTGATGGTACAGATTTCATGGAAATTGTCCCTGCAATTCCTGGATATAACATTACCATTGGCAATGCTTGTAGTTTTGGCTGGTCCACATGCTTCAGATGACCCACAAAGCACCACAGAAAAATATAGAAAAATATTGGTACTTTTCAAAAATTATTGGTAAAATTCCAAGAGTGCCTGGGGAGATTTTGGAGATGCCGTCACACACAAAGAAGATGTCCTTCCGTAATTGTCTCTGTTCTTCATCATACTTCATGACACAAAACCAACAAAAAGCATGACCAAGCCTCCCTTAACAACAGTAATGTAATCACTAAAACAAAAATGTTACCTAAGCTAAAAAAAAAATTAGTTTTCAAATTAACATAGCCATTGAATAACAATCAGTCTGTAGTTGCAGTGTTTCCTATTTAAATGTCTCACATTTTAAATATAAGCTACAAGAATGCTTAATGGAGTGAGTTCAGTTCCACAACGTGTAAATAATCCTTATAGCGGCGCAATGGAAACAATTACTACTGCACTTTATGTTATATTATCGACCCCTGCACTATGTGTTATACTACTGCTTCAGTGATTACATAATTAGGATAACTTTTCACACTATATTACATACCTGCTCTCTGCATATGCATATATAAAAACATAGGTCTTTAAAATGTTTTGGCCATCACCAATACTTAAGCTTCACCTAAAAAAAAAATTTTGTGTTTACATAAGCAATGGGACTAGAATGGTAACCTATGTTACATACTACTGACTTCTAAACTCTATATTACAAACTTTTTATATGCCATGGAATATAAAAAAAATCAAAATTTCTTACTTTTTAATTTATCTTCTTTTTAGGCACCTGTGAGACATTTTTATGGCACATACTACTATTTCATTACCACTGTGTTACCATGTCCAAAAAACTGACCTCTACATTGTATGTAATATACCTTAGATCCAGTGACTCATTGTTACAGATTCTTTAATTCTCCCTCTTTATGATGCTTTAGGTACTGTCCACTACACTCTGTGTGAAATAAATCATCCAAAGTGAATAGAGAAGAGCAGTTTTCCCAGACTCAATCCAACTGTACACAACATGCTATACATCTGTATTTTCCTTAAGAATTCCCTCTTGAAAATGCTGTGTTTTCTTCTGACCTAGACCCCAAAACCTGACAGCATCAACCCTTTCATATTCTTCTCTGTCCAGTACTGCCCTTTTGTCTGAGTGAGCTGCTCATTTGAGATTGGTTGGGATCTGAGTAAAGGGCCACCAACGTCTTATTTTATAAAGCATGTTGTGAAAACATAGGCCATAGGTACTGGTCAGAAGTGTTTTAATATATTTCAAATCATGGCTAAATTATCTTGGAATCCAATTGCCTTTGTCCATTATCACAAGCCTGTAAAAGTTAACTTTTCTTGAGACTCTGTAAGTATCACACTAGATCCTTTGCTTTGTGCAGTACTGGTAGCCACACCAACTAATACTGATAATGGGGAAAATATTAATAAATTAACAATCTTGTTCAAAACCAGGGTCGCCATTTGTGTGAAGGAGGTTGATTGGTTCATGTAAACCCACCCTGACCAACTCCCATTCTAAATCCACCGGCAACTGGGGTTGAGACCTCTCATGTTGTATCTTCCTCAGAGTTGGAGGTTACATTCACTAGGGAGCTCTCAAATGACCATGTAAACCTAGCCTAGCCTTCGATGAAAATTGTTTGATAACGAACAAAACATCGTACTGATCAGACATGTTGGAAAATTGTAGCATTGTATTGGTCGGGTCGATTGTATTCGATGGACACATTTATATATGACTCTTTCCTGTGCTTTCTTATCAAAACTATAATCGTCGATTTTAGTCCTATTACAATTGTATTATGATCGAACCCTTCCATGTGGTACTATTTTGGATTCGATATCGGTGTTCAATATTCTTTGAATATATTAGAATTTTGAATATTCTCGCTACAACACTACTATTGGCTAATTACACCGAAAGTAACCAAACTCCTCTTATTAACTTTATTACCTTTTTGTTATTTTCTTTTGTTTACTTTAGGTGTGCTTTAATTATTTAATTTACCAACAAGTAGACACCTTAAAAGGTTTGAACGGACAGAAATACAAATCCTTTGGCATGTAAAAAAGACTCTTTATATGTATTTCATCTGTTCATGTAGATTTTAAAGCACCTAAACTCAGAAACAAAAATTTTTTATTTATCTCTTTGAACCATAAGATGCTCCATTGCATAAGACACACCTTACACATCGAAGCATCTAATCTCCAAAAATAACTACTGTGTGTATGTCATTAGGCGGCAAGTGGATCTTCTGGCTCGGCTACTCCTGTATGTATGTCAGCCAGGTAGCTTGAGCCCAGCTGGCATACAAACGTCAGAGGTATTTCCGGGCGAATCTTTCCTCTGCAGTGTGTATGTTTACCTGGGTCAAGCTCCTGCTGAATAGTGTTTCAGCTGCGGTTTGTCATGCATCATTAATGCATTATAAGAAGCATGTCTTATGTACAAAAAATATGGTAAATTTTACATTCCTCTGAATTCTCCCAATGGTTAAAGTCACTCCAAAATTCTAAAACAGTATATTTACCTGCTCTGCTCTCTTCTGTGGAATTTGTCATGTTGGTTCCTGTGTTGCTTCCAGTCTGCCTTGGTTTAAAAGGGTGAAGTAACACATACGTCCACCGGGGGTGCCAGATATAATGGCTTTCATAGAGAAAAATAGACTTGACTTGACAGCTTCATATCTTCCGACTGCCATTGCAATTACAGCCATGGTGGTGTTGCAGAAAGTGGAAGAGAGGATTTTTAATCTTTTATTACAGATCCGGGGAGGGGGGCGGGAGGGATTGTCATTGGGTACACAAAACACATACAACATCAGGTGAATTTAGGTACAATATAAAATCCATTTCTTTCAAACTCTCCTTTTGCATTTAATCCCTCCACAAACTATATACCCTGTGTTTGAAGGCACTCTTTCCAAATGTACTAGATTCTAACTCCACGCTGTGAACTACATTCTGTTACTAAAAGCTTAATATTATCGTATATATTTTTCTTACTCCATTATAGAAAGTGTATATGTTTTTGAGAGAGCGATGTGATAAGAACAGGTTGTTAAAATTGCAAAACGACCAACTGGTAAATGTATTCACCATGACTGTGGCCACCCCCATTGGCCTCCACCATCGGATCCCCCCCCCCCCAGTCAGTGTTAAATGATTTGTCTCTGATTCCTCTTATTTTTAGTTTTGTAAAAAATAAAACACTTGTAGGCAAGATCAACAGACAATGCATCTATGATACAGGGTAGTCTCTGGAAAACAAAACCACTGTATTATTTCCAGAGCAGTCATTATTTATTTTGTGTCCCCTGTTTAAGACTAATGGTTTTACTAGTGCTGAACTGAAAGCAGGTAACATTGCTGCTGGAAAATTTAGAGAAAAATTTGGGAAGGTGTAATAGAAGTAATATCTCGAGTGGTAAATGGGCAGGTGACATGTGATCCAACAATTTGCCTATTACATTATACCAAGAAGCCTTGCACAAATGTAGGCAAAGCATACTGCCTTATTTATTAAATGCAGCAAAGAACCTGATACCAAGATATTAGAAAGTAAAGAGGACACCCACAGTAAAGGAATGGCAGGAAAGTGTGATAAAAAATAATGGAGTGGGAAAAACAAATTATGGGGGAAACAACACAAAGTATGGAATGAAGTATGAATAAAGAATGAAGTATGGAATCAAGCTTGCAGTTTGTGATCACATTGCCCGAGGTTTAGGGTGCATTATACCAGCATTGCCGGTAATGCATGCTATTCATTTGAAAGGAGAAAATTTGCCTGATGCTTCTTGGCCGTGACTTTTCCATGTCCCGCTGAAGTGCCCATCCTATGTGACAGTGACCACCAGTGTTACCGCTTTGTTGTCTCACTAGTGTATCCTGTTCCCTGTTCTACGGGCTGCATCTGTGTATTTTCCCCTGCAGTCGGCATGTGCTGAATGCATGGAAAAAGGCGCAGTGGAAACTAGCCCAAAATCATTTGAATTTACCTTACACTTCTTTTACCTTTTAGAAGTAAAATTAAAGTTGATGGAGAAAAAAAGGATAATAAGTATACCAACTAATTTACTGCAAAGAGGAGAAGTAAATGTCAAATCATCTAACTGGGTGCTTTCTGCTGCATTTAACTGAGACAGCTCCATAGGCTATAGACTAGATATATAGTAAAAATTCAGTAAATGTTCACTTAGCTTGGTAAAACAGCTAATTATTCAACCTTGTGCAGTACAAAATGCTGGTTTTCTAAAATGTTTGGGCTAAGCTAAATAAAACATGTATTTTGCTAAATAAGCATTTTCTACTCTATTAGTAAATCCACTTCAGTTAATGTTTCTGGAACCACATGTCATATAAGGCATGTTTTGGCCCATTATGTCTACAAACCTTTGCTTAGTCCCTTGTATTGGTGGGCTTAGAATTATTATGATTATTATTAATATTAACCAGTAAAATGATACATATTCCTACACTATGTCTGACATTTAGAAAATGTTGAATATTTTGATCTAATGATGTAATGCTGGATCCTCCTGACCGACCACTTTGAGGATGAGCAATTAATAGGCAAAAATTTAATATTTGTTCATATTGGAATGTTAACCCACCTAAACATTAAGACCCTCTGCTTAACCATCTGTTCTTTAGTGAGTGGGTATGCATGACATGAATTGTTAACAGATGTAGATGCAGAGTTATGCACATACAAAGGCAATGGGTAAATCTTTTCATACTAAATATCCAAAATGGCAGGGTTATATTTTTATATTCTGAATAAATGATAGCAAGGTGCTATTATAGATTAGACTGTCTGAATGCTTAAGAGCCATACCTAACATTTACAGTCATTGTGCTGCCTAGAATAAAGTTGTCTAACTGTGTAGACCCGAGGGTTAGGGTACTAATATTAGACCAACTTACCACACTAATCATTCCTGCCAAGCTAAACTAACCTATGCAATGGTCTACATACCTAAATAACATTGCCAAACTAGTGCTTATGTCTTGTTACTGGACAGAATATTAAGTATTGTCGTTGCAAGAGGACAACCATCTTGGTTTCCACAAATTCTAAAAACTTCCCTTGATCCGTATTTTACGTGTGACTCTAGAGGATTATTTTTTTCAGTTAAGCTACTCTGAAAAAAAATCTTAGCTTAACCTTGCTAAATCATTTGTACACAGCACTGTTGAGTGACCTAAGTTGATATTGAGAACAATCATTGTATTGTGAAAACAGCTTGTGTTGTTAAAAAAAAGCCATATGTGAAAGAAAGAAAGAAATTGTTTAATATAAAAGAGTTATCCTCTGTAAAATACTAGAAAGGTTCCTAAAATTTGCCACTGTTGATGGATTTTACTACAACACAGCATGAGACCATAAGATTCTTCATGCCAGCTTAATGTGTGACCATCACATGTGTGAGATTGATAAATGCAAAGCTTCCTACCTGTTCCTACTGAAATTATGAGTGATGAGGGTGGTGTGTTCTGGTGATGGTTGCCAATCCAAATGATCTACAGTTCTGGCCATAAGTTTTGAGAATGACACAAATATTTGAAATTCGAAAAGTTGCTACTTAAATGTTTTTAATAGCAATTTGCATATTCTCCAGAATGTTATGAAGAGTGTTTGGATGAATTGCATAATCCATCTTTGCCATGAAAATTAACAAAATCCCAAAAAAACCATCAAGGCAAGAGGTTCAATTCTTGTTAAGAAGGCTTCAGGGCGTCCAAGAAAGTCCAGCAAGTGCCAGGATCATCTCCTAAAGAGGATTCAGCTGTGAGATCGGAGTGCCACCAGTGCAGAGGTTGCTCAGGAATGGCAGCAGGCAGGTGTGAACGCATCTGCACGCACAGTGAGGCGAAGACTTTTGGAAGATGGCCTGGTGTCAAGAAGGGCAGCAAAGAAGCCACTTCTCTCCCAAAAAACATCAGAGACATATTGATCTTCTGCAGAAAGTATGGTGAATGGACTTCTGAGGACTGGGGCAAAGTCATATTCTCCGATGAAGCCCCTTTCCGATTGTTTGGGGCATCTGGAAAAGGGCTTGTCCGGAGAAGAAAAGGTGAGTGCTACCATCAGTCCTGTGTCATGCCAACAGTAAAGCATCCTGAGACCATTCATGTGTGGGGTTGCTTCTCATCCAAGGGAGTGGGCTCACTCACAATTTTGCCCACAATCACAGCCATGAATAAAGAATGGGACCAAAACACCCTCCAACAGCAACTTCTTCCAACAATCCAACAACAGTTTGGTGAAGAACAATGCATTTAATTTCCAGCACAATGGAGCACCGTGCAATAAGGCAAAAGTGAAAACTAAATGGCTCGGGGACCAAAACGCTGAAATTTTGGGTTCATGCCCTGGAAACTCCCCAGGTCTTAATTCCATTGAGAACTTGTGGTCATTCCTCAAGAGGTGGGTGGAAAAACAAAAACCAACTAATTCTGACAAACTCAAAGAAGTGATTATGAAAGAATGGGTTGCTAGCAGTCAGGATTTGGCCCAAAAGTTGATTGAGAGCATGCCCAGTCAAACTGCAGAGGTCCTGAAAAAGAAGGGCCAACACTGCAAATACTGGCTCTTTGCTTAAATCTCATGTAATTGTCAATTAAAGCCTTGACACGTATGAAGTGCTGATCATTTTATTTCAGTACATCACAGACACAACTGCAACAAAGATCTAAAAGCAGTCTAGCAGCAAACTTTGTGAAAACTAATATTTGTGTCATTCTCAAAACTTTTGGCCAGGACTGTACCTTTTTGCTTTATGTTCTTTATTATTATTTATTGAGAACTTTTAGTTTACTAGTAAACTACTACTATGTTTTATTTAGTAAAAAGTTGCAGATAAATAACATTTTAAAAAGATCCATGACCATATCACACTTTTTTTATTATGCTCCTCCTAATAATAAATAGTGGTGAGCAAGAATATTCGAAATTCGAATATATTCGACGAATATCCGTCATTTGAGAATTCGCAATATTTCGCGAATGTGCGCGCAGATATTCACAATGGCGTATATTCGTCATATTATGCTTCAACATTGTTTACCGGCATACATCGTGCATATGTGTGCGCATTGCGAATGGATATGCGCAATACACACAGTGCTCGTGCTGGCTAAGTTCACAGAATGACGCAGAAGCTGAAATTATTATTATGCGTATTCGAATATACCATATGCTGCTCAACACTAATAATAAATGCCATTTAATGTATTTTATACATCAAACAAAAAAACAACCAATGGTTGATACATCTAGAACTATACATATTGGGATAGCCAGTTCACTTGTTTATATACTGCTGGATACAAGACTTATATTCTCAAAAATGGTATGATTCTTTTTTATTTGTTACCTCTATATATTCTCTTTAAAGTTTCCAAAATATAGTCAGTCCTAAATATTCCATTCAATTCACAGCATGTAAGACAGGCCCTTTAACTTAGATTACATAACTAAAGGTCTTCTAAAAACTTTGTAGATCGCATGATGTATGACCAGCCTAAGGGCAAAATTCCATTATGTTTTGCCAAAACGCTGCAAAATTGTAGTGGCTGCATCTTTGATTTGTGCGCAAGTCTCCTTGTGGGAAAATTTTTAGATAGACGGGGTGATTTTTGCCAAAACTTAGTGGAGTTTTAGACTTAAGAATATTATTTAAAGCTAATTTACACCACAGTCAAGTGTGAGAAACATGCCACACTTTTCATTATGATAAATGCTACAAACTGTATTATTTACCTAGAAACATTTTAGCTAAATTTCCTGTTCAACAATGTGCGAACCAACTTGCCAATCATTTTAATTAAATACATTTATTTATTGTTAGTATTTTTATTCCCCATAACATTTGTATGCAGGTCTGACCAAGTCTGCCTGGGTTAGTAATCAAATTGGAATTATTCACAGGAATCCATCTCTATGACTAATTCTTTATTTCTATCATCACAATATATGGTGATCAAACATCTTTCAAGAATATGAAAATAAAAGTGTATGAATATCTTTGACACTATGGGCTCTGTTGTCTTGTAAGCCACTGTACATAGAACTCTTGAACATTAGGTCAGTTTGCTCATTCCCTCCGCTGCAATTTTATCAGGATAAGGCTATATAATATTACAATTTATGGATACGTTTTATTCCTTGCCTTTCAATTGTGTTTTAACACATTTAGAATTTTTACATTGTAGGTCAGTGAAGAAAAAAATGGTGCAATGTTTAATGCCAGAAGCCCATTAGATATAATATGAAGGTGCCTGGTGTTAGTGCATCTGCTCTCATGCAGCCCACTGTTAAATTGCAACAAGGAATCAAGCTCTGAAATTTGACCTCGCTGTAGTTGTAGCATTAGCAGTCAATTTTTTTTATTACTTTAGCATTCCTTAAACCCCCCATACACCACATACAATTACCATGCAATTTCTGTACAATCAACTTTCTATTACCAAAACCATGTAATATGAGGACCTTTCTACACCTTCCAATCACTATGTATTCTATCAGGGAGGTCACTATACTACATAGTTGTTGGTAGGTCTCTAGTAGTCCATAGTTGTATGGAGGAATCTGCAGGTGTATGGGGGGCTTTACACATTGGTGGATATTTTTTTAAAAGGTTGTTTAAAGCCCCCCATACACCTTCAGATTCCTCCATACAACTTTCATGAGACCTACCAACAACTATGTAGTATAGTGTTCTCCCTGATAGAATACATAGTGATTGGAAGGTGTAGAAAGGTCCTTCTATTACATGGTTTTGGTAGAAGAAAAGTTGGTTGTACAGAAGTTGCATGGTAACTGTATGTGGTGTATGGGGGGCTTAAGGCAGGTATGAATCGGCTAAATCCAATTTTGCTAAAAGTATTTGGACAAAAATCATTGAATTCAATTGTGCTGATGACTTTCATGAACAAATGTGTATAACATAAGGCACCTAGACAAGCAAACTGCATGCTATAAACATTTGTAAAAGAATAGACCATTCTCAGGAGCTCAGTGAGTTCTAGTGTGATACCATCATAAGATGTCACCTCTGCAATAAGGCCATTTGTGACTTTTACTTGCTGCTAAATATTCCATGTTCGCCTGTTAGTGGTATAACAAAGTGGAAACAAATAGGTTGAAAAGCAAGTTAACTAACCATACTGGGATGCACTTTGTGCAGAAGTCAATAACTTTCTACAGACACAAGAGCTAAAGATTTTCAAATTTTGCAAGGCCTTAAGCCTTTTAGCTAAAAGCCCCCCATACACCTTCAGATTCCTCCATACAACTTTCATGAGACCTACCAACAACTATGTAGTATAGTGACCTCCCTGATAGAATACATAGTGATTGGAAGGTGTAGAAAGGTCCTCCTATTACATGGTTTTGGTAGAAGAAAAGTTGGTTGTACAGAAGTTGCATGGAGGAGTCTGCCTGTCTATGGGGGGCTTAAGGCACTCTGCCACTGGTCTCTAGAGCTTTGGAGTGATGAATCACACTACTCTGTCTGGCAACAAAATGGAATAGTCTGGGTTTAGCATTGTATCAAATGTGAAATTTCATAAAGGTGTGATATGCCAAATGGTTTGCAGTGAAAAGGATTTCTGAATGCTTCAGGATTGTAATTTGTGGGAACAGTTGGGGATGGCCACTTCCAGTTCCAACATGACTGTGGGCCAACGCACTAAACACATTCCTAAATGTTGTGGAAACCATTACTAGGAGAATTAAAGATGGTATAACTGCAAAGACTGAGCCAACTCCATATTAAAGCCTACAGATAAAGTATGAATTGTACCGCAATAAAATTTCATGTGTATGTAAATGCAGGTAGTCCAGTTCTTTTGGCAAGAAAATTATCCATAGTTGAGTTGAAAAAAAAAGACAAAAGTCTGTAAAAAGTCCAACCAATAGACAAATGTAATAAATACACTGTAAACCTGTATTTACAGGGCCCTATAACCAACACAGATCTGGAAAAAGACAAAAAAGAATTAAAAGCTATGCCTAACTCAATTGGATATACCCAGAAGTGTTCTCAATACTAGTGATGAGCGACTAGGCAATATTCAAATTTGCATAATTTTGTGAATACTAGCAATGATACTCGATTCTATATTCGTAATCTTAAATATCCGAATTTGTGGACATGGATCACCATCTAAAAATCACAATGCGATCAAATATGCATAATTTCCATCCCCAAAAAATTGCATTGCGATTCTAAAATCGCGATCCATTGCAATAAAGGAAATCGCAAAAAATCTCAATGACAGCGGATATCTGATGATATATTTGCAAATATTCACGAAAATGGTGATATTCAAGCTAAATATTAAAAAATAAAATTCAAGCTCAACACTACTCACTACCAGTTTAATCAGGAAGTCTTATTATCATATTGTTTTGAATATAAGATGCACTTTTTGGAAATGCCATCTATCCCTCTCTTAGTGTCCGTGGGAACTGCAATCACTGCAGCTTCCACGGACCCAGGCACAGCCAAAGAGAAGAGGGAGAGCATAGGAGTGAAGACTGTGCAGCCCCCCCCCCCCCCCCCC
>CM070033.1:108935306-108955775 GCA_036250615.1 Ptychadena robeensis | reverse complement strand
CAGGTAGCACCAGGGTGTCCTGTCTGAAGTCTCCATGCATATATCCAGTCAGGTGGAACCGGTCTGTGATCTCCATGCACATATATTATATTGACCATATGTACCGTAACTTACCCTCACCTATTCACTACAAAAATGGATAGCAGCAGACAGGCACTTGGACTTGGACATGAAACTTTCTGTGAGAAATATGAGGGCGCAGAATGTGAGACCATTCATTGTATACAGCTGCAGCACCATAGAAGAATCCTTCTCATAAATGAGTCTTCTGCAGCCAGAAGCAGGCATTTCCTCACCCAGATATCACACTGCAGCACTGTAACTGGGTGGCAAGTGATGGGAAGATGTAGCAGAGGGCTGATCTGTGATGGGTATTGGGGAACACAGGCACCAGGGTTGTAGAATCTGTGACACTGAAGTAGATGGTGATCTGGGATGATGCCCAAGCAAAGATGGTATTGTCTTTCTGGAGATAAAACCAGATACGGGTCACAGGTCCTTGTTATTTCTGGGTGCAGGGGATTGTGGTGGTCTGTCTCATGTTCCAACGCTGTAAATGCACCCCTACTGTCCCATATTATCATCTTACTGTAGCAGACTTCTGGACACCGGCAGGAGTCCGCCGCTAACCAGCTAATAGGAGTTATCTGAAAAAGGAACCCTCCTTTAGTGATTAGAATGTGATCAGCTTTCTGCATGTATTAGAGGTGAGAAGATGAGCCAAATGTTGGCGAACTATCAAAACTTGTCCTCCATAGAGTATAGAGCAGTGGTGGGCAACTGAGTTGAAAAGAAGGGGCACAAGTGCACTTTATTTATATCTATTTCTATCATTTCGGGGGGGGGGGGGGCGCATTTGGGCAGCTCAGCCTCTGTTGTTGGTGGACCTTGTCCCGGCCCTGCCTACATGCATGGCGTGTTCCTCCTGCACCCTCTTTCATCATGTTGTTTCTTTCTCACCCTTCCTCTTCCTACATCACTGCAGTGTTTCTTCCTCCTCCTACATCCCTGCAGTGTTTCCTTCTTCTACATCCCTGCAGTGTTCTTCCTTCTTCTACATCCCTGCAGTATTCTTCCTTCTACATCCGTGAAGTGTTTATTCCCTTTCCTACATCCTTGCCTTCCTTTTTCTGCATCACTTAAGTATTTATTTATTTTTTTCTGCTCCAATATCCCTGCAGTGTTTCTTCCTTTTCCTACATTACTGCAGTGTTTCTTCCTCCTCCTACATCCCTGCAGTGTCCTTTCTTCTCCTACATCCCTGCAGTGTTTCTGCAACCTCTTACACCCCTGCTGTGTTTCTCCCTCGTCCTACATCCTTCATGCAGTGTTATTTCCTTGTCCTACATCTTTGTTGTGTTCCTTCCTTTTCCTACATCACTGCTGTGTTCCTTTCTCCTCCTACATCACTGCAGTGTTTCTCCCTCCTACTATATCACTGCTGTGTTCCTTCCTCCTCCTACATCAATGCAGTGTTTCTCCCTCCTCCTACATCACTGCTGTGTTCCTTTCTCCTCCTACATCACTGCAGTGTTTCTCCCTCCTCCTACATTACTGCTCTGTTCCTTCCTCCTCCTACATCACTGCTGTGTTCCTTCCTCCTCCTACATCACTGCAGTGTTTCTCCCTCCTCCTACATCACTGCTGTGTTCCATTCTGCTCCATCCTGCTACACCAATGCTGTGTTCCATTTTCCTCCTACACCACAGCAATGTTCCTCCCTCCTACACCACTGCCTCTTCCTATACCACAGTTATCCACCATGTCTCTCCCTCTTCCTGCACAACTGCTATGTTATTTCCTCTTTCTAGATCACTGATATGTCCCACTCTCTTCCTATGCCACTGCTATGCTCCTCCTACACCATTGCCATGTTCCATTCTGCTCCTACACCAAAGCAATGTTCCTCCTTCTTCCGATACCACAGTTATCCACCATATCCCTCCCTATTCCTGCACAACTGCTATGTTCCTCCCTCTTCCTAAACCACTGATTTGTCCCACTCTCTTCCTCTACCATGTGCACAGGGTCATACATACATCAATTGATTATCAATGGATGCGTCATCCATCAAGCCTACGTTTCATTGCTGTCGACCCAAAACTCTGTGTCAACATTAACATGATGGAGGCACAGACCAATGGATTGGGGGGACAACCCTCTCATAGCTCCATTGCCAACAATGCAGGGTTTTATGCATAATGAAGTCTTAGGCTATGTTTCAACTGCGTTCACCAAGGACTCACAGATGCAGTGGGCATCCTGTAAGGTATGTGTTAAGGCATGCATTACAGACAGAGGGACTGTTCCCTTCTCCTTCTTCTTCGCGGTCCGCTGGTAACGGATTAATTTAATTGTCTATGGGTGCGTCAGTGCACCCAAACTTGATTTTAGTGCAATGAAACACAACGCATTACACCAACACATGTGGAAACATGCTAATTGAATGTAATGGAACGGAGGGGTTTTGATGTGGTGGAAACATAGCCAATGCCTAAACCGCTAATATGTTCCTTCCTCTTCCAACACCACTGCTACGTTCTTCCATCCTCACCAATTGTATGTTCCTCCCTGCTTCTTCATCACTGCTATGTCCCACTCTCAATGCTGTGTTCTTAACCAATAGAGAAAGCTCTGTATTTTATTTAAACAGATTCACCTTCAATCAAATGGATATCTCTTAAGTGGCCCAATTAGTAAGATGCTGTTCATTTTTTAAAGACATAAATCATGGAATTCAAGTAAATCCTTAGTCGAATTATAGAAATAGCTGTCTTTGAGGTCCAGGATCTGTTACATGAAAAATATGTTTGCTTATTTGCTCCCAGAAATGTCTGGATTGTGGCATTGCTGCTACATGACTTTCACATCTATCTTTTTTTTACACAGGGAAATGAAAAAGAGCCAGAGGGTGAAATGAGCTCAGCTTTCCTTACCACTCTGAGACTGACTCTAACATCCCGCTGACTTCATGGTCTGTGAAGCTCCAGTCACACCACTCACGGGATCCCCCGTCATGAGCTGGATTGAGAGAAAGAGAAATACAGAGGAGGTGAATGAGAGAAGACAGCAGAGAAAAATACACAGATGCAGAAAGCACTCAGGCAAAGAACTGAACAGGGAAGAGCATAGCGAGGGGGAAGGGATATGATAGAAGGATGAAAAGGTTCAAGATCAAGACATCATTAATGGATGCAGGTGTAATGACCAATATCTACAACTATTTCAGATACATGGCTATTCTTCCCAACAACAACAGCATTTTACTCCATCAGTTAAGCACATGGGGACTGCATGCAAGTTTACAACACAGTGGTCACAGTATTAGGAGATATCAGTGATTTGTAGTGAGATGATTTATGCTGAGGGCACAGCTCTAAAAGAGCAGGGCTACATCCGCATTGCAGTTCTCTATCAGCTACTGAATAGTATCAAGCACGGTGGAATGCTATGATGAATTATAAAGGTACGAATAGCTCCCAAATGTCCCTTACTTGAAGGATCTGTCCTGTTTTAGCCAAATGTTTCCTCAACAGTCGTCTTCTTTAGGTCTGATGCATACAAACAAAATATACTATTTAACAATACAACACATTGTAGAGCACATTATAAAGAACTTACTATTTCACCAAATTGGATGGTTTAACCAATCACTGTTTTTGCTCTACAAGGTTTGGTATCGTGGTTTAAATTTTATCACCCTTTGGTAGTTTAAATTCATATTAGTAAACGGATGAGCAGAACTATAAAACGCAATAGCTGTGGTAATATAAAGGATACAGCTACAATGTCCAAAATAGTATAAAAAGGTAATGGATCATAGAAGACGCATTTTCTGATGAGCAGGATTTTTTTAATGTAGCATTTGGAAAACAGCTCTAGGAAAAATAGTACACAGTCACCTTAGCAACATGTTATAGACAAGGGGGCTGCCAATTTTAACATATCTAATTAAATCAGCTAATGATTAGGATTTGACAGGTCTCTTTCAGGTGTAATAAATGAAGAAAGAAGATGCTACATAAAGAAGAATACAACTCATTGAAAATACATGCTTATATTAATTATCAATATTTTCCATAATATGTTTGATCATTTATTTCTATCCTTTGGTGTTAGACTTTATTGTAAACTGTGATGCTTGTGACTTCTACACCTACCATTAAGAAGTGACTAGACTAAAGGTGGGTTTACACGTGTAGATTTTTTTGTTCAATCAATGAAGAACAGAAATTTTTTTGGTCGATTAAACAAAAATCTAGAATGGCCAATTTGTTCAATGGATACATTTTGTTTGACCTCGAACAAAAAATAGTTTGAAAGGTCATCGAACATGTTGGTAAATTTTTTTCTGTCGTTGTAATTTTGAATGTATTTTTATTTGATCTCGGGATCAACGAACAAAAAAACCCAATGTTACATTCTATAAATGGACGAATGATGTTTGACAACGACATCAAGCTAAAAATTTGAATTGTCAGTAGATTGAAGAAAAAATCTACACGTGTAAACCCACCTTAAGTCATAAAACACTTCAAAAAGCTGGCACTTCTGCTTTCCTAAGATTTTTTGACCAATTAGCAGGATCACAAAGGCAGGTATTGGGAGCGACTGGCTATCCCTTCTGTGTGGAGTTCAATTTTCCACAGGAAATTAGGTCAAGGTTCTTGGCATTTTATAAGGTTTCTGGCTTTCTCCCAAATAAATAATCTTTTTTCTACACTAATTTATCTGAAGTGTTCTTTTTCATAATGTGTTAATACTTTACTTTAGGTTCTCTCCTTTGCTATTTTCTCTTTGCTGTTGGGGAACAGTCCATGAATCAGGTAAGAAAATCTGACTTCCCCCATTGATTGACCTAAACATGCACCTTGAGCTGATACAAAAACTAGTGTTTATGAATACAGCATGCAATGGAGCTGCCCAAGGGTTGTCCAATTGAGTATATCTTTGGATGTTTATGGACACATTTTTAGCTCATACGCTCAAGTCACAGACCTGTTTTTTTTTCTTTATTTGTGAGTTTACTTGCCATTATCAAAAGGGAGCCTCTGCTCCCACCCACAAAACAAAACAGTTCGATTTTGTCACCTTCGCTACAATATTACAATACCTTTTTGTGAAAGCTCGACTAGTGGTAGCTAAAACAAATATGCACTTTTTCAGCAAAATTTAGCATTTATTGTTTCCAATGTCAATTACATGACTGTGTAACAATGTCATGGTATACTGCATGGTAAAGTCATTTCATTGTAAGCGATGCTTCTGATGGCCTTTCCATATAGCACAACCAGGTCAAAACTGCATGAATCCTTGAACCAAAGCCAGGGAAATAACATATAAGTCCCCTACACATAACTTTAGTAGCCCCAGGTTACTTAAAAAATGTCGTCCCAGTTTTGCACTACTGCTACTGTGAAGTACAATTAACCTTTGTACATTTGGTCATTACTCGCTACCTTGGGCACAGGTATTGGGAAACTATTCATCCATTTAAGGTTCTAAATTGCAAGCATACTGTAGCATTCTGTGATGTAATGAACCTGGTGAAAAGTTTAAAGGTTTGCTGAAGTTTGTTGGTTTATCTTGTGCTTCAGAATTCTATTCAGCTAATAAATTCCTCTGGTACTACTCTAAACTCTGCCAGCCGTGATTTCTAGTTGATAAAAGACCTTAATATGATATACTGTAAAATTAGCCATGTTGGTTGCTTGCCATCATTGGCTCCCCAAATGCAAACAACCTGGTTGTATTAAACATGGCAACTCAAACTGCCTTAGTAATAACATGTACTGCTTACTTTCCGCGCTTTTAAGAAAACCCTACCTACAATGGTGTCATGAAAGATGTAATTTCCACCACTGTGTGATGCTGATGTAGTAGATCTTTTCTTTGGTGAGAGAAAGGGCAAGATCACTTTTTTATCCATTGCAATACATATAGATATTTTTTTAATAAACAATACAGTGTACACCAAACCTAAACTAATATCGGGGTGCTGCGACACATATATAAATCACACACACCTTGTCTCCAATGTTGTCCAATTTAAAATCATTTGTTGAATCCTAACTTAATAGAGCCAATTGTACTCCCTCATCAGGCAACACACCTTTGCATAAGTCGAGACAACCACAACAAATCGTCTCATGTGACAATTCTTTACAAGCCTTGCTCATCTGCTCTGGTGGTTGGTGGTAATAAATATCCTTTTATGGTGTCATCTAAACCACCATGACCCAGGTTTACCAGGTTAAGATAAAGGGAAAAAAGCCTGTGCCTTGCATCCAGGTGAAAAAAAAACAATAGACTGTTAACTGCAATATATTGCATTTTTGGTTTAAACACACTTTAAATGTCCATAGGGGCATATGTTTAAATTTGAATTTAAAATGCAATTAATGTATTATAGTTAGAAAAAAATCAGAACATGGAATCCCAGCACACAATGCAAAAAAAATCCTGGTTCAGCTAAATGAATAATTTAAACCCTATAGTACAAAAATCTTCTGACATATGACAGAAAACAAATACTGTTGTCAATAATGCACAATGCTAGATAAGGGTGTTTGTGTCAGTCTTAATAATCTGCAGTAAATGGAATGTATGCACTTGTGAACCTGTCCTGGTAAGCCTCTCAGCTCATTCCCAGCTGTGGCAAGCAGCACTGTAGCTAGTGAAATCCTGCAATGCAGTACTGCTAGTTAATGAAATGTTCGTATAAGCCTATTAACATTCAGCCAGAGGAGCGTCTCCTCCCCGAGACGCAATGTTCCCAGGGTAAATATCACACTTAGCGGAGCCCAGGCTCAGTACTCTGGTCCACACCAGCAGTCACGTCTTTAACTCTCATTGTATTGGACAGCACACAGGCATCAGTAACAAAGGGAGGGAGTACAGGTTATGCATAGTGAATGGAAAACTGAAAAATAATGGAAATAAGCTTAAAAAGTGCCTGAGAAATATGAACAGTAAAAAACTGCTCTATGTTATTAGCTTCAGTGAATCAGGTATATTAGTATAGATGGCACACTTTAAAATGATGCAGTGATCTGCTCTTTAAATATGGAGACATTGGAGTCTTTTATATATTCCATTTACAAACAGCTAAGCAGAGTCAGAACATCACAATGATCACATTACACTTTCTTATCGAGGTACAATAATGTATAAAGTTCAAGAATATTTTTAAATAAACAACCACAATTTATTTTAAATAAGATTTGGGGAAATTGTTGCTATGGCTTGTATTTTCATCCATTAGATAGCTATTGCAGATGTAACTCCTGCTTATAAACACAAAAGTCGCATTATCTTGGCCCTGGATTCCAACTCTCCACTGGGCACACACATAAAAAGACACATACCATGCGTTCAATCAAAAAACTCCAGGGGGGGGTGGCGCCATTTAAAACTCTCCACCTCTTTTTCTGATATTCTTATCTTTTCTAAATGCTTCAGCCTTGTCATGTGACAATTCCATGTCCTTTAACTTTCTTTGTTTACCATATTCTATATATTGGTTCTAACTGATGCTAAGGGGGCTACTTTATCTACTAAAACACAGTCTATGTAGGCCAACATTGTAATCCCCCCACCCCTTGCAAGCCTTGTGCTCTGCATTTTCCTGATGTAAAGGATAAAACATATCAAAACAGACTGCAGAAACTCAATCTATACAGCAGAATAAATAATTTGAAGCAGGAAAATATCTTCATTATTAAGCTAAATTCACAATACATGTTCATGATCTCAAACTAGCTGGAAGTGTAGTGGATGCTTGGTATGGACTATAAGGACAACAGCGAGTGCATTAAAACAAGCCTAGGACAGCCACAGAGATGGACTAAATCTAAATAAATGTCAAAATATGTATATATCCAGTATGTATTAGCTTGTATTTGTATGTAGGGCAGACAATGAATCACTAGGTCTTTTTTTTGCCATCTCTGTTTAAACAATCACGGGGTTTTCAGGTTATTATTATCATTTATTTCTATAGCGCCAACATATTACGCAGTGCTGTACAATACATTAGAGATTCAGTTCTGATGGACATCATTCAACATAGAAGACCAAGGACATCTTTTGGCCAAGAAAATAATTTGCAGAGAAACTTGGTTTTGTGTTTACCTCAACTAAGGAAAGTATTAAAAAAACACAAAAGTGGCTGTATAGTCATATTGAAATCAGTGTTGGTACTAGTTTACACATTAGCATACAGATTCAGAGAGAGGAAGTAACAAGACCCAGTGAGGAGTTCATTTATACCAACCTCCCTTGTCCACAGCTTAACAAAAGATTGGGGAAGACTTCTAAAGACATTCTGCCAGGGTAAAAGGGCACTCAGACATGATATTATCATTGATCGGATTATTAAAATGAGATTCAGAATGCTATGATTGCCATGACTTTCATTATACAGGTTTCATTTGAAAGCAAGGGGTATGTTATGAGCAGATTTCTCCAAGTTTTTTGAACCTAGTGATCTGCTTTTCAGAATAAATTCTTTGATGACAGCAAATCCCAAATGATTTGTAAAGTCAAATCTACTGTATAGAATAGAAAATGTGTCTATTGCTGAAAAAGCTTAAATGAATAATTTATGACTACTCTGAAACATTATTGATGAGGCTACATACCTATAGCGAACCTAAACTAATTTAAAAACAAACATACTAAAAGCCGCAGGCTAACACAATGTATTTTAAGGATGTCTTTTATGCGGTAGTTAAGTTAGTTCCGCAGATATTTATAGGAGTGATTATTTCAGCAATAAAGGAAAATACAAAATGAACATATTTTTTTCTGTAATGATTATGTGTCATTAATATTCTTGGAGAGATAATTGCTTTATGTTTGAAAGACATTTCATGTCCTGGGCTTCTGATGTCAGGGTATTCACTATTCCTGAGGCTGGAGGAATCTCTTCTGATGAATTATGTGTGGAAACAACAAAGCTGCAGAACTGTACCACAGGCTTTGAGCTATAAAGATTTTTCCAAGAACTACAAGGCCAGAGAAAGGGAATCATGGCAGGGATGGTGGGGGTGAGGAGTGGAGTGGGCAATACAGCAATGATGGAATAATGGTAGAATAGAAGATAAGGCTAAGATCCAAAGACTTGAAATAGGCAAATGAGAAAACGTGAGCAAAAGTTGGATGAAATGTTGATGCATGCAAAATGTTCATGAGAAATTGAGAGAAAGTGACATATACTTGTGGTCATTGGCCATTATTCTAGCTATTCCTGACCATCTTCCAAAAAAGAGTCAGCATAGTGTAGCCACTGACTGATACATGAAGATAGGCTACGAATGTTCCCAAATTAGTCATTACATAACATAAAAGAAAGAGTAGAGGGAGGAGGGAAAAGCTAAATAATTACAGACTCCTTTGTTTACGGTAAATATTATATTGGTTATTATTACCATAGCTTTGTGACATGGTCACGTATATGTTTCAATCTACAAAAAAAATTGAAATTGAAAGAATTTTAGAGTTCCATGACCAGTCTAATATAATAGGAAGGAAATATACAAAGTGTAAGACAAATATCATAAATCTATCATTAATGTATGAGTTGATGAGGACAGGTTTCGTCTTCCCTCATGAGTAGTGGTATTTTAAATGTATTTGATTTTGAGAGAAATTATAGTTATCTCTTGGCCCCCTTTACCTGAACTAATGCTTACACCCCTGTCTCTGATACATCTGTGAATCCCCTCCGGCACCTCTGCCAAAAATTCTATCCTGTCCATACCATGCAACAGAAGTGGCAACTGTAACATGACCAAGACCATTTTAATTAGTTCTAGTACCTACGCCAGGCCTTTTAGGTATGGAGCCTTCCGAGCGGGACAGGAAAACGAAGGGCAGTAAATGTGCATGGCCCTGCAACTTTCATTAAAAAAAATTATTAAAAAAGACTCTTACAGGCATGAAGTCTGGGGGACCTCCCTCACCTTTCCTAGCAATGCCAGGTATGACCTAAGGTTTTAAGTACAAATTGGTAAGTTGTTTGTATTGTTGTTTAGTAAATGTCTTGTTTTCTATGTCTTTTCACGTTATCTGTGTGTCTTTTTTTTTTAACCCTTCCAGGTAAAGGAAAGGAGTGTTACCCTGTACTTATTCCACAGGTGGTTAATTTCATATGACTAGATCATTAGTAAATAAGGATATTGGTGCTACATGCTAGAGACAGGAGCTAGTTGTCATGTCCCATGTGGATGAAAACATATAGGTGTCAACGCATCCTAAAACTATTTTGAGAGTAATTTAACACTTAAGGGATTGGTCAATGTGCCACTGAATACTGTTCTATTGCCTATTTAACACATCATTCTAATTATTTTAGAATGCAGCTGAATGTCCTCTTTGCTATTTGCAATACAGAAACAGTATCATCTGGAGTCACATTACAGAAACAGTATCAATTTGAGTGTGCTAAATTGATCTTTTTGTTCAATATAACCATATATACATAAATATGATTAATATATGAAAATATATGAAAGAAGAAACCGAGGAAAGTGAAACACAGGTTACAGAGGCTAGATTATAATGTAACATTGGTAAAAAGGGATTTCAGGAAGAAGATGGGTGTAAGCATTATGTGGATAACAATATTGGGCATATATTTTTGGAGCAGGGGTAACTTATTTATGGGTCAAGTTTAATTTAGAAACTATTACAAACCATATATGTTGCTATATTCGAGAGCATCCTGTACATAAGGGGCTGCCAAAGCTCACCACTTATTACTTGCCTGAATCAATATTTTCTGAATCACTGACCTGAAACAAGAACTCAGGTTATAAAGTCTTAGTGAAGCCAGAACTCCTGAACCTTATACTTGTTCCAGGTCAGTTACTCAAGGCTAAGCTAATAAATAAGTTCTTAGTATACATTTCCTTTGGTAGAAATAAAGAAAAAAAAACATGAAGGCAATTTTTTTCTATTTTACTGTTAGGTAGGTATAAAAATTAATCTGAGATTTTACCTTTGGGTCAAATTTCTAAAGGGGCATTTTTGGGAAGGTCAAATGGATTATGTATTATCACAGATACGTTTTTGGTGCAGGTATACATTTTAGGACTCTTATTGCAGTACTAAAGTTCCATAGGGTAATGTAATCTTCTACTGTAAAATGTCACACCTGTTTACAGATGTCCTTGTGAAGGAAACAGAACTCTCCCAGCACTGCCAGTGATCAAAGTAATGATTTTTTCAGCTCTAGCAGCAGGTCAGCCAGCAAGCGGTTCTTCCATTAGAAGTGTAATTAGTGTGGAGAACAGCAAGGGGCTGCTATAAACCTGCTGGGATACAGGGACTAACAGGTGGCTTAGAATGCGCCTACACCACTTGGAACACACCAGACAATTTGAAGACTGCACACAAAGTTTATTAACAGCCTTTAAAAGGAAACCTTTACTTGGAAAGACCGCAATTGTTGACCCGTCACTAGAAATGGTCACGAATTTGACTAGATGACTAGTGAGTTAATTGAAAATCCCTGAAACTGTATCATCACCAGAATTGCTGGAAATGCAAGGAAAGGGTCACGGGAACATTACAAAAACGTATATGGCTTTGACATATGTAATTTGCATAAATTACATGCA
This sequence comes from Ptychadena robeensis, assembly GCA_036250615.1. NCBI lineage: Eukaryota > Metazoa > Chordata > Amphibia > Anura > Ptychadenidae > Ptychadena > Ptychadena robeensis. The sequence goes on along the minus strand of CM070033.1, from coordinate 108,944,151 downwards.
AAGTTAAGTGAAAATGTCGACTCAAAAGAATACAACTAGACTTTAATGTATGCTAACTATTTAAGCTAGAACAATACTTTTTTATTGTGATGTTCCCCCTCTTCTCTACATCTCCAGCAATGTTGGGGAGGATGCCATGTTCAAAGGTTTGGCAATTAACTCACAAAATCAGCTACTTGTACTTTCTAAAAACAATTGCCCTTATCTCTACTAGTCACTACTGCCTGTCATGAGGATTTTCTTGAGACACAAACCCAGTACGCATAAAAAGTTTTTAACTTTGTTTTAGCTTTGTCAGTCTGCATACTTTCTTCATGAGTAGTGATGATCGCGAATATTCGGATTCCGAATATTAATCGCGAATATCGTCAATTCGGAAATTCGCGAAGATGGTGAATATATTGCCGAATATTCGCAATTCCGGATATTCGGTATTTTTTATCCATTACACTTCCCTCTCAATGTGAGTGGACGAATGGGAAGGCTGCAACAAGAGCTTAGCAACACCATCAACAGATTTTTAAATAAATATTGGGGTGATGCGAATATTGCGAAAATCGTCACTTTTAAAATTCGCATAAAAATTCGCGCCATGTTAAACACATATTGCGCGCGCGAAATTCGCAATAAACTGCCGATATTCGCAATAACAAAAAAAACCCTGAATATTGCCGAATGCGAATATTTTCCGAATGTTTTCCATAAAATTTGCGGCATGCCGCGAATACGAATGTTGCCTATGCCGCTCATCATTCTCATTATCTATTCATGAGTGACATGAATGATAATGTTTCCCATTCCCACTCCGCTATAAAGACTTTTACCACCCACCAACCAGTTGGCACTTTTATTTTTCATGCTAAGCCCTATTTTTCTCCACCTCCCTCTAGGCAACAACATTAAGCCTTTTTGTTTTATCCAACAAACCCTCTTAATAGTTTTTTTGGTTTTTTTTTGTTCCGATCAGTTGGGACCAGCAACATTGGCCATTTTTTTACATTGACTGACCACTAACAATATGTGGGTCACTTCTATTCGCCCATTTTATGTTTTGTTGTACTTTTATTTGTATGTCTTAAACTAAGTAGATTGTGAGCTTTCTGTAAACTCCTGCAACTGCACTTTGTTGTATAATCATTACCATAACTTCTATACTCAGGGCTTTTTTCTCAGGAAAAAGGTGGTGGAACTCATCAAGCCTCCACCAGCCCCTGGACCAGGGCTCTGACGGGCTGTGGAGCACACAGACTTTACCTGCTCAGCGGATGCTGTGTTCAGACATCTGCCGATGCAGAGGTTCAACGTACTCCACTATGCTCAGCCCTGCATCAGCGGAATGGCTCAGTGCTGTGAAAACACAGCATTCGCCGAGCAGGTAAGTGAATGTGCTCCGTCAGGACCTCCCACCAAACAATACGCTTAGCGGAGGGGGTCCCGATGGAAGTGAAAACCCCCCACATGCCGTTGAGCACTGCAACAAAATCTCTGTGTTCAACACAGGGATTTTAGTGGACATGGAGCGAGGGCTTTACATATGCCTACTCCCTGACTTTCAACCTACAGATGCTCTGACACTCTTTTTTGGATTACAATTACAATTTACAATTTGACACCCCTCACTGCAACCTTTCATCGCTATTAATGTTTCCCTGCGGTTATCCAAGTGACATACATTGTATGCGTTTAACAAAAAAACTGAATCTAAAAAATGAGACTACATCCAAGCAATATCTGATAGGGGGCTTTTTAGTTGGAAGAATTGTACTTAGGGACCTGAAAATTTGCATGGATGTAGTCTCAGAGGTTAACTGGTAACCCCCAAAATGTCATGTTTCTACCATGCAGGGGTTTAAAGATCTATGTGTTCAAAATAAGATAAGTGAAAGCCTGTATGCAGCAGAGTAGTGCTTTATGCTCATGGGGAAGCAATATCTGATGGCTGTATTTTAGCTTAAATTTACATATAGGTGTTAGCTAGAGGGGTGAAACTCGGAAAGTTTCATGAGTATCACTTGAACTCCAAACTCTCTCTATGATTATACTATGAATGTTCAAACTTACACTGTCACACAGGTTTAGGGCTTGTTTCCATTAATGCGATTCAGGATGTTTGCAGCCGTGCGGCCGCCGCCAACCGCATCCATTGGAAACTTCAATGTAGTTTCCACTGGTGCGGTTGTGCGAGTTCGGGTGCGGATGCGGGTTAGGGCGCGTTTCTGAACGCTAGCTGCAGCGTTTAGAAACGCATCCGCGCCCCTACTGCATCCGCATCTGCAATACAAAAAGAAATCGCATCGCGAAAACGCGTGACAACTTGAGGCATGCATTCAGCCGCGCGGCTGCCGCTGCAATGGATACAAACAAAAATTTAGCTGAGTTTCTACAGCACTGGAGAGAAGAGAGGATGTGTCCTGTCCTGCGTTTTGATTGGCTGGGGATGATGTATCTGCGAGAGGAGCTACAGGAAGCATTATCTGTGGGAGAAGCACAGAATCTGCTGCCTGTCACACAAGGAGGAGAAGGGGGGAGAAAAATAGGTGGTGGAACGCCGTTCCGGTGCGTTCCACCAGAAAAAAAGCTCTGTCTATACTTATGCTGTGTAGTAAGTTACATATACCTGATCCCTGAAATCTATACACTATGTTCTGGATTTTGTTCTGGATTATGGTTGCTGTTCTGGATTATGGTTGCTGTGTTTTCAACCAATCAAGTTCTTCTTTAAGATAGGCTTTGACAAGATATCAGTGCTCCGCAATTTTTTCCACCCTAAATTTTCAGGATTCCCTAAGGGCTTTCATAGAAAAACTGCAAACCATTCACATGAACGCCCTGTTGCATGGCACAGCAAAATTTAATCATGTTTTGCGTTGCGGTTTAAGACTGTGTATATGTGAATTAGACGTTAGGAAGTATCTTATTGAAAATAAAACTATTTTTGTAGGTATTATCTTATCTTTGAAAATTTGTTTTTTAAAGGTTAGCAAATCATATTAAATGGGGCATTCTATTCACCAACAGTGTACAAAATGCATGCACACTAAATTGAATTTTTTGACAGTAGTAGATTATTCCTGTTGACAGAATATACAGGGTGGGCCATTTATATGCATACAACTTAATAAAATGGGAATGGTTGGTAATATTAACTTCCTGTTTGTGGCACATTAGGAAACTTTTGAAGGTGGGTGGTGACCATGGTGGTCATTTTGAAGTCGGCCATTTTGAATCTAACTTTTATTTTTTCACTTATTGGGAATTTCACAAGAAAAACAATGGTGTGCTTGGTTTTAACGTAACTTTATTCTTTCATGAGTTATTTTACAAGTTTCTCTTTGTTTACAGCCATTGACATGTCGCCGAGGTTAACACGTGAGGAGTGGATAGAAATTCTGTTGATGTCTGGTGAATGCAGTAACCGGGTCATTGCAGCATATTTCAACGCAAGACACCCTCCGAGACCACCCATCTTCCATGCTACAGTTAGCAAACTGCTTGCTATGTTTCGTGAAGCATGGACAGTTTTGGATTTGCCAAAATGTGGACACAGGTAATCTGTCACTAATGAAGAATCAGTAGCTGTTCCAGCTTCATTCAGCAAGAGCCCACAGATTAGCACTCGCCGCATGTCACTGGAGAGTGGCATTAGTCGAACATCCCTTCGGCAGATATTAGCTACTCACAAATGGCACCCTTACAAACTCCAGCTACTGCAGCATCTCAACGAGGATGACCCAGATCGGCGCACTGAATTTGCAGAATGGGCAAAACAAAAATTGGAGCAGGACCCTCAGTTTACGCAGAAGATTTTGTTCAGTGATGAGGCAAACTTTAATGTGAATGGTGAAGTTAACAAACAAAACCACCGCTATTGGTCTGACACTAACCCACATTGAATAGATCCCTCCAAACAAAGAAATTGATGGTATGGTGTGGTATATGGGGTACAAAGATAGTGGGGCCATTCTTCATCAATGGAAACCTCAAGGTCACTGGATATGCGAAATTGCTACCTGATGATGTGTTTCCCTCTTGATTCACTGAAGCTGGCATGTTCCCTGAGTTTTTCCAACAAGATGGCGCACCACCACATTATGGCTGCCAGGTCTTAGCATTCCTAGATGAACAGTTTCCTGGAAAGTGGATTGGTCGTCGTGGACCAGTTGTATGGCCCCAAAGGTCTCCCGATCTGACCTCCTTAGACCTTTATCTTTGGAGTCATCTGAAGGCAATTGTCTATGCTGTGAAGATACAAGATGTGCAGCACCTGAAACTACGGATACTGGAAGCCTGTGCTAGCATTTCTCCTGCAGTGTTGCTATCAGTGTGTGAAGAGTGGGAGTAGAGGGTTGCATTGACAATCCAACACAATAGGCAGCACATTGAACACATTTTAATGGTGGACAGAAACTTGTAAATAACTCATAAAAGAATAAAGTTACGTTAAAACCAAGCATCATTGTTTTTCTTGTGAAATTCCCAATAAGTTTGATGTGTCACATGACCCTCTTCCTATTGAAAAAACAAAAGTTGGATTCAAAATGGCCGACTTCAAAATGGCCACCATGGTCACCACCCATCTTGAAAAGTTTCCCCCCTAACATATACTAATGTGCCACAAACAGGAAGTTAATATTACCAATCATTCCCATTTTATTAAGGTGTATCCATATAAATGGCCAACCCTGTAAATTATAATGCTATATAATAATTTCAAGAATAGTAGGAAATGTTGCAAAAGTGCTTTTGTGTTTTGGTTCAGTTTACAATGGTTAAGTGTTAATTTATGGTTGAGTTTTACAATTTTATTGATGGCAGGAAGGTTTAGACAACTTGTTCTTCAGAAATAGATCTTGTCACTTGAGCCATACCTAGATTACACAGCATCCAGCACTAGGCAAGCATAATGAAGGCACTTGCAGTTTTGTAATGTTCTCCAGTTAACAAAACTTGTAATTTTAAGCTCCATTAAACTGCTGCTGCTTAACTCTGACATCACACAACCAAGCCAGATTGGTTTGTTTTTGTTTTGTTTATTTTTTTGTTGTTTAGGAATTAAGAAGCCCCCCTAACCTTATCCTAACATCTCCCCAGGGACCAATTATCGCTTCATCCAGCAGTACCTTCCTTCTAGCAGTAATGATGCTTGGATCAAAGTTATTGTCTGTTTGTATGGCTAGAGAAGGAACAGCAGTCCTGGCAGATTTAGAGACCCCTAATGAGGTACCCTGAGGAATTAACCGAACATTGTTTTGTATGCAACACTAGTTTAAAGACAGTTTAAAATGATATAGCTCTTTTTATGCCAAGTAGCAATCCCATAATACCTTGAAGAGGTGCTTATTTTATACAAAACCTACAAAGAGAATGAAATGAAAAACAGATACATGCTCAATGTCCGAGTTACCTTTATTGATCTAGCAAAACTTCATAACCATAGTAATGCCTTACAGCAGAGAATATTTACACATCTGACTGTAGCATCGTGGTTTGCATTTAAGTGTAGCAACTTCTACAACCAGATTATTTTAGATAGATGTCCTCTATTTACGCACCAATACAATGAAGGGCTGTGGGCAGAGATGGGGATCAAGCATAGGGAATAAACGTTGCAAAGCATTGCTACTAGCTATTGAGACAGGGGTGCTGTTGGCTCTCACTGGGATGGAGCAGAATAAGCAGTCCATTCAGGGGGTCACGCTTGGCACAGCGGAGTTTACCTCAACCAGGGATTCTCGTCTGCGGACACATCTGAGGGAAGCTGCAGACTTCAGGAAAGCATCATCAGAAAAGCCCAGAATGTTCTGAGGAACTAATATTTATAACCTCAGAAAGGGGCTGGCTTAAGGCCTGTAACTGGGCAGAATATAGTTGTTACATTAGAGCAGACAGCCAAAACAGCAGGAAAAACCATTAACCCTGTCCTTTCAAAAAGAGGTTCCAGCAACTGGTAAACAACAAGTGTACATTATATACAGTCTGTGGCCCTTTCTCGGGTCACTACATGACTTTTATGGTTCAAATGATTTAATGGACAGCTATAGCCAAGGTACTCAATTAACCAGGGGTCTCTCATTGTACAGTTTATTTTATATTTTAGTCTATGTCAACATATGTGTATGGACTATGTTTAAGTTGCCAACATCTCAAATTCATTAATTGTTGTAATTGTTCATATTTGTTACACCTTTATCTTACCAATAAATTTAGTACAGAGGGACTATGAAGGCAAATATTTTTTTTACATTACATGGTTTTGTTAGAAGAAAAGTTGATTGTACAGAAATTCTATATTAAGATTGTAAAGGTGTCCTTCCATGGGACGATACACCACTTTGCACATCGATTTCCTTTTGCTGGAGACCCTGGTCTGATGTTGTCTGATATTAATACATCACAACATTGACTGTGAGCTGCAGATAGCAGGGAGAGCCTAACACAGGATGGCTGCAGAGGCTCTCCTGGCTGATTGTCAGATCAACCTGGATTTACGTACATGTCCCTTTCAGGTTTGATCAACCTTTTCCAAGGGGAATCGATTGATCCAGCTTGAAAAAATGGCATACAAGGCTCGATTTTTTTTATAGATTTAAGAACAATCGAGCATCCTGAACGGGCATGTTGCTTGGTTGTCCTCGAATCTATGAAAATATCGAGCCTTGGATGGACACCTTAAGGCGTATGGGGGCCTTTAGACTGCGACATATGATATGTGTTAGTTACAAATACATGACTAGGATAGGGACATTAGATTGTGAGCTTAGCTGAGAGACAAGTAGTGAAAAGATTATATATGCTCTGTAGAACTGCATGAAATGTCAGTGCAATATAAATACAAGATAATCATAATAATATATAAATAATATAAATAATATAAGTCTGTCATGTAAAGTAAGCATTACACATTTATAGTTGCATTTATAAAGAGTCTTGAAAATAATGCTCACAACAGTCGCTTTATCAGGAGTGCATGATAGTACTGACACCCTCTTGTAAGTAGTGGTCACAATACAAAAATATCTACTGACCCAGGTGAGTCCATGACTATTCGGGGGAATGGGGAACAATACAGGCAAACCAGGACATCACAAATTAATATTAAAGTGGACTTATCATTTTCACTTGTTATTATCGACACCACAAGTACCAATAATAGGGCAGAATTAAAAAAAAAATTGTAATGACAAATGTTGCATATGAGTTTTATGATTAATCTCCATTAATAGACAAATATTAGTTTCACATAGAATCATACTTGTCAACCCTAAACCATAGATCTGGTACACAATAAAATGTTAAATTGATTAGAACCTCCTAACAAAAGCCAGATCAAACCTATTTATCTACAGGCCACATCACCACAGGGGGCAGGATATTGCTGGCTTAAACAATTACTTCAAAGGGCCCATGCAAATTAGTATAAACATAAAAGCAGACTTCACGGAGCCATGGTTCAGTTAGAGGTAATGAGTATTAATTAGTAATATTACAATTAGTGGGCTGAGTTATGGGTGTCCACCTAAACATAAGCCTTCCAATAAGCAAGCAGGTAACTCCCTAAGAGTCAAGGAAGACGTCCCTTTGACCCTCCTTAGAAATTATACATAAATATAGTCAGTCATAGGGGGTGAGAAGGTTGGGGAGAGCGGGATCTTAGCAGGAGAAATGCTGTCCCACCGAACAACTACAGGTATCATATTGTAACCTTATAGTCCTTATATTGTAACCTTATAGTATTGTAACCTTTGTCTTATATGTTTTTGTATCATCCTGTTATTATGTTCATTGTTATATGTATAGTTTAATTTATAAACATTATTACTGTGAAACGCTTCTGCGGCCTGTCTCTTAATCAAATTGTTGTGATATGAGCCATCTCTAGTTGCAAGATATCCTCATTTAACGGGTAGAATATATTGATATGTCTATATAAATATTCATATCAAAATATCTCTTGCAATATATATAAAATAGATTATTATTAATATTCAAACCCGCAACAATAAATTAAAAATTCTGAAAGTCCCTCACAGCCACAATACAGAAGACATCCCACATCTCTGAGAGCAGTAACAGCTGGTAAAAAATGTCATCACGCTTTAAAATGAAACTATACAGATGTGCCATCTTCATCAAAAACCAATATATGTTGCCCCCCAGTGGCCCGAAATTTCACCTGAATGAACCCCTAGAAGCCTGGCAGATACATTAGGAATCTCTCACATGATTCCAGGGAACAACTGGTATGTACATTTTTCTAGTATTGAGGAGACCTACACCACCTTCTTGCCGACTCATAGTTTGGTTAAAGTTTATTTTAAATATTGGGTGTCCCGTTATTTGCATGGGAAAGTGCTTGATGGTGCATATATTGCACCTAGGTTTAGGTACTTTTTGCAATAGAAGCTCCAGGGAAACAGTATGTTCTGTTTCTGTGATATGGTTCAGAGTGAGAGCCGTGGTTTAGGGCCCTAGAGCTGGCCAAGGGAAGAGAAGGGAGGGTACCTTGGCCACCAGCTCAGGGTCTGGGATTTGCTCACACAGGTGTCAGGTGTGATTAAAGAGTAGTCAGTTGCTAGTTGACTGGGGGTGTGTGTAGAGGAACATACACAAGCTTGCTGGAGACAAGCCAAAAGGCATGGAATGAACACTCAAGGTACTGTGAGTACAAAACTGTATTGCTGCTGTTACGAGCTGTACTATTTAGTGAGTTAGCTACCTGAGTGAGGTAGCTAGTCGCCCGGGCTGTGCTTTTTGTTTGGAAGTTTGTTTTGTTTTGCCTTTTTTTACTCGCTGACAATAAAGCCCACAGGCGGATGCCTGAGTTTGTGTTCAAGGACAGTGTTTC
>CM070033.1:108900522-108915801 GCA_036250615.1 Ptychadena robeensis | reverse complement strand
TGTCAAAATGGCCAAAACACTCAATTTCAGTGGGGGTGAATAATTTTGAACACAACTGTAAAAGAGGGAAGTTTGGGAGGGAAAAAAGGGAGGGATGTCCTGGTGAGCCATCAAGTATCAAGAAAAGAGTCTCCTTATGTGTTACACAGGGTCGCAAGGCAATGACCAACACAGATACAGTGGCTTGCAAAACTTTTCCACATTTTGTCACATTACAGCCACAAACATGAATCAATTTTATTGGAATTCCACGTGAAAGACCAACACAAAGTGGTGTACATGCGAGAAGTGGAACGACTGAGCTGGAGCTGTTTTGCAAAGAAGAATGGGCAAGGATTTCAGTCTCTAGATGTGCAAAGCTGGTAGAGACATACCCTAAAAGACTGGCAGCTGGAATTGCAGCAAAAGGTGCTTCTACAAAGTATTGACTCAGGGGGCTGAATAATTATGCACACCCCACTTTGCAGTTATTTAGTTGTAAAAAATGTTTGGAATCATGTATGATTTTCAGTCCACTTCTCACATGTACAACACTTTGTATTGGTCTTTCACGTGGAATTCCAATAAGATTGATTCATGTTTGTGGCTGTAATGAGACACTGTAGTAAGCATGTGTTGGTCCTACCCTTGACCATGGTAATGTTCCAACCATGGGATCCAGATGCAGTCAGACTTCGCCACAGTGTCAGTGAGTTGGGCATTAGAGAAAAAACAGGCCACCTTAGTTTTAACTATATGTGTGCCTGACCACCACCCCTTGGCAAGGAGCCGTGGTGAATATGACCAGCTCTGGGTTTTTTACTCAGACATTGCTCTACTGTACCAGTCTTTTCCCAATGTGTGTAGGCTGATGATCACTAATACCTAACTAAGCACTAATAACTTTTTCTATGGCAGGTCGGCCAGTACAGGATCTTAGTCCGGCTCCTTTATCAAATTAAAGAAGCCAATTTGGCCCATGAGTCAATAAGATTGATCACCCCTGCCTTAGGGAATGACCACACAGTCTTTTGTGATCTATCGGGACCCCTGCGTTAAGCCCAGTGCTTGGTGGGGGTAACGACGGATCACATACACTTAAGCTGGCTGGCGCATGCTCTGTTCAGACATCCGCCGATGCATTGGGGTTAACTGCACTAAGTTAACCCCTGCACCGGCCCTGTGAGAACAGAGTATCCACCGGCCAGGTAAAGTGTATGTTATCCGTCGGGACCCCAGCGCTTAACGCAGGGGTCCCAACAGATCACACAGCACTGTGGAGACATAGGCTAAGACATAAATACACCAAAAGTACTTTGAGTATTCATAGGAAAACTTGTCTCTCTCAGTTGCTGCCACTCTGCTCCTTGCTTTTCCAGTTGTGCCAGTAGGCTCAGGACTCAACACATACAAAGTAACATTATTGTTACATTGCAATTACTGATTTCTCCATCCGAAATTATCATATAATGAATTATTCATATAATGTAAATTATGAATATGAAAGGGAACACTAAAATTTCAACTAATATACACAGTTTCCTGTATTAGTTCTTTACAATATGTTTGTACCTTTACAAAGCATCTGTTCTACCTGCCTGTCCTGTGCTGGGCTGCAGTATTTTACAGTTCTGCAAAGCGACACGAGGGGCATACTGTATCCTCCCGGGGAAAACTGTGCCAAGCTAGTCATTACTGACTGTGAGCCAGTCTGGCACAGAGAACATTTACAAATATACCGGTAAAGATGAGCTTTAGGCCAACAAAATAATGCAGTTCTATTACTCTATCAATACATGTTTTTTTTTTTATGTAAGTGGTAAAATGATTTAAATTTCATTTTCTTTTTTAAATTTTAAGTTTCTATAGAACAAGGCTGGTGTATACAAGGAGATTGTGATAATAAGAAGCATGCTCATAGAAAGAAAAAAATAAAGTGATAAAGAGATGAACTCATAGCCCTACTTCTCCTTTCACTGTCTAGTCAAGGGCAAGGATGTGTTCTGGGCTTAGGAAGGAGTTCAATAATGCTCGCTCTTTGTATAAGTATAAACAGCATGATATTTTAATACTACACCATCCAGCACAAGGATTCAAACTTAGCTGCAGGCTTCCAAGTCAGTGACTCCCTGGGCAGAAAAGCCAGGATGAACCAGTCCCACACCATAAGCAAGTCAGCAATGATAACTCCCGTGTTTCTATTGTCACTTGTTCCCTATGAATTCAGCCTACAAAATGAAGGCACATAAAAATAATATCCAGCAATAACTCTAATGTACAAAGCTGTAGAATATTTATATTGTGAGGAGCATGTTAGTAATGACACTAAAATGGAATGACACATCAGAACTGTGGGGACCCATTGTCCTGAATAGCTATATAAATCATTTCTCAGATCTCATTTTTCAAAGAGTGTCACAGACAAGTCTATGGCTCACCATCTTCAATCACAAGGATTCGGGGAATACTAATGTTGCAATGCAGAGAAACCAATAAACTCACTTCTTCAAAAAGAAACATCTATAAAAGCTGAAATCTGAAATTAAAATTATTAAAATTAAATAATCAGGGTATCTCCAATACACAGTACATGGTAAATTACCAAAGAGGTCAAAATTTCACATCCTACTTGGGTGAGTCCATGAAACATAACGTATTTATGATACTAGTAAGAGAAATCCATCCTGGAGATGTCCCTGTCTGCAAACCAGACCTACAGAATGAGTTGACCAGCAGTTGACAGGTTGGTATAACTTCTTCAGGGACAAACATAAATGCCATCAAATCATTAGCTAATTGTATTTCAAGTGCATGGAAACAAATGGTTTATTTAAATTAAATTAAAATAGCCACTTCCTTAAAAACGAATTGCCTGTTCTCTGCTAGCATGCTAAAGGGAAGGGCATTGGTTCTCATGGCAAAGCAAAGGCCTATCAGCAGGCTTCAACATCTCTTCTACTGATTCAGACTAATTTTTAATCTGCAAAGCTTATGTCCTTTCTGGCTCTGACTCTCTCTTTGAAGCATTTTGGCAGGGGACAGGTTTACCTACTCTGTGGCTGTGGCTGCTTTCTAAATAAAAACAAACATAAAGACTCTGGCCAACTTTTGTTCTGAGTCCTACCATGTCATTAAAGCAAACAGTCCTATTTCCCCCCTCGAGTCTACACAAGAGGTATTTCAATCTGCAACAGGTACTCTGCCCCATCTTACTTCATATTTCATGGTCTCATGGAGTATCCTCAAGCTGTCTCCTGGTCTATTCTCTCCATGACCCTCACCTTTTAGCTATTCCTTTCTTTTAGTAATCTAGAAATGTAGAAGCTAGGAAGGTGAATCAGGAAAGTGCTTTCTCTGACAATGCAGACTTACAAATCATCAACAGTTGGTGTACTGTATGTGTAATTACTTATTTGTCAGTAGTTGCCCTTTAAAATGTCAACACCCCCCCCCCCCCCCCCCCCCCCCCCCCCCACACACACACACACACACACACTACCAGCACCACCATTGCATGTGGTTTAGGTACATTGGTGTAGTTAATACAATCTCACGTGGTCCTATAAGGTACAGAAAAACATGCCAATCATATGCACACGCCTAATGCTACCCATTATACCTATCATGATTTGGGTGAAGTGGTATGAAAGCTGCTTTGTAAACCAAAGGCCTAAGGTGTGCCCCCTGCTTGTGTCTAATACAATGGCCTATAATGAATAATTAAATATATTACTGTGAGAGTGCAAAAGAGAGCAGGTGATGGAGGAAGAGACAGAAAGCCCTCCAGCATTGCTGCCCTTTGCGGTTCCTTAATGATTATCACTCAGCACCACTCTAAATTATGGTTTTTATACTTCCAGTTCAATCCTGCAATACAAAAGTTAATTATCTTTTATCCAAACTTGACCATTTTGACTGTGCTAAATGTATTAGATTAGATGTTTGTTTGTGCGGCAAGAACTGATCTGACCGATGTAAAATTCATACTGAAGAGCTTTCTGGTTCACAAGGTTTAAAGGAAAATATGAAAAAGACTGATAAACATAATAATGAATTAGTGTACAAGAAGGAATGCTTTAGACCAGTGGTGGGCAACTAAGTTGATATGGAGGGCCACAAGTGCGGCCCTCGGCATCACTAAAGGGCCGCACATAAAATTTTCAATCTATACTGACTTGTATAAGCATTTTCTAATGACAGTAGGCATAGCTAGAAGACATTTTTCATTTATAAATAACAAAACTTATTTTTAATTATACTTAAAGCATAAGGGAAAACTGTAGTAGTTTAATGCACATTTTGTGTCATAGATATCATCAAAGCCTTTGATGAAATTTATGGGGCACATAACATTTGATTCAAAGGTTACATGCCCCTATTCTGAGGTTATGTGCCACATACAATAATCCCCTGTTCGTTGGTGGAATAGTGGGAGCATAGGCACTCATCTTCTGAGAAGGGGATATTCTTAGAGCGGGAAATGGAGAAGAGGTGAGGGACTTGCTCAGGCGCTGTTTGGCTTTTATGTGCTCAGTCAGGTAACTTCCTATGCCCTATGCATCAACAGTTAGGTTTCGGGAGACAGAAATGAAAGAACAAGAGGGGCCGCCAGGGAACGCCCAAAGGGCCGCATGCGGCCCCCGGGCCTCAGGTTGGGCACCTGGGCTTTAGACCATTGCAAATTTTATGTGACATGTAGAGTGCAACATTAGGCATATGGATTGTGGCAGCCGGGACTATGAACGGTAATGTATAGGTTCAGGATCAACCACGACATGATGCTAATCTTATTTACCATTACAACAAAAGAACTCACTGAAACGTGAACCCAACGTATAAAACCCAACGGGGCAACAAAGTCCAAATGTCCAAACACAGAAGGATGCACTTGTCCCCTTTTTGGCACATAAGTAGAGATTTACATAAGTATCCCCCACAGAGTTAACTGACATCATATAACCAGCTAGCATTCTTACCATTTCTTTCTTTCCCCTAAAATTGTGTGTGCATGTATCTTATGGACCGAATATTGCAAAGCCGGTTCCTGAGCTGCTGTACTTTCCTGAATTTGTATTAGTCGCAACTCACAGCAAAAGCCATGGTCCACAGAGAGCTTCCAAATCATCAGAGGGATCTCATTGTTAAAAGATTTCAGTCGGGGGGCGTGGCCTGCGCATGGAGGACTGAGGATGCACGCCGGCAGTGCTCCCTTCCCGTTTCCCGCTGACAGCACAGCACGGACCCGCACACCACCAATTTACCCGGTGGATTATGTCCAGCAGACGCCGGAGAACTCCTGGCAAACCCCTGAAGCCGCAGCAAGGCAAGGGCTCCCTGGACGGCTACTTGATCGTCCCAGTGGCGCTAAGCACACCACCCAAGATGGCGGCGCCAGCACCTAGGGCGCCAAAATCCCCGCCGCTGGCCACCTCTCCCTCCTCACCGCAGCTCACGGCGGAGACATCCCAGGCCAGCCTGACTCTGCAGCCACCCGTGTCCCCTGCTCCCTCCTGCAGCCCATCGGCAGCTCAGTCCCCTACGTTGAGTCCCCCTGTTGAGGAGGCCTGCATCATGGTGACACCGGGCCCTGGACGGCCCCCATCTTCCCCTGCGCCCATCCACTCCCCAGCGTCCACGGCGGGCAGTGATGGTCTGATTGCCAGCCTGCTCCCCTCTCCTTCTCCCCACTCGCCCCTGAGACGACAGGGGGTTCCATCAGAGGAAGTTCCCTCTGCTGAACTGTGCCACATTATTAGGGAGCTACCCGCAAAGCTTTCCAGGGACCTGGAGGCCATGTTTTCCAAACTTGAACAAAACCTCAGACGTGACCTAACTGTGGTGCAGCAAGACACTATTCATCTAGGCCACAGAGTGGATACCTTAGAGACTGCCCAAGACACCAGTGCTGTGGCGTTGGCCGCGGTTAATCTCCGCGTTGATCAACTGACTAGGAGCCTTGAGGCGATGAGGTACCAAATGGATGACTATAAAAACCGGAATCGACGCCCGAATATTCGCATACGGGGTCTTCCTGAATCAATCACCCCTGAGGCCCTGCCTGTCGTGCTGGCTAAAATCTTTAATAACGTCCTGGGTCGGGACCCCGCTACGCATATTGAGTTTGACCGTGCCCATAGGAGCCTGCACCCCTCTGATTTGGATACAGAGAACCCCAGGGATGTGATTTGCCGATTTCATAAGTACTCTGTGAAAGATGCCATAATGACAAAACTCCGTGACCACGATGGGGTGGTCTTTAACGGCCACAAGTTATCCTTCTTTCCGGATTTATCCCGTGCCACTTTAACCAACCGCAAGATCCTCCGCCCAGTGTTGGAGGTGCTCCGCGGGGCAGGCATCAGATACCGCTGGTGGTTCCCCTTTGCTCTAATTGTCCAACGTGAGGGTAAAGCTGTGTCACTACGGTCTCGCCACGATTTGCCACGTTTTTTGGAGACCCTTAACCTTCCTCAGATCTCCATTCCTGAATGGGGCCAACCAGCGGACGCTGTGCTCCCTCTCCGCCTCCCTCCCTGGCAGGAAGCCAGGAATCGGTGCCGCCGTCCCAGGCGCAACGCTCATCCCACGGACGCACCAGAAGTCCCTGCCGCGTTGGACCCTGCCTGAATTTGAACTGTCCGGAGCCGTAAGCGTAATTTGTTGTGCCTTGGGTTTGCTAGGTTATGTGATTGCCTTACAATGTTTGGTGTGTGTTCCTAAGTTTTGGTATTAGGCCCACTGGTAGCTCAGTGGTCCTCACGCAGCTTTTCGGGGATCGGGGCGGGGGCCTCCCTCTGCCCTCTCGCTTTCATGTGTGTTCACGTTACCCCACTAGTCCAAGCCCCAGGTTGGGTTAGTTTCCTCAGGGAAGTGGCCTCGGGGGGCTTCTCTCCACCACTGCGTGGTGGAGTCTGGCCCTTCCCGATGCCTGTAGTTGATGGCTTCCCCTCTCCTCCTGGGCCCACCGCGGGTGGGGGGGTTAGGGAGGTCTCTGCTGTTTTTGTTTGCATATATGTTGATGTTGTTTCTGCTTTTGAATGTGGTATTTTGTGTTGTCCTACTGGTACTGACTATTGCAATACTCGCCATTTCTGTGTGGGGCTGGTGGGAGTTTGGGCCCCAGGTTAATTTTGCCAATGTCTTTGAAAATTGTAACCTATAATGTGAGGGGCCTCAATTCCCCCCAAAGGTACTGTAAATGGTTAAATAAGGTGAATGGAAAATAAATAAACAAAACCAAAAAAAACAGACAAGATACTCATAATTAAATGAGGTTTAAAAGGGAATTATCTCTCAGGGCCGTGTATTTTTACGGATGACCTCAAATTCCGGTGGGAAGGGAAACATTTTTGCTTACAGATGCTGGCGAGGCTTTAAACAGGAACAATAGGGAAGTGTTTCGAGCAGAGGCTCTGTTTCAACATAGGGGGCAGAAACATGCCTGAGACTGAGCTAGGCACAGTGCAAGTTAAGGGGGGAGGGGGGGACTGGAGAGACAAAGGGGAAGCTCTATAACAGGAGTTATTGAGCACTGCTTAACAAGGACTACAAAAATAAAACAAAGAATGGAGATAATTAAATGGTACCCTGTATGTGGAGGGGGGGGGGGGACAACAGTAAAATATACAAGTAGGATTACAATGGAGGAATGATAATGAACCAATGGGAGAGAGGAAAAAAAAAAACAACAAAAAAAACAAACACACACCACCACAGGTGTCTGGATATATACAGCCACATGCACACAATATACAAACAGTGATTAGAGACAAACATGAATGACACACATCCACAAAACATGGGGCAGAGACAAATGGATCAGGGATTGAACACTTAGCAACACATGGTATGGATGGGGGGAAAGTGGAGACTAGTGTTGGGGCTGCTAGTTTTTTATGATTAGCATTAATGTCCAAGTATTTGGCCATGGGGGTTATATTGGGTGTTGCTGGTTGTGAGACTGACATCAATGGAATCACTGATACAAAGCCTTGAGGCCTTCAGTGAGCCATTATGTTGAAGGTTAAAATTGCTGGGGATTGCAAGGTCTAGGGATACTATGAGTTGTGTGAGCCTTGTCATGTCCTTCACACCAAACGCACCCAGCATTGCTTTATTGAGATGGGATCGTCATGTTGAAAAACACCAAAGGGCATTCTCAGAAAATTGCAAATGCATTGAATGGTAATAAATTCTAGGTATGCTGAAGCATTAGGTTGTACGTCCACTTAGTAAACCCTTTATAGTCCTTATCTGCCAGCATCAAACGTTACAGTTGGCACCAGTGCACTCAAGCTTTTTCACTACGGTGGGTAGTGCTTATACTATTCCATTCCAATTTTTGCATGGGCATTTGAGGCTTGCATGAAGATCTTCAGCCATAGAAACTTATTCTTGAGTTCATGCAATGTTTTAGTGATGAGGTTTGGTTAATTCTAGAGGAACTTTTTAGAACCGATGCACATGCATGTATGTACACTAAACAGTTGGCAACCCTGCTCTTGACCTAAGCAGACAAACCACTTTTGGCTTGCATTTGTGTTTCTCATCTCCAAAAAATGACACTTAAGCTGCCATACACCTGTAGGGTTCTCTGTCAGATTTCACTTTAGAGCTCCTTTTGTTGATCCCCAAAAACATGTAATATGAGGGACTTTCTAAAACAATCAAATCTACCTGGGTTCAATCGCAGAGACCCTTTATACAATAGTTGTGGTAGATCTAAAAGGATTTCTGACAGAGAGATCTAAAGGTGTATGGCCAGCTTTAAGGTATGTTTAAGAAGGAATACCACACAAGGACCGATAGTCATTGAAACAGACAATTCTTTCACACAATTTTGGAAAAGTAGACAAAGGGCTAGGTGCTTGACCTGTCGTATCCCTCTGGGGGGATAGTAGAATAAAAACGAATGAAGGTAAATCACAAAGTATGCACCAATTCTATCTTCATGTGTTTTTCAAGTTGTGCCCATAAACGCAGTCTGAATATGCAAAAAAAACATATTAAGAAGAAATGTTAAAGGGTTTAGCACAGGAAAAAGGGGTAGGTCATATTTGGAATACATTGCGTCGTATTTAGGGAATGGACGCTTAACTGTCACTGTACACAGACGTAATAACAAATTATAGGAATGTGTACTGGACTTACAAAAATAATAGCAGCTTTTGCAAAGGGAAAAGAATGATGTATATGAGCAGAGGCAGCCGTCAGAAATCCCAGGGGACCCATACTCAGAAATGTTTTGGCCCCACTGTTGTTGGTTTTGCGCTTACTGTTCTAAGCACCTTGCCACAAAGCAGTGAAGTTAGATTCTATCCCCTTGTTGTGTATCTAGGTTTTATAGTTAATGAAACTAGATTTGCTCTACTACGTTTTGAAAGAGGTTAAATTCTGCCCTTCAAGTAATTTTCACAACAGCATTCAGCACTTTATCCAACGCCGTGTGTTTATTTCTTAACCTGAATCTCTGGTTTGATATATGGTATTAATTTTGCTAAATTCTCACCAGGGAGATGATGGGTTTTATTAACAGAAACTGGAGAACCTGCTATGAAGATGATGCTCAAGCTCTCAATTTTTTTGGTCTGTAATGCTAGTATCAGCACAATGAGTTTTGTGCATTAGTAATTTGTTTTGTACACCAAAGGTGCAGAAAGTCTCTTCAACTTTGAAAAAAGTGGACCTTTGTGCTGATGCAAAGAAATGGTCATGGTCATGGAGGTGGTAAATTAAGTACACTCTTTTTTGTGGTTCCTATGTTTTCATAGAACGTATAATTAAAAAAAAATTGCACAAAAAAAAAAAGGGTGTTAATAAAACACAGAAAACTCTGTTGGCCTGTGTTTTAGTAATGGAATTATTCAGCATTATGTACAATGACCACCCCTCCTAATGGAGGAATTTTTGCACTAGATGCCACTGACCATGAAATGCAACTAGGTTAAGGAGGGGAAAAGCAAGAAAAAGAAATATTCATGAATAAAGGGTATACTAAAATATTGCATATAAAAAATAGATTAGAGAGATTAAATAGAGAATTATATTATATATACTATGTTGGAAGCAACTTTTGAATTTTTATTACAGCAGGTATTACTTTGGATATGAGTCTATCAGATGGCACATTTTGACTTGCCCACTCTTCTTTACAGAACACTCAAATCTGTAGAAATGCAAATGGGGCATCTCCTGTGTACAAGCCCTCTTCAGATAACCCACAGATTTTCAATCGGATTCAGGTCTGGCGCTATGGGCTGGGCCATTCCAAAATAGTTATCTCCTTTGGTGAAGCCATCCATTGTTGATGTGGATGTCTGCTTGGGTCATTGTAATGTTGAACGAATAAGCTTCTCTTCATATTCAGTTTTTTAGCAGTAGCTGAATGTATTTGTGCCAAATGGTGGTATTTGGAACGGTTTCATTAATTCCCTTATCCTAATTAAGGCCCCAGTTCCAGCTGAAAAAAAAACCGCCCCAAAGCATGATGCTTGCGCACCCATGCTTCACGTGGGTTGGCGTTCTTTTGGTGAGTGCAGTATGGTTTTTCCGTCCAAACTACTTTGGAATATGGCCAAAAGGTTCAAAACTTGGTTTCATAGATCATAAACCTTTTCCCACCTGCTTTTGGAGAAGAAAAGGCTTTTCATCTTGCCCATCTACCACATAGCCCAGAAATATTAAAGAACACAGGAGATTGTGGTTCAAATGTACCACACAGCCAGAGTACTTGCCAGATATTCCTGCAGCTCTTTATGGTGATGTAGGCTCTTGGTAGCTTTCCTGACCAGTTATCATTCTGTCTTTTTTATCAGTTTTGGAGGGATGTCCAGTCTTGGTAATGTCTCTGTGGTGACAATTATTCTCTGATTGATGAGACTGGTCTTCACTGGTTCCATTGTATATGTAATGCCTGGAAATCCCTTTTGTACCCTTCTCTGGACTGAAATCTTTTATTGTAATAAAAGTTGTTATTGAAAACAAGAATGACTACAAACATTGGGAGAGCTGAAAAAAAGGGGACATACTATTACATTGATACACATAAAAACCCAATTCTAAGGCAGCGGGTTTAATTAAAATCCAGAAAAATGTAAGGCAGTTAATAGTAAAATACAAAAAGAAACCAGCACTGCCCCCACTCTATGAGATGGGCAGGTGCCAAAACCGCCCCCCAGAAATATCAGCCGAGCTCCCATCACAAGACAAAAGAAAAAAAAAAAAAAAAACAGAGAAAAAATTACAAGGTGAGAAACAAAGAAAAAGGGGCTAGATAGAAAAAAAAACAACACACAGAAAGGGGGGAAAACAAAGAAAAAAAGTAAAGGCGGACACAGACACTAAGACACAGAAACAACACCCAAAAAAAAAACAAAAATATAGAATCCAGACTACAACAGATAGCGTAATGACCATATTCACCAAGAATCAGCTATTAAACACACTTCAAACCATTTTGACCAAAGAGAGAGAGGAACCCAATCCAGCAGGCATCCCCAAACGAGGTAAAAGGAAGGGACCAAGCTTCTACTACAACTCCTCACCACACAAGTTACTATCAGGGCTTGGCTTGCAAAGTGATCCAGGGAGGCCCAGGGTCTTCATAACTTGTTTGTGTCGGTCGTTTTGGAAGGCTACCATTCTTCTGCTTTCAGAGTCTCCGAAGACCCTACCTTCCATTCCTGCCACCAGTAGGGGTGATAGGAGTCCCCCAGTGAAGAGGTATAAGGGCCTTTTGAGCAATTGAGAGGCGGCCGGGGCAGACATGCCTTTGTGTATTAGCCACAGGAATGGTCGTTGTTGCAATTGCAGAAGGTAAAATGACGGCAGCGTTTCATTTTTTTTCCAAAGGTATGGGGTAAGCGTTAAATCCGGCAGTAGGGGCCTTTATTTGAGCCCAAAGGGCGCAATACGAGGACCCAAAATTCCAACCAGAGGTGCAGAAAAGAAGAAAGTACCCGGCGGCCCGCATCCCCCCCCCCCGCCAACAGTCAGGGGAAGCGGATGGTGGGAGGCATCTCGCTAATTTCACGCACCCAATTACCATCGCGCGAAGAGTTTAGAAACACATTGCTCCTGTGTCCTGGAGCTAATAGGGAGGTATGTGGACTAACTTGACAATCATGACCGATATTTGGTCCTCCGGTAAAGCTCGTGCCCATCTCTCCTACCCAGTCTGACAGGAACTGCGCGGAACACACAATCTGTCTCCCCGATTGATAGCAGCCAACCGGTAGAGGAGTGTTGATATAAGCATGGGATACGAACACAGCGTATCCACGGGGTAAGTGCATATGTGCCACGCAAGGCAACAGAGTTGGTATCAAAAAAGTGGAAAAGCTGCGCATAGCGCCAGTCTTATGCATTTTTTTTTTGTTTTACGGACGTGTGCGAGCCTGCAACATCCGGATGTAACCAGAGGGCACAACCGCGATCCTTGCAATAAATCGGGAGGAAACAATCTATCGTCGACAGCCATCTGCGGAAGAACAGCAGATCCATAGAGTAAACCAAGGGAAGCCGCCCAGGCGTAAAAGGGGGGGGGGTTGGGGAGCCCAGTTGGAAGAAATTTAAGAGCATCCCCAAACCCCCAAGTGGCCCTTGTTAAGGGAGATGCATATCCATTGTCCTATATGCGGGGGGTGGGCACCAAGGGAGCATGCGCAAGATTGCGGCCCGCCAAGATTTCTCAGTGGACCCCATAGTTTGGTTTTGTCATGGTGGTGCCCAGTCCAAAATGCGGCCTAGCATAACCGATCTGTAGTACGTATGAACACGTCGGGAGTCCCAATATCCCCCATTGGCCTTGGGGCGTTACAAGGGACACGGTATGCGATCCTTGCCGATTTATTACGCCAAAACAAAGGACAGGAAATATGACCGAAGTTGGGCAAAAACGTCCTGGGGAGTTCGTAGGGCGCCATCTGAAGTAGAAACGCACCCTATTGGCAAAATAGTAGTGTTAGTAAGTTAAATCCTACAAACCATTCACCGTCTCAGTTTGTTACAGAACCAGGAAATCAGTCTGTTTTTCCGCAAGAGTGGTAACCCAAGTAGTTCAGAGCAAACAGGGGAACGATTAGTTGCTACAGGCAGCTGAAGCCCCCAGATAACGGATAGATCAGTGGCCCAGTGAGGGTGGGCAAGGTAATGGGGAGAGCCTTATGACTTACTCAAATTAATTTTGAACCTGATAAGGGGCCCGAACCTGTCAAAACTCCGCCATCAAATTAGGTAAGGATATTGGAGGGGTTAGACACATATAACATAAAATAAAATATTGTCGGACATAAGCCGACGAAACTTATGTCGGGCGTTACCATACTTCACCCCGGAAACGTCCTGAATTCGCCTGACACTTGCGCAGAAAAGCATCAAGGACAAAACGAGAGCAAGGGGGGAGTGGGCACCCCTGCATGTGCCATTGTGTATATAAAAAACTCTCAGAGAGGAGGCCATCAACCTAACCATAGCCGTGAGGCAGGAATAGAGAGCCAGAACCCTTCAGCAATTTTGACCGATTACCCAGCACGGACAGTGTTTGTTCTAGAAAATCCCAATCTACCCTGTTCAAATGCCCTTCTCTGCCATCCGTAGACAGGAGAAGGCAGGGGACTGGGCGGTTTTGACCTTCCTGAACTGATGACTGATATGTGGAGATCACGCAGGGCATATCCCTCGCTATCTAACGGGGAAACCCGTCTGATTCCGGGTGGCCACCGAGGGACATGGGGGGTAAGCGGAGCGCTATAATTTTTGCAAATAACTTAATGTCCAGTAGGAGCGAGATGGGGCCGGAAGGAAATTATGCACCAGCTCGCCGTCCTTACCAGGTTTAGGAAGGAACCGGCTATGTGCGCGCGTAGAGGGGGGGGCATCGTTGGGTAAGGGCGAACCCTCCATAATGGAACATTAAAATAAGAACAAACTATGGGGCACTAGCCTGGGCTGGTATTTCTTATATAGGCCTGGTGAGCCGTGGGGGCCGCGGCTTTACCATTAGGAAGTAAGTGATTCTTAACTGCGGGGGGCAGCCACCTCCAGCTCAGAAAGGGGCGCTTGCTAGATCCAAGGGCCACCTAGGTGCCCGAACCGGGTACCTCAAAACCCTCTAATACAGTATTATGAGCGGCGTTCCACCTCGACCCAGGCGGGGGGGGCTCCTGTGTTTGTCACGTTTCTGTAATAATCCCTGAACAGGGCGGCTATTTTAACCGGGTGACCACTTTCCCCCTATGAGGACAGGTGATGGACATATGTGGATGTCTGTTAATCTTAACCAAGTCAGGGCCAGCATCCTACCACACTTGTCCCCTGCTCTTAAAACTTATAGCCCAATATTGGTTTTAGCGCTTTGTTGGAGGCGGTGTCCTAAAAGACAACGGAGCTGACGGCGGGTAATAAAGCCGCGTTAGGGAAGTCCTGGCGAGTGGGAGTGCTGTGACATACTCCAGAGCAGCAATGTTGGCCAGAAGCATCTCATTTCGGCTGCCTGAGCCTTTTTTGCCTAGAGCCCTGCAATATGTTGCCCGGACCACTTTTGTGACCTTCAGAATTATGGCTGGGTACCTCCGGTTGGTTAATGGCCAAATAAGAATCCAAGTGGATTAATTTTAGGGAGGTCCATTCTCCAGAATTATTCATTCAATTCTCCAAGAGGAGATACGCTATGTGGCATCTCGAGACCGAGCGTTCAACTGACGCAGATGGTCTGAGATGGTTACGGATTGCATGGAGCCCCCCAACCTGTCAGTAAATGATTCCAAATAACAGATCAATCTGGATACGGGAATGCATCGT
The DNA here is from genome assembly GCA_036250615.1 of Ptychadena robeensis. NCBI lineage: Eukaryota > Metazoa > Chordata > Amphibia > Anura > Ptychadenidae > Ptychadena > Ptychadena robeensis. The sequence continues at coordinate 108,901,023 of CM070033.1, read as the reverse complement.
GGAGTAGTAGACGAGAAGTTTTTTGGGAGGCATTGGAGAACCCGCCAGCATCCATCAAACGATAGGCCTTGATGGTTTTGCGAAAGCGTTTCAACATGGAGCCGGGAGGAAAGAGGAGCGACCAGAGGAGGTATCAAGAGAGATTCAGGTGATATTATTAAATTCCCCCCACACCAAACCCGTCTCTAAAGTCGATAAGTGGGTGAGGACGATATAGATAGTAATTGCAGAGTTGGGGCTAAAACATGCAAGGTGTTAGGATCTTAAAAAGCTCCCCTTAACAAAACATAACGACCCGCTGGGTTCAACATTTTCCAGTTACCAAAGGGACAGTTTCTTCGAAAAGGCTATCGCTACTCCCTTGATTATCATGGGCGGTTACCCAAGAACCTTGGCTTACAAATGCGGGTAGCTTAGGGATTGTTCCTGACGGAAGTGCGGGTCTCCGTAGGAAGAGCACATCCGGGTGGTGCCGTTTTAAGGTCCGCCACAGGCGCGGTT
>CM070033.1:108848557-108873854 GCA_036250615.1 Ptychadena robeensis | reverse complement strand
TGTTGTCAGAGCACACCAGAAGCTCTGCTACTAACTCAGCAGGAAGGAGCGGGAGGACGGACTACAGAAACTCCGTGAATCTGCTCTCTGACTGTAGTCCGCAAATGCGATTTATAGGGACAGGACAGGTACGCAGAGCGGGTTTTAAGACCTAAATGCGTACCAGCGGACCAGTTATGTGCATCCCTGGACAAGACTATAGGGAGTGTTCTTTGGGACTTGCCTCAGCTAACTGTTAGAAGCTTAACGTGTGCAGTAAAATAGATAATTAGCTAATTTCGGTGGGATAAAGTCTGGGAGTATTAGCTATATATATTGGTGTACCCTAGCCAGTGGATAAAGGTAGAATAAGGTCAAACCCTATGAAAAGCAGATACCTAGGTATCTGGTAGAAAAACTAATGGTCTGGCATTGCAGGTACGGAGACTCAGATATAATTTATAAATATAAAAAGGTCTTTATTGTTACAATTGGGACCAGGATAAGACAATTCAATATATTCAACATGAACAACAAGTTTATGTGGGTCTTTAGGGCATGTGGCTCAAAACCATACAAGGATGGCCACCCCCATGAGATCATCCACCAACAATTACAATTTAAAAAAAACACGTACCGTTACATGTATCTATCAATTATTGCAGTATTGGTAGATCAGAAAGGCTTCCCACTCTCCTCCGACGCGTTTCGCCGTTTTAGGCTTCATCAGGGAGAACAACATGGAGTGGTATATCTAATAGAGATTTCAATAGTTAAGGCACATTTCAAAAATTAATTAATCTAAATTAATCCAATGTCACATTTTCATATAATCATTACCTACATGGCACAGCAAAGATGTTCGATGTCTGTAACGGCGTTAAAAAAGCATGGATCAGACTCCTATCAAGAGACCGCGGGCGCCCACCAGGCTTGGCAATCACCCAGGGGGTATCAGGTTGTAAACCCCTAGATGGTGGGGGGGCTCACGCCTCAGGGGCCACACTGGGATAACACGTGGTACGCTGGGGAATAAGAGAGGGAGTAAACAGACCAACCAATGAGACCCATTCCACAACAGCCACGTACAGTATCAAAGGGCAACATACCTCAGGGGACAATTTTAGATGTAATGAGTCCAGCAGTGGAAATGGTAGAGGATAGCGGTGTTAACCTAGGCATAAAACAAAACAAAAATAGAGACATAGGGGCAGTTGGTAAAAGGCCCAGGGCAGAGCATTAGATGCCCAGTACAGGATGGTAAGAGCCAAGAAAAAAGAGGCTTACCGTCTGTTGCAGATCTCAACATATGGCTGGTGGGGAACAGGTCACCCATAGGAGCTGTCACATCCCTCCCCCCACCTCACAGCTCCACTTATACCCCAATGGATTAACAACACCTGTCCGGGAGGACTACCGGGGAGGGTAGAGGGGCGGTGGTAGATGGATGTAGGGACCAATGAGCAGTGTGCTGCATACCGCCCACTCTAGGATGTTAACAATCCTCTGCACAAGTCAGCACCAGGTATAGGAGGTCAACCCTGATTGGGCAGGTACCTGGTGATCCTGCCAGCGAGCAGCTACCGGTGGCGTGGGAGATCCAAGTGCGCCCGCAGTGACAACAAAGCGCCGCACTTCCGGTCCCCACCGGAAGTGCATCACTGTCAGGTGCCCATGGCTGGAGCGCGGAAATGCGCTCCAACCATGTTGCATACACCGCCCTTAAGCATAGTGTGGACGCGTGTTGCCAAGCAACCGCGTACCAACACAGAGCCTGTCCGATACTAACACCGGGCTGGCCGTATGAGTGACAGCTGTTAGGCTGGCTCAAAGTTGTTAGGGGCTTCCTCAGCGTGGAAAGAGGAAAGGTACCTGCCACAGTGGCTTGAGGAGGGGACCTCCATGGGAGTTGTTAAAGCATGAGGGGGCCCAGCTACTTGTTAAGTTAACTTACTCGAAAATCAGTTGGACTATGGAAGCAGCGCTGGGCATTAATCACATATGGTAGTGATAATAGCATATATGGATTTATTCTTGTATACATCGAATTATAAAGTAATCAGTTTCCAACAGTTAACTTATTGGGTAATTAATAAATGATTGATAGATTAAATATTTAAATAAATAAATAGGTAAATAAAGAGGTAGAATATAAATTAACAACACAAGAGTGGAAATACATTGATAATGCAGTACGGTAAATGCCATAAGGCTAAATTGTAAATTAGGTGGTAGGTAAGAATGGTTTAAAAGAAATGGCATCATTCAAGCCTGGGGCACTATTAGCTTTTAGCAAATATATCCATCTCTGTTCCTTTTGCAATAAAACTGTGTCAACATTCCCACCTCTAATGCTGGGGGGGATGTGTGCTAATACTTGGAAGGAAACACCTGATGTATCATAATTGTGACAGAATGCCACATGTCGAGCCATAGGTTTTGTTAAATCTCCATCAAACAAGTAGCCAGCGTGTTCGCGGATTCGGATTCTAAATTAGTTTTACCCACGTAGAACGCACCGCAGTCGCACGTCATAAGATACACGACTGCGGGCGTTCTACAGGTAACCGAGGTAGTCAATTTTAAAGTGGAGCCGTTAGGGAGGTAGGTGTTAACACCTTCACGGATCCATCTGCACTGGTTACAGTGGCCACATTTGTGTAGGCCACGTTTGGTCCTTTTGGTAGTTGTAGGTTGATAGTGACTCTGCACTAACTGATCCCGTAAAGAACGTGTTTTTCTGAAGGTAATTTCAGGGTATTCAGCAATATATTTTTTCACTTTGGCATCCGTAGTAAGTAGAGGCCAAAATTGTGTGATTAGATCCCTAATCTCCTGATGTTGTTTCGAATACGTCAGGATCACTCTTGTATTGGACATTGTCTTAGGCTTACTAGTTTTTTGTAACAAGATATCCCTATTCTGTGATTTTGCACATTGATAGGCCCGCTTGAGGTTACGTTGGCTATAGCCTCTGGCTCTCAACCGTAACTGCAGTTCATTAGCCTTTAGAGTAAACTCGTGTTCAGTGGAACAGTTCCTCCGAACACGTAGATACTGTGAGTAAGGAATGGACTTAATAAGTGCTTGAGGATGGGCACTCTTGGCGTCATCAGTCATCAGTCTGCCCCCGGGGGACAACACGACCTCAATGTCCAAGAATGCCAATTTTGTGTGCAGTAAAATCAGAGTAAGACTTTCCATGCAGGAGAAAAGCCTCTTACAACTGTAAGCCTCTTACAACTGTAACTCCTCTAGTTTGAGGAGAAGGCTGGAGTTCCCCTTTAAAGGCCTGGAAAATGGTGGCTTGTAAATCACCCAAATCACAAGTTATTGAACTTATGTTACCCAACATCAAAATACACTTTCTTTGGAGAGTGAATTACCCAGTAGGCTCTAAATACAAGATAAGCCTGTTATAAAATAAGAGACCACTAAAACGCCCTGTACGGATATGAGAGGTAAGACAACACCTAAACAAGGCACCACACATCTACTAAAATAGACCTTACGGTATTGTCTGCCCTAAGCAAACCTGTCGTTTAGGCATATTTCATTCCTTTAAAAGAAGCTTGTGTATGCTTATCTTAATATGCATATACACTTTTCAGTAGCTGTTTAGATATGGTAAACATATTCTCTTTTCCTACGCAAAACTAAAAATATGCAAATTATGACTTCCAAAGCACGATGCTTAGAGTGCTTGAAAAAGTGAATTACTTTCACCTGCATACACTAACATGCAAAATCTGGTGTATTACTGAAATAAAATATAGAATCCTCAATGGTTAGATGCACTAAGGGTGATATATTGTATATTTCAGATATTACAATGCATGGCATACTGTCCTTTCGCTTGAAATTAGAAAAGCATGGCTGCTAGAGCAAAACTTAATGAGATGTAATGTATGTTAACTGTTAGAACTCCTCAGAGGCATAACTAATGATCCTCTAAGGTGGGGAATGAAAACATGGGATTGTTTGATAATTCATGTGTTCCTGTCAAGGATCCTGCCACCAATTCAACCATACCACATATCTTTATAAAACTATGTTTTCACTTTTATTTATCCCATTTATAAAAAAAAACCTCAAGTATTCATATGTGTAGAATACAATGGGTTTTGTAAAAATCCAAATATAAAAAAAAACTGAATTATAACCTCTATTGGTTTTTTGCTGCTATCTGAGGCCTCATTGGACAGATTAACCCTCACTTCACATTTAGCTGACATCAGTTTTAACAGACAGTTATGACTAGTAAGTCTTCAACAATAAACAAAATGTATTTTATTATTTTGTTCCGCAGCGTTCTGTGGGTAAGAGACTCACCTTTACACATACTGTATATACTTGAGAATAAGCCGAATATAAACTGATGCATCTAATTAAAGAATTTACTCATGAAAATTTAAGCCAGGGGCTTTGCAATTAACTCGTAATGTTAGTCCACAGAATTCTGCCATTTTCATCTCTGTATATGAGTATTAGCCCAATGTACTGAAAATTTTTGCTTATACAAGTTATATATGATATATCAGGACCATATTCCTTTGCAATTCCTACCATTCAGTGAGATTGTAGAACTGCAAAGTAGTGTTGAGCTTGAATATTGAAATTGCGAATATGATCGGCGAATATCAGCTATTTGTCGAATGCGATATTCGCCATTGGGATGCTTATGAGCATGGATTGCGAATAAATATTCACAATGCGAAAATAAATAGCACATGTGACCATTAATTTTTAAGGTAATTGTGAGGTGATTATAATTGCGAATCTAGTTTCACAATTCGCAATATGAGTATAATTATTTGCGAAATATCGCAAATTCGAATATTGCCTATGCTGCATCACTACTGCAAAGGAAGTCAGTGCTGGAAAACATCACTCTGTGGTGGAAACATCACATGGTTTAGTGGTGGAAATGTCTTAAGCACGAATATTTTCTCCAACAAAGTCACTGTCAGTAGGTTCCTGGTCAACAAGTGCAACTGTCTGCAGACCTCTGATCTCCTAATTGTGATGTATCGAACACATAAGCCCCTATCCCGACATATCATATTAAAACTGACATGGGGACCTGACCCCCCTAATACCTAGTCCTCCCAAGATGGCAACCCATTCTATAAAGCAGTGATTCCCAAACTTCCCTTGCAGGGCCCTCCTTTTAGATTTAGGAACATTTTCGAGCCCCCCTTCCAATTGAAACACAGGTTCAGAATGAGGGCCTGTGCCCCGCTGGAATACATTGCGCCCCCCAGTTTGGGAACCACTGCTATAAGGAAACCAAAGGCAGACATGCTACAGTTAAGAATCTTAGATAAGATGTTAGGGAGATGGTTAAAAAATATATACATTTAAAATTTCGGCTATACAGAAAAATGGAATTCCACAAAGCTTTGGAACTGGCATGATAGAGGTTAAAAGAGGCAGCCACAAAAGGAAGGACAATGAATCATGGGATACCGCCTGCCAATATCCGTTTAATTACCACAAACCCAGCTGGTTTCTCAGCTCACATCCGAAAAATGCAAGAAAATGGGGGAGCGATTCAGAAATAGCATTCAGTTTTATTTTTAAAGTCTTGCTGAATTATTAAGAGCGCAGCAGGAACCCACGGCCCTTCTTCAATCAATATTTCATCCCATCTCAATCCTTGTGCTTTCTTCTCTCTGGTAATGAATTCTAAATGTAAGGAAGCCACTTTTACAGTCAGAAAACATGCTCAGCAAAAGAGATAATTCAAGAGTAACTCGATGGTACAATGTGCCTTATATGGAGATCACAGGTACCAGACAACAATAATGTTAGTTATGCACACCTTAACAGCCCTAAATAAAGGAGAGTGATACAAACTGATTTTTAAACTTTTCTAAAACTTTTAGGGGGCCTCAAAATGTTGACTGTTTAAAAGATTCCAAAGGTCGCTGCATGGTGCACTTCTGGTTACCATTGGTTACCATTGGTTATGATGACCTCCTTAGTAAGTCATAACCTTTAGAAACATTGTGTTGCATAAAAATTTAGCCATAAGGTATTTACCTGTCAATATCAAAGTAGATATTGGCAGGAAGGAATTTGGTTTGGTCAGATGTCACCTGCAGATGCCTTCTCTAAACAGACAACTTGGATGTAAAAAGACCCCTTTAGTGATTTTCATTATTCTATTTACTATTTATAGTTTTATGCAGTTATTTACTAGCCTTCCTTTAGTGGCCTGCAGTGGTGGAATCATGCTCTTCTGATTTCTCAATCAAATAATATAGCATGATAAGATAGTTATAAGTGTATTATTCGTGCATTATTGTAGACCTAACTTGAAACTGGACTTTGGGGTTTACTTTTGTTCCTAGAATTTCGACATTAATGGCTGTGTGTTGAGTTATTTTGAGGGGACAATACATTTCCAATGTTATATAAGCTGTGCACTGACTATTTTTATATTGAGAGGAGAGGCATCTGTTTATTGAAGATCACTTAATATGTGAAAACGCAGGTTAATGGAGGTGATACAGCAACGCAAATACAAGCTTTCTGTGACTTACAAGGTCACTTCTTCAGGATAGTGGTTGGTGTATTTTGGTCTTGTTTTGGACTAAAAACACGTTTTGATAATGCTGTACTTCCAATATCTTCAATGTTGTTTCATAAAAAAATATTATAAACTACTTACCACAATGTCTGGGGTGTACTTACTTATGTGAGATTTGTAGACTGCCCACTTTTTTGGAGCGTTCTATATTAACTTCCACTAGTGAACATACTAGATCTATACCTGAATAAATTTTTTGGAAGGGATTCATTTTGTGTTCAAATACCCATGAAGACTGCACCCAAATGAAGGAGTATGTTTTCAGGAGAGGCTAATACAAGACTGCTTCAAACGGAATCAAAAGCAAAAAAACTTAAGGTCCCCATACACGTAACGAGCCACAGATGATTTTGCCGCCGATCGATGTACGTGCGCGCTCACAGTTGGTGACAAAATCGGCTGCGGATCACGGATGCCCACATAGGGCGACAGATCCCTGTGGTCCCAAGGCTCGGTTGGCCAGAGAACAAACAAATTCAAACTGACTGCCGACACACAAAGGGTGCCCACCGATACTGTAAGCGACGGAGAGCAGCGTGATGACATTATCACGTTGCACTCCACAGCTCATCTGTCAGTCCCCATTTGCTACGTGTGTGGAGGCCTTTATAGTTTACTCCTTATCACCCTAAAGCCCCCCATAGACAGGCAGACTCCTCCATGCAACTTCTGTACAACCAACTTTTCTTCTACCAAAACCATGTAATAGGAGGACCTTTCTACACCTTCCAATCACTATGTATTCTATCAGGGAGGTCACTATACTACATAGTTGTTGGTAAGTCTCATGAAAGTTGTATGGAGGAGTCTGCCTGTCTATGGGGGGCTTTAGGAGACAATGGAAAAGTTGTTCTTAAGCCCCCCATACACCTGCAGATTCCTCCATACAACTTTCATGAGACCTACCAACAACTATGTAGTATAGTGACCTCCCTGATAGAATACATAGTGATTGGAAGGCGTAGAAAGGTCCTCCTATTACATGGTTTTGGTAGAAGAAAAGTTGGTTGTACAGAAGTTGCATGGTAATTGTATGTGGTGTATGGGGGGCTTTACAGACAATGCTGGAGAATATACAAATACATTACATATAACCACCTCATAATGCATTCTCCGGGTGGTTTTCAGGTGCTTGCCCAATAGTATTAACATCAATGGAGACAACATCAACAGGATTGACAACAACGAGGTCCTCAAGTTGCTCCCGTGTAAATTCAGCCGTGACAATTCACGTTTTCAGAATAGCATTTGGCTCAGTGACTTTGACCCCTTTGACACCAACAGCCATTAGAGTGAATATCAATGGACAAGCTTTAGCATCATAGAGATGAGCATGCAGAACTAATTCAATTTAATCTAACTTGGCGTTCACTATCATGCTACCACCAACATACCATAGTTAAAAACAACAGTGTGGTCGAACTATCAGGAACTGAAAAATTACAAATGTTTATTTTTTAAAACGTATTTATGTTGCCTAGTATGAATGGGCGGCAGACAAAAAGAGATTGAAAGAGGTACAGACAATAAAAGCGAGATTTATATCATACTAGATAATTGGTATAACCCCAAATTAACCAATCCACTTTGAGATTGTAACTAAATAAATTGAACATATTATCTTACACACAGTAATGCTAGCCATACACATGCCGATAAGCGGCCGATTTTTAATCTGACCGACGGGCGTGCGCGCTCGCGCCATCGGTCAGGTTAAAAATCGGCTGCTAATCGGCATGTGCCCACATGGGGCGACAGATCCCTGTCACCCCACTTCTCGGCCGGCCAGAGAACGGACATGTCCGATCTTCTCTGGCCGATGGGAGCCGATGCCATAAGCTGCAATGAAGCGGTGTCTTCATTGCAGCTTATGGCCGGCACACAAAGGGTGCACAGCCGATTGAAGGGGCCCCATAATGCAACGGGAGGCTAACGTGATGAGGTCATCACGTTAGCCTCCCGAAAAGATATCGGGACTAGTCTGCCTACACACATCGGCGTGTGTATGGCAGGCTTAAAGGACATTTATCTATAGGCAATTGTTTTGATATTTACACCAGTCTCATCAATAAGATATATGTTTTCATCTATTAGGACAGCAGTGAAAGCACTGAGACATGGGTTGTCAAATGTTTCTTTTGAATCTTTTACACATAGGATAATAAAAAATTTAGGCTGATCTTGTCTCAGCTAAATGCCTCGCTCCACACTCAGTCCCTAGGACCTCATGCAGCACTGCACATGTAGGGCAGACAAAATATGCTTCATGCAGTGAAAGGGGGGATGTGGGAAATGACTGCATTTTAGGTTTTTAAATATAAATATTTACAATGACAAGCAGCACAATGAATGTGTAGGGTTTGGTTTGGGGGAAGAAAGTATGTGGTTTGGTGTAAATAAAAGATTGTAAAAGTAGGCCAAACCCTCAGACCCCAGTGCGTTAACATACAATGCAAATACAAAACAAGCAAGGACATATGGTGTGCAAAGTACATCACAGCTTAATTCTAAACATGCCAAGAGACAGCCTGATGCCAGGGACAATGTAAACATGCTAGGTTAATCGCAGAAGTGGCGGGATCCTCATTGACGGAGGACATCACACAGGATAGGTGACACAGGTAAGTGCCATAATCTGTAAGAATGCTGTTTAATTACACTTTGCCAGTGGCAATTAGCCAAGACAGGACAATTTACTCTTGACATCATTATCCTGTATATACCATGGGAGTATGTCTCCCAAGAATTTTACAGGTCAATCAAAAATAATGTTACTAAATGCAATTATGCCATCAAATTAGGTACTCTGCCTTTTTAGTTAGTGTCCTAGCAGTAGTTGACACCTTAAACAGACTTCCAGAAGATGTAGTGAGTCCATTGACAGTAAAGCTGGCCATACATGAGTTGATTTTGCGTTCGATTCCCACTCCAAGAAAATTTTGATTTACGGACATGTCTGTACTCTGGCCAACCGAGCTTTGGGGTGACAGGGATCTGTCGCCCCATGTGGGCACCCGAGATCCGCGGCTGATTTTGCTGCTGCTCGTTATGCATGTGGGGACCCTAAGTCCCTGTTTGATTGCCATTACTTTGGTTGGGGACCACGGTGGTGTGCTTCTATTTGCTGAACGATCGTTCAGTTGCGTCACCACGTTCATCGATCACACAGGAATTGACCCAGACTAACTGATTTAGAAAATGCTTGAGACAAACAGATATATAAATGCAAATAAAAAATAATTCTGCAGTAAACTATTTTTTCTATACTATTTTTTCATCACTCACAACTCATTGCCGATGCAGCTAGTCCTTCGAATATTCACCTTTCCTCAACCTTGAACTTTGCTCTGCTATCCTGACAGTACTAAGACTTGCAGTCATCTACCCAAAATCAATGCTGGCAAATTTTCATTACCTGATTTTAATATATGTCAGGCTGTTTTTCCTTTGGGAATAATTCTGAATTGCCAATTTCTCCTTCTATGTGGAAGTTTGCTGGCATTGAGCTATTACCAGTTCAGTTATCTTCCTAAAAGAAAATTCACCTAAGTATAACCTAGAGCCCAGGTGCTCTTTGGGCATTCCTTGGTGGCCCCCCTTGGTCTTCCACTTGTGGCCCCCGAAACCTAACTGTTAATGCATAGGGCATAGGAACTCACCTGTCTTTGCCCATCTTCTTCATGAGGGAAGAGAAGGAGAGGGACTCAGGGGATTACATGGGATTATTGTATGTGGCACATAACCCCAGGATAGCGACATATAACCTATATATGAACCAAGGTTATATGCCCAATAGATATAATCAAAGGCTTTGATGATATCTATTAGGGACATAACATTTGATGATATATCTGACACAAAATGGCCATTACCACACTACAATGTTTGAAGTATCATTTAAACAAGTTTTGTTAATAAAAAATGAAAAATAATTTCTTCTAACTATGCCTGTTGTCATTTCTTAGAAAATGCTTACACAAGTCAGTATAGAGTGAAAATGTTATGTGCGGCCATTTAGCGAGGCCAAGGGCCACACTTGTGGCCCTCCATATCAACTCAAGTGCCCACCACTGACCTAGAGGCAAACCCATAAATGGACTGAAAGAAAAAATATTTTATTTCAAGTGTTTTTGTAAGTTAGGGATATACTGTTGACTTTTCATATACAGAACAGTCCTTCCATAACAAATCAAAATTATAGAAACTGCCATGTGAGTCAAAGCACAATTGCAGATTCAATACATTTTCCTTAGCTGTACTTAAGCTATTGGGCAATGAAGCTCTCAATTTAATTCCATGGCTACTTTTATAAAACGATAGGATCACTCCATCAAAGCACAATTTTCACATAATGAGTATGGATGTTAGATGAATATGGTGTTTAGAAGGACAAAAAACTATATATACTAACTATATATAATAACACAGTCATCTCCCCCATTCCACAAGCTCGCTGCCTTGGTGTCACCTTCGACTCTGCGCTCTCCTTTACTCCCCACATACAGAACATTGCTAAATCCTGCCACTTCCATCTTCGCAACATCTTCAAAATCCACCCCTTCCTCTCCCCAGAGACCACCAAAGTTCTGGTACACGCTCTCATCATCTCTCGTCTGGACTACTGTAACATCATCCTCTCTGGTCTTCCTCTCACTAGACTTTCGCCTCTTCAGTCCATCATGAATGCTGCTTCTAGACTCATCTACTCCTCTAACAGCTCCTCATCTGCTGTTCCTCTCTGCAAATCTCTTCACTGGCTTCCAATTGTCCACAGAATCAAATTTTAAGTTCTGTGCCTTGCCTTCAAATCACTCCACACCTCCTGTCCTCCGTACATCTCCAACCTGGTACACAAATACACCCCTAACCACCCCCTCCGCTCCTCCAGTGACCTACTAATGACATCACCGCTAATAACCTCATCGCACTCAAGGCTTCAGGACTTCTCTAGGGCCACTCCTACTCTCTGCCTCGTCCCATTAGACTTACTCCTACCTTTGGCACTTTTAAAAAAGCTCTAAAAACCCACCTCTTCAGTCTGGCCTATCCATCTTCTCATTCCTAACATCGCCACCATGCCAGTCGTCGTCCCCCCCCCCACCTATTGTATACCTTGTTCCCCAACCTATTAGATTGTAAGCCCGTCCGGGCAGGGTCCTCTACTCCTCCTATGTCATACCTGTACCTGTGTGTTATTGTGTGTTTGTATCTCTAATGTATTGTACAGGGCTGCGTAATATGTTGGCGCTATATAAATAAATGATAATAATAATATATATGTATATATATATATATATTATAAATAGTGTTGTTATTTCTAAGAATTTTTATCCGGACGGTGCATTTTAAGACAAGATGACTCACACACACAGTAAAGTGTAAACTGACTATAACAAGAAAGGATACAATAGAAAGGTTGTATAAAATTATCAATAATTATAATCATCATGCTAAAAGAAACAATGAAGAATAGAAGACAACACAACCACCAATACAAAAGAATAAAATGACTAACTCAAAAGAACAAAGAATAATAGGGCCAGGCAATTTTACTCTGTAGTATTACATATTTTGCCTTTTCATGTACATCCATCACTATTAAGATTTTTCTATTCAAAACTAATTTATATTCCATAAAAACAGCTATATAAGAATACTTAGCTTAATGTGGTTGTTGGCTATTTTTTACCTAATAACAGAGCACAGTAGCAACCAAGAGAATCTTAAGCTAGACATACATGGTTCAATTCTTTGCTCGATCAACTTAAAATACAATCATATTACATATGAATAGTTTCTACCACTACATAATATTATAATAAAAAAACAGATTGTCTGCTCGCTGGATGATCTGTTAACAAATCTGCCGGTGGAGAGGTGCATTGTACTCAACTACGTTGAGTCTTGCAGTGGCGGAGCGGTTTGGCGCCGTGAAGACAGATCCTCCGCCGAGCAGGTAAGTCTATCTGCTACGGTGGGACCCCTGCTAAGCGTATGTGCTTAGCAGAGAGGGTCCCGACGTATGTGGAAACAAGCCCTTATACTAGTCATTAATGCTTTATACTGGTCATTAAAACTTCATTATGGTCATTAACCCCCCTTGTGATCTTCCGCTAAAAACGTCACGGTAAGGGTGATTGCAGCAGAGTACAGGGGCCTTTACCCCATTACCCACGCCTCTGTCCATGTCGCCAGGGTAATTGAAGTGGGCAGGAAGATTTAAGCTCCTCCATTAACATGGATATCTATGGCCCCAACCCATTTGGCATCACCGTGATGTGATCGGGGTGGGTCCCGGAAATTTCCAGGGAAATGTAGCGGTCATGAGATCCTGGCTTGTTCGGAGAACTGGGTTCATCATGACTGCTAGAGAGGTTAATATTGAAGGCACTGGTTTTAGGAAATGGATGTAGAGGCAGCAATTGGTATTTGGGCTGGGAAGATAATGAAAATGGAGGATTTGGTTCTAGTTTTAGTAATAGCAATGTCCAGTAATGGACATCAATGAAAATATTGCATTCACACAATTCGACTTGTGTGTAATAACAAATGCATTTGTTTCTGGTCTATCTATTGACTCTTTGACAGTGTCCTATGTAATGAAATTTCCCAAATAATTATTTTTTTATTCAATTTGTAGGCCTACAATTCTTTTAACCCAAAATTCAACTGTGAATTTGAAGAAGAAAAAAGTCAGTTACAGTATAAGGTTGTTAATCTAATCTTGGTTTATACCCAACACATGTAATAATTATGACTTTATCAAGCTGCATCAACCATCCTTATGTATTCTGCTACATCTGTGGAGAGTACAGGGTTGGAAAACAAGAAAGACATTTTAGAAACTTCGTGTTGTGCATTGAGCATTCCTAGCTTATTTTGGAGTACATTTTTAGATAAGGCTACTTGTATGCTTTGTATAACATGTGCAGAACCTAAGACAGTGGACAAAAAGGTGAACTAACCTTAGGTAGACTTATTAATTAACTGGTAAATATCTCAGAAATTATTGCCAATCTAGCAAAACCAAAGTTACATTCTTCAAAGCACCAAAAATGGGTGAAGATAAAGACTTACACCCAAGATTTTTCCCCCTGAATAACCAGGGGCAAGGGACTTTTACAAATTTGCATTAAAGATAAAATTAATACATTGTATTTATAAAACATCAACAGTAAACATAGGACATACAATGACGATTGTATACACGTTAATGGATACTGACAACAGATACAGTAAGAATGAACATATGGCTGTATAACTAATCATGGACAAGTGATTCTACCACGCAGAATCCACTCCAATGCGCGTTTTGTGTAGACTTCTTCAGGGGGTATCTTTATCCAATGCAATTCTATATGCAGAACAACAACAATAACAACAACAAACAAGGGAAAGTCAGTCATAGCCCAGAATTCTCCAAATATTATTACCACTGAATATGTTAGTCATATATATCAATCACGGTAAAGGGTTAAAACCAGAGACAAGTGATCATGGCCTCCCTCAGCCTGATAAAGTGTGTAGGGGAAATGGCCATGCTTTACAAGTGAAAGGAAGAAGGTGCAATTAAAGACACCTAAAGTGATGAACCAGGTGAATGGGATGAAAATACCCCCTGCATTAGAAGGTGCTTGTAGTACTAAAAGTAAAGTGAATGACGCATAGACAAAAAACCATAAATCAATCTTAAATCAATTTGTTGTGCAATATAATTATAGTGCCCACTAATGTATATAACCAAGTGATATAAGGTGTTATATATGCAGTGCTTGTGAAAACATAAATAATAGAGATTAAATTAGACCCCTACTGACAATCTAGCAAAACCAAAGTTATATTCTTAATCAGCACGGTAAACCTAATATAAATCAGTGCAGACATGTTGGCAGCAAAATCACTGTATCCCACTGTACACCATATGTGAGTTGCACTACCATCAGCCTACAGCCATCAAAGTTGTGGGTGCTTGCAATAAAACAATACATGGTGCCAATAAAAATCCATTAAAATAGGGAAGATGTGTTCACACTTGCTGGACAACTAGGATAAGGACACTAGACCTACCGAAGTGCAGCGCTTTGCAAAATGCCGGTAACAGACGCGATTCACTATTGTGTTACTAAGTCCATTATTGCCAAAAACACGTATTTAAGAACAGTGGATAGTATTAAAGGGTCCTTGTGAAGTTTTGCTAATTCATCAGGAATGAAGTGGGTGACATAATGATTTACCATCAATTAAATAAGTAAATCCATCAGAGTGCTGGTGACCTTCTGCACTCCAGTGAGCAGTTTCTAGCATTCTTCTAAAAACAAAGAAGTAGTATTTTAAAACGAACAGTACAGTAAGCTAAATTTGAAAAAGTATGTCATCATAGGAGCTTCACTGAACATATTTTATACTTAGACATTAAAATTGCAGTGAATGTTTGAACATCCTGATGGTTTCTCAATACGTTGATTACTGTTTTATCATTATGCTTTTTTATCATCATACTGTTCACTGATAGGACATCATATTCTGCTTCAGAGAAACTGAACTCCCCAACACTGTCATAGAGAAAGTTTGCTTTGTACTAAAAGTATAAATTAGAAATGCCTAAATCCTAGGTGACCAACCTGCGGCCCGGGGGCCTCATGCGGCCCTTTGGGCATTCTTCAGTGCTCCATTTGCGGCCCTCGAAACCTTACTGTTCATGCATAGGGCATATTGCATCACATAACCTCTGAATCGAAATGTGCATCACCATACTACAGTGTTACCCAATGCTTGAAGTATCATTTTCTAATAAGTTTTGTTTTGTTGAAAATAAAAAATTTAAAAATAATGTCTTCTAGCTATGCCTGCTGTCATTATAAAATGCTTATACTAGTCAGTATAGATTGAAAATATTATGTGCGGCCCTTTATTGATGTAGAGGGCTGCACTTGTGGCCCTCCATATCAACTCAGTTGCCCACTACTGGCCTAAATCCAGGTACTTTGATGATGTTGCAATCACATTAACGATTGCCTCTACATTTAACATTGATTTCCACTGCTGGATCATGTATGGTAGTCTAGCTATGTTTTCTTTAGACTCTTCTATTTTCCAATTTTACTGAATTTACTCATGAAATGATAACCTTCATGGCTGTTCCTCTGAATTCATCTGAATTTAGTGTTTAAATTAAAAATTTTAATTTCAGTGAAAACAAATAGAAAAATGGATATTATTTCATTCATATGTAGTGATGGCCTAACTGCCCGCAAGGTGGACAGTTCGACCCGCCCTGTTCGCCGGCGAGAAGGAGACCTCTATTCTTCCTCCGGTGGGATCATTAGCAGCGAGATCCCGCCGCAGGAAGAATATTTCACTGAAGACCGGGTAGAGAACCCGGTCTTTCAGTGAAAAACCGGCTCGCAAACCCGGATGTGACGTCAGTGACGTCACATCCGGTTAGCACAACCAGGAACTATGCGTTCAAGCGGCCAGATGTGACGTCACTGACGTCACATCCAGCTTTTCAGATTAAAATTCCTTTTTTAAAAGTCCGCTCCGCCCGTTCGCGGATGGACACGGCCGAAGTTCGGCCATCACTATTCATATGTATGTGCCCTGATGTACTTTTTATCAAAAGCCTACAAAATTGCAATCCAGCCATCAAAGATTTAAAGATTTCCAGACGTTGTGTATGTCTAATAAAAAAACTAATAATGAACAAAGCATTTTCCTTTCAAGTCATTCATTGAAGGTCATAACTGCTTCTCACAGTACGGTTGTACACCTCTAGTATGATGACACCTTGAAAAAGGGACAGTTAAAGTTGGTTATTCTGATCAACCAGGTTTGCTCTGGTGTGTGAAACAATCCCACACTCATTCTTACCAACAGAACATTAATGAAGTATAGCAAAATCAATAGCAAAGTAAACGACTGGAAAAGATTAAAAGTCTACGTTAAGGTAAGTTTATCCTTTTTGCTTACTTGTAAATAAAAACATATCTCAATGTGAATATCTGAATATTAGAGATGGTCAAATTTGTTGAAATAGCTGAATTTGTGAATGAATTGCATAAAACTGAAGACAGCATGGACCAGAGCATTTTATCCAGGTGCATCACACGTACCAAGTGGGGGCCAATAGATGAGCGGTGGAGTGCAGCGTGATGACGTCATCACACTGCTCTCCATCAGTCACAGCTCTTTGTGTGCCGGGCATTAGTTTCAATTGGGACACCTGTACTCATTGAAACTAATGGCATCGGCCAGAGATTTAAAAACATGTTCGCTCCCTGGCCAACCGACCTTTGGGGGTTGGCCAGGGATCCCTGTCGCCCCATGTGGGAACCCCCGATCGGCTGCCGATTTTGGCGAGAGAGAGAGAGAGAGAGATATGTACAGGTAGTGCAGAATTATTAGGCAAATGAGTATTTTGACCACATCATCCTCTTGTTGCTGACTCACCTGTATAGGCTCAAACTACTAACCACTTAAGCATTAGGTGGATGTGCTCTCTGTAATGAGAGGGGTGTGGTCTAATGACTCAACACCCTATATTAGGTGTGCATAATTTTGCACTTCCTTCCTTGGCAAATGGCGAAAAGAAGGACTTACAGCTACAAGAAATAGTGAGGATATCTGCAGAGGGATCCACTCTTAAAATTGCAACGCTTCGAGCGTGTCATCGACAATCAAGGTTTCATTCAAAATAGCACAGGGTCGCAAGAAGCGGTGGAACAACAGGGCCAAATGACTGCCCATGAACTGAGAAAAGTCAGCATGCGCGGCCAAGAGCCACTTGCCACCAGTTTGGCCATATTTCAGAGCTGCACAACCCACTGGAGTGCACAAAAGCAAAGGTGTGCATTACTCAGAGCAGAGAAAGCCTGAAAGACGACCACCACTGAACAAGACACACAAGCTGAAGCATCAAGAGCTGGCCAAGAAATATCTCAAGACTGATTTTTCTAAGTTTTTTATGGACTGATGACATGAGAGTGAGTCTTGATGGGCCAGATGGATGGGCACGTGGCTGGATTGGTAAAGGCGAGAGCTATTCAGTCCGACTCAGATGCCAGCAAGGTGGAGGTGGGTACTGGTTTGGGCTGGTATCATCAAGATGAGCTGTGGGGCCTTTTCGGGTTGAGGATGAGTCCAAGCTCAACTCCTCAGTCCTATTGCCATGTTCTGGAAGACACCCTTCTTCAAGCCATGGTACACGGAAGAAGTCTGCATCCTTCAAGAAAAACATGATTTTCATGCAGGACAATGCTTCATCACACCACCGCGTCCAGTCCCACTCCTCCCACAGGCGTGGCTGGCGAAGGGTATAAAAGAAGAAAAACTATGACATGGCCTCTTTGTTCACTCTGATCTGAACCCATTGAGAACCTGTGGTCCATCATCAATGCGTGATTACAGGAGGGAAAACAGTACACCTCTCTGACCAGTGTCTGGGAGGCTTGTGTGTGCTTGCTGTGCACGCAATGTTGATGGTGAAGACAAAAACACTGACAGAATCCATGGATGGCAGGCTTTTGAGTGTCCTTGCAAAGAAACGGTTGCTATATGGTCACTGATTTTGTTTTTGTTTTGTTGTTTTTGAATGTCAGAAATGTATATTTGTGAATGCTGGGTATATGTTATATTGGTTTCACTGAAAAATAAATAATTGAAATGGGTATAAATTAGTTTTTTGTTAAGTTGGGCATAATAATTATGCACAGATAATAGTCACCTGCACACACAGATATCCCCCTAAAATAGCTAAACTAAAAAACAACTAAAACTACTTCCAAAATATCATCTTGATATTAATGAGTTTTTTGGGTTCATTGAGAACATGGTTGTTCAATAATAACATTTATTTCCTCAAAACTACCACTGCCTAATAATTACTGCACGTCCCTGTATATTATATATATATATATATATATTATATATAGAAGTCTCTATTTCGTGTGCTACTTTCTATCTCTCCCTTTTCTGTCTTTCTTTTTTGCGTTTGTATGTTTTGTTTTCCTGGTTTTATTGTGTTTTCTCTCTGTTAGCGCTGTCTTTCCGTTCGTATGTGACTTCGCGATAATTTAGATGATACTCCTAAAAAATACGCTCGTATTGGCTTGTGTCCATGTGGTCGCGTTTTGCCGAATACATCCCAACGACCCTCAGCCGTCGGGATCCATTGGTCTGTTTTAATGGATCCTAATTTTATCCGAGTGGGCTGCTAAGCTTATGGGACAACAAGCATGGATCATAAACTGTGCTTGCAGCTGAACAATGAAAAAGTTCACGCCGAAATTCTGATATCATGACGTCATCACACGCGTAAGGGTAATCGGATGGCTGCGAATATCGACCCTCTTTAGAACTTTTTTAACAAAGGGTGTAATAGCGGATTTTCACTCTGAATTGTTGTTAATAAGGTTTAATTGCTTACTGAAACTTATTATTAGTGTAATGTGTACCATTCATGCCAGGTTGGAAATCGTGTATTTTTCCATAATGATTTATGAAAACAGCTATAATTGCATAAAAGAAAAATCAAGCATCGGTTTACACTTAAGGTCATATAGAAGTTCCTTTGCAAGGGATACATCTATTGTATCTGATTTACCACTAGTATTGCGCATAAAACAGAAACAAACTGGCTTAAGGTGGGTTTACACGTCAAGATTTTTGTTCGTCCAACCTCCTATTCGTTTTTTGTTAGATTTTTTTATCAGATTTCGTTCGTCCATTTATCGAACGTATAGATTTTTGTTAGATTTTTGTACACCCGAGCAAAATATCGAATGAAAATAATCGTTTGAAACACGAATGAAAATCAGATTTTTGTTTTTAAGGAAGTGAATGTATTCTGTGGGCCAAATTCTATGAGGGCTTTCTCAGTGCTACAGGTACAGGGGATTACAGCAGCAGTGTTGGTGATGGAGGTGCCATCTCTGGGTATCTGCTGTACAGGATTACAGCAGCAGTGTTGGTGATGGAGTGGCCATCTCTGGGTCATCTGCTGTATAAGGGATTGCAGCAGCAGTGTTTTCAATACACATGAATACATTTAAGTATGATTTAAGTTGTGCTGCAGTGAGTATACAGGTGTGTGTTGTTACAGCACATGTACACACTGTACACTGTTCTGCAGTGAGTATACAGGTGTGTGGTACAGTGTTGCTGCAGTGAGTGTACACACACACACCTGAACATTTAATATTGAAATATATTATTATAAAATATGTATTTTTCTATTGACACCCCGTTGTTACGTTCGTCCACAATGCAATTGTTTCATTCGTAAAGTTCTACTCGGAAAGAAAATATAAACAACATCATGGACGAATCAAAATGAAATTGTAAAAAATCTCAACATTCATTGCGCAGGAAATACGTCATGCTACTGGTTAAAAATCGAGTCATAAAATATCGAGTGAAATAAGGAGCGTCCGTTTTTTACACGAAAAATAAACGACAGATGAAAGTTTACCAACATGTCCGATCACCTTATGGACGATTATTTGTCAGATATCTGAAAAACAAAATCCATCGGGCCAAATGGACGTTTCAGATTTTTGTACAATAAACCAAAAAATCGTTAGTCGTCCATCTGTCGGCCGAAAAAATCTTGACGTGTAAACCCACCTTTAATCATGATCAGTACCTGATGATATCACTGCTTGCTTCCGCTGACTTTGCTCCAGTGTTCTCCTATTCCTAATCTTGATGTTGCAAAAATCTGAATAGATGCATGTCATTAACTTTAAATTTTTCTACTTTTGTTTAATTTTCTTTTTGTGTTCCTTGCACTGTGATGTTAAATGATGGCTCTGAATTTGCTGGAGGTATCTAGGGTAAAACTAAAAAGCGTTACTTCTATAAAACGTATATTGGTTTATCTTACTGTATGTGATGAATAAAGTTTATTCAAGCCAATGGTCAGATCAACAAGATCTACACATTCATTGGACATGTTGATAGGCTGTTCAAGGATGAATTGTTCCAGTCCATTGCCCTACCAGTCAATCATGATGCCCTAGGGAATTCAATCAGGCATGTATAGTGACTGCTCTAGAAGAGCTATGGATGACCTCAGAGTAACACACTACTACAGGGAAAAAGTTAAACAGAGGAGGGTTTGTATAAGGTTCACTTCCTCGTGTAGTTTTCTTATGCATTTTTAGATTTAAAGAATATAAAGGATATTTGTAGTATGCTGTTTTTGGAAACATTTATGTAAATGTTGGAAAACCCTGTTTGATATCCTATACTTTGTATCCAAAGTATCGGCCGGGAAGCTCGGCAGCAGTGTGATGACATCATTGTGCTGCTGCCAAGCTTCCCCAATATCCCTGCGTTCCCGCCAATCGGGTACACCCACCTGCCAAGATTGACCAGGAATCTGCCACATGTTGGATCGCCAGTAAATTCCCGGCTGATCCCATTACTTCGGATGGGGATGGTAGTCCCCATCCAAAGTAATGACTGGCACACAAATGGTGCCCGGCTGATTCTCGGCACTAGCGGCCGTGCGTAATGATGTAATCACGCATAGTCGACCTACCAAGAAATTGGCAGCAAAACGACCCATCTATGCCAAGCTTTAGTCTTCTTGACAAAGCCAAAAAAGTGAAACATCTAGAAGACAAGATAAGAGCTGATATAAATTCTCTGTTTAAGTCCTATAATTAACTTATCAGGTTGTAGTAAATATTACCTTGATTTTTTGTTCTGTATTGTATGAGTAGATGTAAAGCTACGAGAGAGCCTATATTCATAGAATACAGTTGGGTTTCTACCTTTTTTATTATACATGTATTGTGTATATCTTTTAATGTATATCAATACAAAATTACTGTTTTATATAGTGATGTTGTATTTAGTTACTGGTTTCTTTAATCCCGGTTATATCTTCTAGGAAAATATTTTACACTTACTATAGGGAGGAGAGGGGGGGGGGTGCTTTTTCTGTAACCTAACAACACGCACAGAGAATAAAAAATATACAGTTGCAAGAAAAAGTATGTGAACCCTTTGGGATTATGTGGAGTTTCGCATGAATTGGTCATAAAATGTGATCTGACCTTCATCTCTACTTTTGTACCCTTTCCAGCTTCATGCAAGTCAACAATTCTTGATGGTAGGTCTTCTGAGAGCTCTTTTCTGCGAGGCAGGGTTCACATCAGACAGTACTTCTTGAAACCCATTACCGGTGTGTGTTTTTAAGTGCAGGACAGCTTTCAGCAACACATCCACTATCATCAAACTGATTGGACTCAAGGTTGGCTCACTCCTAGCTCCAATAAGCTCTTGGAGAAGTCATTAGGCTAGGGGCTCACATACTTTTTCCACCCTGCACTGTGGATGTTTACATGTTATGCTCAATAAAAACAGGAAAACATATAATGTTTGTGTAGTATTATTTTAAGTAGGCTGTGTTCGTCTATTGGTGTGACTTAGGTGAAGACCATTGTAATTGGATTTTTTTCTAAAGGCTGTATTTACAGTCACATTGTAGGTTCATTCCAGCATAGTATTTGGTGCAGTTTTTCAGTTTGCCTTGAGTTAAGATTGCCTAAGACATTAGTTTAAATAAAACCCATCCCATTTGAATATTTGATTGCTTCTCAACACCGTGGGAGCCTTATTGCAATCATTTCTTCCCAGCGGGTTTCATAATCTGAGCAGCCATGTGTCACTAAGATCTGATGACAGTCTGAAAGATTTTTAACATGGTTATGTAATTAGGGAAGCCAAAAAAATACATTAAAAGGAAGCTACAGTAATACAAATTATAACCCACATAAATCCTACTAAAGAAAAAAACAGACACAGACCAAAATCAATGGCAATGAACCATAGGTAAATAATATCACCATTTACGCGCTGATCAATGTTTCCTGTAATGCACTTTTTATGTTTAGATTAATGTAAACCCACTGGCGAATTGTTCTGTGTAAAATAACCTTTAATATTAGGTTAGGATGCTATGTTAGAGAAAAACAGTTTCATTCCACTGCTGCTCATTGCAGAACTTTGCCAACAATGCAACCAATTCCATCATCCCTGGTGTCCTCTGGGTAGTATATGGGAGGAGATGTAATTATCACAAGCAAGGAGCCACAACTGATGAGATAAACCAATGCATTTAATTATCTCTGGTGACTAGTTTTCACAGGTAATGTTTTCCACATGAGAAGCTCATAAACCTTTGACTCAGAATGCACATAGTATAACACTTCACACTTCAGTCAAGGAGGAATGTCAAAAAGGGATCAAGCATTTAATTTCATTTAAATCTAGCCTGGTAGTGTTCCAGTTACACTTATCTCAAATACTTCATAATTGTGCAGGCTCTCAGCATTTGTTGTGTTCAAATAATGTAATCTTTGTTTATTAAATTATTATAGATCCAGTTGAAATGTTAGGAACATTACTTTGACCTGCCAGAGTAAAACAACTCTATAACCCCCTTATTTAGCAGTAGTGATGGGTAGCAAGAGCAATATTCATATTCGCAAAATATTGCAAATTTTTCGCTTAGTATTCACAGTAAATTTGTGATCTCCAGTCAATATTACCTTGACTGTGCAAATTGCCACTTCTACATGTGCATATAGCGAACGCAATGCGTGATAGTTCCGGGTACTGATGTAAAAAAAATCTTGAACATTTGCGATTACAAAGATATAGCACTATATTCGAGATCTTCATGAATTCACGAAGTTCATGATTAGAATATTCACACTCAACACTATTTATACGTTAAAAGCGGAACTCTAGGCAAATACAAGATGAACAAATAATTTATTATTGTATGCTTATTTTATTTAAATAGTGTTAATACAATAGGTTTTGGTGGCTGAATCTGATTGGGCATTGGCCAAGATTGCCAGTACCAAGGTTAAAACTATGTAGGGTAGGTTTGTTTTCTTTTGCAAAGGTGAAGTATATACACAAACCTGGCCCCTCTTATAGCTATGATCTATTAATCAATGAATGTATCTAACAGAATAAGAATGGAAGTAAAATAGTGGTTGGACCAACCAGTCAGTGCTGGGGAGGGTTAAATATTGGTAACTAATCATCTAGGTTACCCCTATGGTGATATATCTAAGTCGCCCTGACACCATTTTCGCATTGGCATCAATATTGTTTAACATTTGCCATTTACTGTACCTGATTGGCATTTATGTTGGTCCAAAAGAAGAAATAATATTCAATGCCTCCATAGCTGCTTTAATATAGTTTCCTGTGTGTACTCATCACTCACACTCCCCTTCTGTTGTCCTTCACTTGAGGTCTCTCTGTTGCATTTTCCCCTTAATTTGCTATTAAAATCTATCATCCTCACCCTACGAAGGTGAAACATTTATGGATGTAAGGAATTCTGGTTTCATCCTGGTTCCACATACCTACAGTTTATCTGGAAAGTATTCACAACTCATCCCTTTTTCCACATTTTATTATGTTACAGCCTCATAGAAAATTGATTCAATACATTTTTTTTCCTCAGAATTTTACTCACAACACCCCATAATGACAATGTAAAGAAAAGTTTACTTGAGGTTTTGGCAAATGTATTAACAATAAAAGAAATTGACAAAGCACATGTACATAAGTATTCACTGCCTTTGCCATGAAGCTCAAAATTAAGCTCAGATGCATACTTTTTTCCCTGATCATCCTTAAGATTCCTAATTTAGGTTCACCTGTGGTTTATTCAAATGATTGGACATGATTGGGAAAGGCACACACATGTCTTTATAAGGTCTCACAGTGGACAGTTTATTTCAAACCACAAAAAAAGCATGAAGCCAAAGGAAATGTGTGTAGACTAGACCTCGCCTTCCCTGGGCAAGGTTACAGTAAAATTTCTGCTGCTTTGAATGTCTCAATGAGCACAGTGGCCTCCATCATCTGTAAGTGCAAGAAGTTCAAAACTACCAGGACTCTTCCTTGAGCTGGCCTTGGTCAGGAAGGTGACCAAAAACCCAATGGTCACTCTGTCTGCAGAGCTTCTCTGTGGAGAGGAGAACTTTACAATTTCTGCAGGAATCAACCAATCAGGTAGAGTGGCCAGAGGGAAGCCACTCCTTAGTAAAATGTAAAAATGGCAGCCTGCCTGGAGTTTGCCAAAAGGCACCTGACCCTTAGACCATGAGGAAAAACATTTGTGTTTCTGTTCTAAAGAAACACAAATTGAAATCTTTGGTGTGAAAGCCATATGTCACGTTTGGAGGAAACCAGGCACCGCTCATCACCAGGCCAATACCATCCCTACAGTAAAGCATGAATGTGGCAGCATCCTGTTACTTAAGGGAAAGATGACTGCAGCAATGTGCAGAGACATCCTAAATAGAAATCTACTCCAGAGCGCTCTTAAGGTGCCCATACACACATAGATTTGGGCTAGATTGATGGCCGCTTCTAGTGCTGTGTGCGCTCATCAAATGTGGCCCGATATCGGACATAACCATAAATCACGGTTGATGTCTAAAGCATCGGCTGAGCTGGATGACACAGCAGTGATGCGCTTCCAGCTCCTTCGATATCGGGCTCAGCACGATGACATCATCACGCTGGGCTGGAGCTTCCTCAAACATCGCATGTTCGCTGTAAACATCGCATGTCCGCGGTAAACATCGCATGTTCGCGCATTTTCGCGAACATATGGCGAGTTCAGTTTGCCCCCTATGTTTTTACATTAGTTAAACTTTGACCCTGTGAGTCACAGTCAGCAGA
>CM070033.1:108831807-108848457 GCA_036250615.1 Ptychadena robeensis | reverse complement strand
ATGGCGGGTTCGCCGGTTCGCAAACTTTTGCGCTAGTTCGCGTTCGCCGTTCGCGAACGCCTAATTCCGGCTTCGTGCCATCACTACTCAAATATCAAGCTATGTATGCCCAGCCGGACAACGACTCTAAGCACACAGCTGAGATATTAATGGAGTGGCTTCAGGATAACTCCTGAATTTGTAAATGTCCTTGAGTGGCCCAGCCAGAGTCCAGACTTGAATCTGAATGAACATTTCTGAAGAAATCTTAAAATGGCTGGGCACTAGTGATGAGCAGCATAGCAATAGTCGTTTTTGCAATATTTCGCGAATAATTCTACTAATATTCTGTTCGATATTTGTGAATATTCGCGGTATACCATTCATTGCGAAAATACCACCGCAATTGCAAAAATCTCTGAAATGAATGGTCATGTGCTATGTTTATTTTCGCAATATATGGCCATACTGCGAATATTTGAAATCGTGAATATCCACTGATATATATTCGAGATATTTGCAAATTCCTGAATTGCCGACATTCACAAAAAATATTAGACATTCGAATATTTAAGCTCAACGCATCCCATCCAACCTGATGGAGAAGGACAGGTGCTGCAAAGAGGAATGGGCAAAACTGACAAGAATAGGTGTACCAAGCTTGTGGCATCATATTCAAAAAGACTTGAGGCTGTAATTGCTGCCAAAGGTGCATCAACAAAGTATTGAGCAAAGGCTGTGAATAACTATGTACATTTGATTTCTCAGTTTTTTTGTCTGAGAAAAAATGTATGTTATCCATTTTGGAATAAGGCAGTAACCTAATAAAATGTGGAAAAAGTGATGCGCTGGGAATACTTTCCGGATGCACTGTAAAGCACATTGACTAGATCATTATGCCAGAATGCTCCTTTAGACATGTCATACATTGCTTACCAAAGTCCGTTGCCTGTAGCTCAATAATTCACTTAAAAAGAATAAAAACACTTTGTTATTATTATATTTCTATATACTCTGATACATTAGAAATGTATTCACGTAGACTTACAAACTTGCTAATAGGTTCCCTTTAACAAAAGTTCTAGCAATCTGTTCTGATCTTGTCCACTCAAACAGCAGTTGAACATATCGGTACCATAATCTAACTACCAACTGTATTATTATATATTATGTCTGTAGACATATTGATTGTATTTGAAGATAAAACCACAATATAAATCTGTTGTCTGAACCATTGTTTTACTATACAAACCTTAATAGACTAGTATATCTCCATTCAGGTATAGATGTTGCATACTATAAACATATTTACCATGCAATACCATACTACTTTTAATGGAAACTGTAAACTGTGAAACATAATGTCAAACATATAACAAGATAGAATTCAGTTTACTGTCTAGTAAAACAAGTGCAACGCTATTAAGTCATCTTCAATAAAACTCTATTTTTATATCAAAGATTAAAACAGAAGTACAAATACACAAAAACTGCAATTTTTTGGTCCAGTCACGTAACAGTTCTCAATTTCCAAGATATCTCCTGCAAAACAACATGACATAGAGACAATATACAGTAACTTAAAAAAAGTATACCAAATTATGGTTGGCCAAATATAAATAGGCTACTATGTGTAAAGAAAATAAAATGATCCTTCATCTGCTGGAAATCCTATACCCTCCTCTTACTATAAACGCTATGCTAAGTGGTCCATTAAAGTTGAAATCGAATTGACTGCTCTGAGTTGGTGTACATCTTAATAAATACGTTCCTTTCTTTAAAATGACGGAAACAAAGCACATTCAGTTTCCTTGAGCAGACAATGCACTACTATCAATCCAATACCACTAGCTATCTAGCAAATTTAAGTGCCACTTAAAAAATGGGGAAAGCCAGGGGCAAGGCAGAAGTAATTAAAACAGAAGTTTAGATGTAAAAGAACGTTTTTAGTAGTTATCTCCCTGCCAAGTGAAAATATTTTGTGAGTGATCCTTGAAAATTAATAGTAATTTTTTTTTCTCTGGGAAAAGAACAGTCTGTTCAGTATTACAGCTGTCAAAACTCTTATCAAAGTTACAAAAGATCTGTCCATTAATGATTAGTTTTTCAGCATTCAGCTGCTGCGATTGCCTGAATTGCCATTGTGTCGGGGAAACACTATAGCAACTGAAAGGTGGAATGAGGCACACAGTGGAAGAACCTGTTCTATTGGTTGGGTAAAAGGACTCCAGGGTCGGGTCCTGGACAGAAGGAATATGTCCTCTTTTTATGGTTTTTGATCTCCTATCATTGCTTACTTTAGTTGTTAAAGGGCCTCGAATTCTGGAATGGTAAAGGCCATCCCATTACACCCAGGTTAACCTGTTGATTTATGGCCTCCAGAAAGCAAATCTTGCAAGAAAGGCTCTGGTGTTGAGTAAGGAGGAGCTGGAAGTCATGTGGTTGAATTGTGTATGTTGTATTCTGTCTTCCAAATTTTTTTTCTTCTGCGCCATCCAATAATTAGATCTGCCCAAAAACATTAATATACCAATTATCTCAAGCCATGCCGACCAACTTGTCATTCGCTGGTTTTGCCTGTACAGCAATATAGATAATTTATCAATACACTACAGGTTTCCAAAGTGCTGAATTGGTGCTTATTATTATTCTACACAGAAAAGATACTTATATTTTTAGCAGAATGTTGGTACTCTTAAGTTTATCTTATACAAGTGGATGCAATACTTTTAGGACTTTAGGATGACTTCTCTGTTAGCTAAGTTTCGACTTGGGTCCTTCTGTTGATCATACTCCAATTTTATGATGGGTTTGAAGCAATACACTCTTTATGGTTTGGTTTTGGAAAAGTTCAATGTAAAATATTTTGTCTGTAGTTTTCACCAGATATAAGATCCTATGTAATTAAAAGTCTGCTAACCAGAATTGCAGTTCAAAAAAGGTTCATATGAGGTTCAGTGTCATATACTTTATTTTTCTTTACTACAAAACCCCCTGATGAGAATGAAACTGAACTCCTAAATCCTAAACTCAATCTTTATTTATTATCAATCTTTGAGTACAGTCAAATATTGTTCAGGGAAAGCGACAAAGAATTTGAGAGTAACAATGCATCAATGCTGATAGAGTTGTCCTTTCAGAAAGGGATTTGTCATGTGTATCCAGTCCTATTTATATTACATATAATATTATCTAATCTGGCATATTTGGGCCTGATCAAGCAACAATGTGAATGGCACTATACTAGCAGAGATCTGTAAAATATCCTCAAATTCTCCCAAAATTATGAGTTTTTTCTGCTCTAAGTGGTACATATAAGACACGAGGATTGTCATTCTTACATCCAATCATTATTGTTTTGATGAAAGGAGGGTTTGTGATGAGCGCTCTTGGTGGTTGTATTGAGCTCTGATTCCTGCCTGATATCTAAGTTCTACAGCCAGCTTAGCTTTCTTCAAAACCCTCCAATCTGCTTTGATTAGCAATGAAATGGTAGGGCAAGCTATGTGCCCGTTCAGTGTAATCCATGTGGCATTTTTCATGCTATGATGATAACGGTTAGAGCCAGGATTACGGACATAGGTATCTATCTTGGCGCTGACGAGAATCATCAAAGCTTTGTAAAGATAAACTTGCTGGTTGTAATTGACCAGTAATACCTACATTAGCTCATCACGGTTAATTAAAAGAGCACACTGGAGGCTTGATACAGGACAAAAGATTTTCTTTGCGTTTATCACCATGTTAGCATAACAAAAGGCAGAAAGAAAATCCTGAGAGAGAGTTATTGAGAGAAAGGTGCTCTCCATTACAAGGCTGACTATTAACCTATTCCTGTCAAATTTATAATATTCCCACACATTATCATACAGGCAAACATCCTTTTTTAGCAAATGCGACAGTTGCCAAGGCAGCATGGTGGCTAAGTAGTTGCTACTCTCAGTTTATAATGCTGAGGTCCTGGGCTCAGATCCCACAAGGGACACATATGTATGTGTGTTTGTATGATTCTTCTTATTCACTATTAGTTCTTCTCCCCAAATTCAAAAACATAGCAGCAAATTAGTAGGAGTTTACTCTACCTTGTAATTGTAAATTGTTTATAAGGGCATAAGAAAGTCTAGAAACCTTATCAAGGTTTTATTGCTCCCCATGTCCTGGTGACTGTTGCCAGTGATCAAAAAACAGAGAACATCCAAACATTTTAGAAGTCATTACAGCAAAAGGTAAGAATAACTATTTCAATGTTCTGTTGTTATGGCAACTCTCTAAGATGGGAGATCCTTTCGCTTTAGAAAAAACCTCCACTCATTTTCTATGGTATCTCCAGGACAGGAAGTGAAAGGGAATTCTCCCTCATTGGTTCATGAAAAAATATTTAAATAAGGGTTTTAAATGTTTCTTTCTACATTCAAAACTAAGAACAAACATTGTGGTTGTGCATACACTTGTAAAATTATTACAAATATAGATTATCATGAATGTACTTAGAAGCTCATTAACTAAAGGCTGTAGTTTTAAAAGCATTCCACAAAGCCTGTTGTGGTATGTCTAAAATTAAATCTGAGCCTTTGTAAGAATTCCCTCCCGAATTCTATACATCTTGTTACCATCACACCATATGAGATAAACAATTTTGATAAAATTCAGTAACAAGAATAATGAAAAAAAGACTAAAGGAAGCAGTGCAGTATATGTTAAGTGAAAATGTGTTTGGTTTGGAACTTTTGCCTAACTTCTAACTGCTCAGTTTTAACTAAAGACACCATTTATGTAGCACAGTGGCACAAATGTAGAGAAATACAATGATTTGATTCCTTGCATGTATCTAGCTACTTTAAAAAAATCTGTACAAAACCAGCAAATTTTCATCTAAAGGCATTTCAAAAACCTATAGGCATGGGACTAAAAAGCAAATTAGTGCCTTTGGATAGCGTTGATCGCAAATCACAATTTTTTTTTGTGAATATCGGCACTTTGAGAATTTGCAAAGATCTTATAGTGCTATTTATTCCTAATCGTGAATATTAAAGATTTTTTACATCAGTACTGGGCAATACTGTGCATTGTTTTTACAATATGTACATAAGCCGAGGTACCTAAAAAGGTGGGGTGGGCAGAAACAGCTAAAGTGCTTTTGTTTCAGGATGTCATAATAATAGTCAGGAGATTTCAAGAAGCTGATTTGTGAGTTTATTGCTAGGCCCCTGAACATGGATTTTTTTTAAATGCATGGATTTCCACCCAACATT
Source organism: Ptychadena robeensis (assembly GCA_036250615.1). NCBI lineage: Eukaryota > Metazoa > Chordata > Amphibia > Anura > Ptychadenidae > Ptychadena > Ptychadena robeensis. Next base: position 108,843,226 of record CM070033.1, on the reverse strand, counting down.
AACCAGGCCAACATTAACAAGGTTGTGGGAAAGAGGACCCCTACCTTAACAAGGGATTAGACCTGGTTGAACAGGTGGAGGGGGCCCACTCACTAGGCGCCCTCCCTTTCCTGGCCGACCAGGTTTGCCAAAGGGGCCAGGTATGGCTTCGAGGTTGGCATACTGTCCATGGCCACCACACACTCCAGGCTTGCCATACATGGGGTCTGGTATGCTCTGGAGGGGGGGGGGCATGCTGTTTGGTGTTCCCCTTTCCCAGGCTACCAGACCCAATGCAAAAAGGGGGTCTGGTTAATGTTTGGAGGGGAACCCATGCATTTTTCAATATTTGTATCACATTTTTGTTTTTAAACAACAATAAACAGGAAAAACTATTTTAAAAGCCCATGGTCCATATTCATCCAACAGATATAAAAAAACATCCAGAACAATAATAGTGAACAATATCTCAACGCAAAAGGACAAATTAAAATGCAAAAGGACAAAACAGAACACAAACGTATTCATTTTGCCTATTCTATAAGACAATACACACACCAATAATGATGTCTAAAAGGCAAGGATTTACAAAAGTCAGATACCATTTGCTATAGCTATACTATCAAACCTGGACTGACACTATGACATTAGCAACACTAGAAAATGTAAGTCAAGTAAAAGTTGCATACTGTAATTATTTATAGTTATCTTCATTTTTTAAAATATTTTTTAAAGTCAAGTTCCACCCACCTAATGGAAAACAGATACCCATCACTAGCATTTCTCAAACTTGTAAACCAACAATAATCTTCACTTGTGTGCGTCATCCCATAGAACCAGTGTATGTATTCAATACTGTACTGGGTCATGTTATATAGACAGCTTTGAAACACATCAAGCATAACAGAGTTTTCCTTTGATGAAGCATAATCGGCAAGCCAAATCATTATTTTTCCTTGTGGACACAATGCTACACACATGTTCACATAACAGAGGCCCAACAGAACATATTCGAATCCTCCAAGAGCAAAAATAGAAATTAATGAACACAAATATGCAGCAATCATAGACTGTTGAATTCTAGAAGCCAGACTGTTTTCACTTTAGTAAATGATTCCTAATTATTTGCATGCATGGATATAAAGGCAGGTTACAGACATTGGCCACTGAGTGCATTATTTCTGCCGTACCAACTGTTCAGCTTTTATTAACTGGTAACTACTATTTCAGAAGGAACTTCTTGGTTTTAATAAGGGTTTTCTAACATCTGCTCCCTAAAACTACGAATACTAGGCCAGTGTTTCCCTACTGGGAACCCCACAGTTTCTCCTGAGGCTTTTTTCAGCTATGAACAATAGCAGATTGATCTCTCATGTACATTGTACCATAATGCAAGGGACAGATTTTTTTTTACCACAATTGGATAGTGGATCACTGCTATACGGTCCACTTACAGCATCTTACAAAAGTGAGTACACCCCTCATATTGTAGTAAACAATTAATTATATCCTGTACAGCTTGTATAACTATATTTCCTGTACCCCTCAAAATAACACAGCACATTATTGCCATTAATGTCTAAACCTCTAACAACGAAAGTGAGTACATCCCTTAGTGAACATTTATGCCCAAAGTGTCAAAATCATGAGTGGCCACAATTATTTTCTTAAATTTCTTGGATATAGAGCTCACTAGAGCATCATAGTTTGGCACTGGAATTCTCTTCCATGATGACATCATGGAGCAGGTTGATGTTAGAGATGCTGTGCTCCTCCACCTTACATTTGAGTATACTCCACAGATGCTCAATAGATTATACCATAATTGGTTAGCTTACTCGAATATAAATTGATACTCAAATATATATTGATCCAACTATAAGCAGATGTCCTTAAATACTATTTTATAGGTGAATCTAAGAGCCTTCAGAGATCTCAAAGGTTTTTCAAATAAGAAAGGCTATTTCCAAAACTTCTGTCCTTTACCAAATGATGGCAAATTATTGTCTGCCAAAATCTTACAGCGCATTGACACCCCAAAGTTAACCATTAACAGCCCTATTCAATACAAAACTTAATAATCAAGACACTGCAGATGAACTGCAGCTGTGAGTGTCAGAATGTCAGATAAGCTCATTATTACCCACCCAATTATCCAATCTGTTCAAAATCATTCTGTGCCATGAACAATTTTTCACTCGTCACAATGATGAAAAGGAAGTAAAATGTTAACCTTATGTATGCCACTTTAGTCTGTTGCAGATCATTTTTCAATTATTGTCACATGAATATTTGACCGTATTTTGCACATAGACATACTTTACTATAAGATACACCAATCCATTGGTAGAGGAAATAAAGTAAACAACAACTGCTCACAGAAAGACTCATTCCTGGATATCAGCAGTGCAATTTCATTTATGCATACTAATGAGACACTCATGTGCATACAGAATTGCAAGTGCAGTGAATATATTACCAGCTGTTCCTGTAGTCACTGCACATGCCCTGGATGCCCTTCTGGATCATGCGACATGCAGCTCCTGCAGTGTCTGTGGGAACATCAGGTAATATAATCACTGAACTTGCAATTCTTTATGTGCATACATACTGTGCAGCCTATTATTTTTAGTATGGTGTGTACAATAAAGCATGGTCTCACAGGAAGAGGGTTAGATAGTTAGGTAGTTAAATAGTATAGATGACCAGCACTAGACACTTGAGAAGGAAATACAAAATTTAGCTTTTTCCAAAAAATTTGGTGAAAGGATATTTTTTATCACATTGGGAAATTGACCTTTTTAGATATTAAAAAGATTTTAAAGCATTTATCTTTACCTTATATGATACGCGTATATAGCAGTATACACCCTTGCTAAGGATTACTCTTCCTAGCAGTCCCCAACTGCAAGCTGTAAACATATCCCAGAATAGTAACATCCATTTATAAATGTGCCCCCAATTACTGACCACAGTGATCTGTGTCTTTTCCCTGTACAGCATACTTGTTCTGCCTTCTGCCAGCATGCTATGTATTTATCTGCAGATTTTCCCATTTATTTACCTTATCTAGGCATAGGGTTGGTAGCGCCAGCACATTCATCAATGTAATATAGAAATGGTAGCTCAGTCACTGAGCTAGCATAATGGTACATGTGACGAATATAATAAAGATGTGATTTACAAAGCCCAAGAAAATAAATATGTAGGTAGTCACAAACATTAGATAACAGATCCGGAAGATTATCAATGAGTGTATGAGCTGGAAATTATTCACTATATTTAATCTAGGATTAGCACCTTCTCAACACATTCTCAATTTGCTGACTCAATTATATATTGTTCTCTAGAGTTAGTGAAGAAATAATCACTGCACCATAACTGAAAATGTTTAAGTCTGGCAGAGTATATATATATATATATATATATATATATATATATATATATATTTAAAATTGAACAAATTCAGGGTTTCATTTAAAAATACAAGTTGTAGGTTAAAGTAAATGTAACTCTCATGCCTGTCAACCTTCCTGTTATGGCTGGGAAAGTAACGCATTTTAGGGCTCTTTCCCACCCCTCCTGCATTAAAATAATCCTGGAAATCTCCACTAAACTATAGAAGAAAATGGATTCCCTGTCACCTATAAACTGACCAACATCCCAAAATAAATGCAGAGAAAAAGAGTGTCAGTACGAGTACAGGCCGAAACCGGTGAGTATCCAGTAGACACAGGGTTGTCCTCCAAAGAAAATGGAGGCTAGGGGACTTTAACGGTCAGCTAATCACAGATATGGTAACAGAGCATATTACAGGTAGAATAAAATCAAGTCATTTATATAGTAAATTTACTATATAAATGACTTGATTCTATTCTACCTGTAATATGCTCTGTTACCATATCTGTGATTATCTGACCATTAAAGTCCCCTAGCCTCCATTTTCTTTGGAGGACAACCCTGTGTCTACCGGATACTCGCCGGTTTCGGCCTGTACCCGTACTGACACTCTTTTTCTCTGCAATCTCCACTAAACTGTAACTGCTACTCAGTTCCTAGGAGATTGTCCACAACTGCTGGGCTACAGTCAGGCTGTCAGCAGAGGCAGAGAGAGAGGAGAAGAGAACTGCAGCCGATTGGCTCTCTGAGCTGTTGGTTTTCTTTTTACTTCTGCAAAATAAACACAGTGCCCATACCCTTCTTTAGCACTGCCAGCCAATCGGAAGGCAGAGGGAGGGACAAGCAAGAAGCTGGACTTAGGGCATGTCTCCACTTTGCGAAATCGGCTGCTTTGACTCTCCAATATAAAAAAAACAAAGTGGGGACAAGCCCTAAGAGAAACGTGAAAGAAGCTTTACATAGTAAATAGACTCTATTAAATCACCATATTTTTCAGGCCATAAGACGCACCTTTTCACCCCCAAAACTTGGGGTGAAATAGTGCCTGCATCCTATGGTCCAAATGCGCGACCCTGTGGCCGAGCGGCCTCAGCTTCCTGACTGCTCTTCCGAGCTGTCAGATGAGAGATGCGACGACAGCCACATCCCTTGCTGCTGAAGCAGTACATCAGAGAGACACACATGGAAGTTGTTCCATGTATGCCTGCCTGTAACTGCGATCATCGTGCAGCTCACCTAGCAAGAAGCGAGAGAAGAGTACAGAATCGCCCACCCCCTCCTCTTTACATGTAGTGTGCTCTCTAGCGACACGATTGTTGTGGCTGAAATTGGTAAAGTAAAACAAGTAAGGACTTTTCCATTTATACTTTGTCAACAGAATGCCATGGGACACTAACAAAAGACTATATGCATGATTGAATCCATCAGCAGCTTAGGATTTACAGGAAGCCTACTGTATCTGCCATGATCCCCCATTAACAATAACCGAGCCCATGTCCAATAACCCCGATGTTTAATTACAAGTTATCCTCAATGTAGGACAGTCTGTATAAATATCTGTGTTGCTATAATCACAAAGAAATGATGGAATAACACTGTTCTTAGGGTGGCAAACACTCTGTCCCTAATTTACAAAGTATGAGGTTGTACCCATTCAGGGTTCAACCTCCCTGGTGGCACCGATCTGTCCAAAATATGGCAGGTAACCAACAGACTTTTTTAATGGTCAAAAGAAGTACAAAAGAAGTAGAAGTAGAAGTATTGTACTTCTTTTGACCATTAAAAAAGTCCGTTGGTGAACCCTGAATGGGTACAACCTCATACTTTATAAATTAGTTGTTTTTGGACTTTGGTCAATTACTCTTTACCTCTCGATATACTCCTTCTCAAACACTCTGTCCCTGTTTCCTAGTTATTCTCCTCCATTGTCACCCGGCCCAAAAGAAAAAACATCAAATGGTTATATGTTGCATGTGTAGACATATTACGCAGGCATGGACCATAGTTTAAGCTTTGTGACTTCCGGGAAAACTTATTTTATTTTAAAATGCCGAACTGGAAAGGTATGAACTCTATCTGCCAAAGGACTATGTACTACAAGCAATTGCTATGTCCTTTTTTATTATTTCCTCTCTTCCTGTCTACACTTTCTATTTATGCCTATCAATTCTTATGGTTGGTTTGCTTATATGAAGTTCTCCTAGGATTCACATGACCAATCAGGTAATCTGTGTTGGATAAAGAAGGACCAGTCAATCGGACCAGTATTAATAATCATCTGATCAAATTGATCATGTGCTCCTTTCTGAGTTTCCTTGCAGAACAATCATTAACAGTCACATATTAGTTTAATGATAATAATTGATATAAGCACAAACTTTTTTTGTTAGTTTATAGCATGGCAAATGTGAAGCAGTGGATGTGTGTTTACAGGGCAGGTGGCACCCCTTCATAGAAATACTTAACTACTTGATCTTCATTGATAGTACCAAGTATTCCGGTAAACCATCACCATTTTACTATAGAATACAGCACATTATATGATTCTCATATTGTGCATTACAAACTGCAGAAGAAAATTCAGATATCGTTCGGTTTTTTTTTCTGGCTAACAACATCCAGCATTTGGCCCATGCATATATCGTGTGTGCTGTAGTTGCCACTTTTAACAAGGTCTACTGAAAGATGCATGTAACTTCGCTGCCATCCACTAAACCCAACTTTCAAGCAGCCACCAAAGACATATCTTAATAATCCAAAAATACACTGTTCTTCATCTGAACATGAATTGACTTAATAGGTCCAGACTACCAGTCTATAGGTTTCTATTATATTCTTCATCAGAAAATGAGCATTGGCATAAAAAAAAATCTTTAGGTGGTCAAATCATTTCCCATTGGGTATAAACAGAATATCCCCACTATTTCAGTTTCTAGCAGGGTGGATAAAAATCGATGATTTTTTTTAAAAAAAATCAAAAAAATCTGCTTTTTTGGATTTAAATCAGATTTTTTTGATTTAAATTGGATTTTTTTGATTTATATCGATTTTTTAAAAAATATAATGCTTTTTAAAGGAAAAAACATTACCATCCCAAGGTTATTCCATGATGGAATAATGATTAGTTTATGTAGAATAAGGCTGTATATGTTTATATGTTTTGGTAAAAAAATTCCATAAAAAACATCCCAAAAACAACAGACAGAAGTTGATAATGGCATAAACACATCACCCAAAATTTCCCCTGGAATAGACAAGGACGAGGGGACGGCCCACTCCATATTTAAAGAAATACATTTATTATACACAGAGCAAAAGATGAAGAAATTACATCATATCAATCAGAAACAATGCGCAATGTTGTGGATGTACACGTGCTTACACAATTAAAATAGTCCAAATGGCGCAAATTTCACCCCAACGCGCATTTCGTTGAAGACTTCTTCAGGGGTACAATATGTAATTTCATCAGCCAAATCTGCTTTTGTGTCCCCTCAACCGTGTCTATTCAAGGTAGATTTTGGGTGATGTGCTTATGCCATCAACTTCTGTCTGTTTTTGTAAGATTATTGGGCAGTTTCTCTGCTACAAGATATTATCACAGATGCCGGGTTTACTTTCTCAAAACTAAGTGCAACAGAAAAGTTGTCCAAATATGAATGATTAACCTAAACTGGGGATAAAAAAAAACTAATATGAAAAGTTGTTATTCTAAAAAATCTTCACCTTCTCGCATTTTAAAGTTATACCAGCAAGAATTATTGATTTAAATCAGTTTGATTTAAATCGAGCCTTACAGACTAGTGATTTAAAACGTGATTTAAATCATGATTTAAATCGGTTTGATTTAAATCAAATCCACCCTGGTTTCTAGTATAGCATATATGGCCATATTATCTACTCCCTGGTCTCATGGTGCAGAAACCTCTATGAATTACATTCAGCGGAGTCACCAATATAAGGAACGTTCAGTGGAGTCACCTATGTAAATAACATTCACTGGAGTCCTATCAGTGAAAGATTCATCTCTTATATACTGTGCATTGCATCTTATATTGTTAAATACCTTTGTTTCCATGTGAGATTCTAAAATATATGTTAACAAAAATGTCTGCACCCCTATAATTGAGTATCCTTTATGATCCAGTGATCATGGGGATAACCTTGATTGTAAAATAATTGACTTATATTGGTGTAAAACACATCTGAGCAATGATCAAGGATAAAGACCTTAAGCTTCATTGTTAAATCAAAGCTGGATTATTCAGGCTGGAAATGTTTGGCCAGCTCTACATTGTTCCACAGTTAGGCTACAGAAATAAAGCTGAGGCAGCAATTAATGGAATATATAAAAATGTATGTTCATAGCAGTCTGATTATTTCACATCTCCATTCTATGTATAGTTATATGATAAGTGTGACAGCTCTAACATCTGCTTTCCTGACTGTAGAACAGAAAAATGAGATTCAACAGAACTACAATTATGGAATCTTTAGATTGGAAAATGACGCATTATGATTGACTTTAATATGATGGAAGCTGTAAGCAGGTTCTTCAGTGATTTACTAATTCTAAGATCCCCTTGTCAGTCGGCTTTTGGATGTGATGGATTTTAACCAGCCGAGTGCTGGATGTAAGAATGTGATGTAAGCAATGGCTGTAGCAGAACAGCTGTGGCGGGAGGGGATAAGACTGCGGGCTCTTTTGGGACAGCAATACAACATCTGTCACCTCATATAGTTCTTCATCTGCCTCCTTCTCAGGCCATGATCTACTAGCATCAAATAGAGGGTGACACCTAGCTCAATACCACTATAATGACAAAGGTATTGGAAAGCCACCATGTCCCATCTACAATTGCTAAAGCAGGTGTCCTCATTTTAGGACATTACTACATTACGAAGCATAGAAGCTGTCACATCAGGAATAGTTTGTACAGTAGAATCCCATAAAGGTGACCTGGGATCAGCTAGTATTTAGAGTCAGTTCAGTGAATTACAATGAATTCCATCACGTTGGGTTCACATTCAGAATGACAAAGTGACATGCTGGCCCTGGAGACAGGATTCCAGCCACTGCAAAGTGAAAGTCGCAGAGGCTGCTTACAGATCATGCAGTGTGTCAGTGTATTTCATCTCATTGATGTGACAGAAATCTGGTGACATGTACTTTGCTACCTGCTCACTCTTACAGTCCATACCACCGCAAGGCATCCATAGTGAGTGACACACGTTACTGAGGCATGCAGGTGACTTGAGGCTAGGGAAGTGTGAGATATATATGCCTTCTACTCTATGAAATCAGCCAATGCGTGGTGCAAAACTTTGCCACCCCACGTCACAGAGCTGCTGTCACCTCAAATGACTTTCTATGATGGCTTCTTTGTAACCCATGCAGCACCAGTAAAGACAGCACTGCAGTAACATGCTGAAGAACCTGGCATCTGCTGCAGGAGACACTACTCCAATGAACCCAATAAAACCTTGCTTTCCTCCTAGAGGTCTATAGTATATAGCTCAACTGTCCTACTGAGATGACTTAGTCCTAGAATGATGACATCCAACTGGTAGGTGCTAAATTTTTTTCTTGAGAAGAACGTACGTTCTTCTCAAGAAACCCGATGTGATACCTTCTACAGTAATCACAATCCTAGATAGAGCCTGGTCAGCACTGCAGTGTAAAGCAAGCCTTGGGTCATACACATCTACCCTATGGAAGTGGAGGTGTCTGTCCAACATTGGGCATGAGGGTCCTTCTATCCAGTCCACAGCAATACAATCTAGATGATCAACTGATAGCTCAAGTGTACTCTACATCATGAACCTAATTCATTGAATAGACTGTAAGCTCTTTTCTATTAATCTTAAATAGACTGTTAGCTCTTCATCATGTTCCTAGTTCATTGAACATACTGTTTCTTCATAAACCAAAATAGGAACTGTAAGCTATTCATCATGTCCCTAGTTCAATTAATAGACCATAAGCTCTTCACCATGTACCTAAATATGAACTGTAAGCTCTTCAGCATGCATCTTGCTCATTGAACATACTGTAAGCTTTTTCATAAACCTAAATATGAACTGTAGGCTATTCATCAAGTACTTAGTTAATTCAATAGATCGTAAGCTCTTCTCCATAAACCTAAAAGGGAGTGTAAGCTCTTCAGCATGAACCTAATTCATTGATTGACTCCACCATAAAACATCAAACTAAGAATATGCTGACATCAGCCAATTTCACTAAAGTCTTCTACATAAACCTACATATGTATTCGATCTTCTACATGAACCCAGATCATTTCATAGACAGTAAGCTCTTCTTCACCATAAACCATTAAATATTATTGGGATGAATGATATTCATTCAGTGCACCATAGACCTTAAAGTGGATTGTTAGCTCTTTAACATGAACCTAGAAATACAAATGTAAGCAGTTTCCTAATATTCCAGTGGAACGTGACATATATTGGTATGATAAGACAGATGGGCAGATGAATGTGTGACAGTATATACATTCTACAGGTCAGCCATGGAGATGGGCACCTATACATGAATGCGGATACACTGTGACAAGTGCAGGAGACCGGAGGGGACACCGTCCGATGGAAAGAGTTTCTATGGCCTCTGACATCGCTAGATGATGGCCATGGCACAGACATCATCCATCATAATGCATGATGACAGAGGTCAGCACACCTCTCCATGTGTCATGTATGTAACATGTATAGATGTAGTTGCCATCAATGACTAGATGGTAGCAGCCTCATCGCTGCCTCTCCCATGCACACACTCACCTCCTCACTCGGCCAGCTCCTGCCGATCCGGGCTGTGCTGCATCTTTTCCGTGGCAGACAGCTGGAAGGATTTTCTCTCTTTTTTTTCAATCAGGAGAACCCCCGTGGGGTTGGCACGGGCAGAAAGTTGGGCAGAGCGTCTCTTCCCCTGGGTGGTGGTGCTGAGAGGGGGGGGGATAAGGGGGGATGAGAAGGTAGTGGGGGAGATGGAGAGGGGAGGAGACCTGGGCTAGTGCTGCAGTGCAGGATAGCTGGGCTCCTAGTCAAAGCAGGAGCACTGTCTATGTCTATGAGACAGAGAGCAGGAAAGCCAGGAAGCCGGATCTATACGGAATGGAGGGAGAGCATCTCTCACATCAGCACCAACTTTCACTGCCTGTGCTTGTACCTGTCACAGCATCGTTCTCTATCCCAAAGGAAGACACTGGAGGCCAGGGCCAGCTAATCCACACCTGGATTTATACCCAGGAGAAGCTTCCCTCAAACTTTTACTATTTATCTGCACAGAAGACAAAGCTGAAGAAAACCCGGAGTGGAATATCATGGACTCTGGATTGGGATACAATGATACGCTGTGATCGGGGAAATTCCCAGTTATAATGTCACTTTAATGTCCTGCTCAGTTTACTATTCACTACAATGAGGTAGAACAATGTCCTGTGTGTGAGAGAGTGTATAGGGATGTGCTGCACACACTGTGTGTTACATACACCTGCTATAGAAAAATCTCATTACACCATTGTCCTAAGATAATACTTTACTATACTATTACGGGTACAGTGGTTTTAACACATTTTCTCCTACACCTGGCTCTAATACACTAAAGCTGGCCATACATGGTTAAATTATTCTGTTCATACACTTAAAACTAATTATTTAGGCTGATCGTTTGAAAATTCATACCTTTTTACCTCACATAAAGTGATTGAAATCAAACAAAATTGAATCGAAACCATATATGTATAGATATGCGCTAGATCGCTTCAAGCCCCGTGCGCGCATACGGCCATCTATCTGGTGCATATCTAATGCGGCCATCCCTGTCTTTGATCCGGATCAATCAATCAAGCTCAAAGACAGGGTTATCTGACATGACCGTAAATCATGGTAGATGTACATTGCTTTGCATAGGAATCGTGGGTGTGATGATGTCATATCACTGAGGTCCAAGGCTGATCTATCTCACGGGTAGTGATGATCGCGAATATTCGGATTCCGAATATTAATCGCGAATATCGTCAATTCG
>CM070033.1:108807366-108831707 GCA_036250615.1 Ptychadena robeensis | reverse complement strand
CATAAAATTCGCGGCATGCCGCGAATACGAATGTTGCCTATGCCGCTCATCACTACTCACGGGCAGGGACCGGTGTATGGCAGCCTTAAGCCCATCAGGCAGGTTCCTCTACTCCTCCTGTGTTATTATCTGTACCTGTTATCTTGTGCACCTGATTGTACAGCTCTGCATAATATGTCATGGCACTATTGATCAATGTTTGACAGACAACATTTAAATATCACAAGCTGATCTAAGATTAATCAAGCAAAGGTTGATGCATGCATGGCTAGTTTAACTCCTGCACCTGGCTCTCCCATACTGACTCCTGCAGATGGCTTTTGCAAATTCACATCTGCACCAGCCTTTAACATACTGGCTCCTACACCTGGCTTCCTAGCTTAGGGTTTGTTTCCACGGATGCACCGGCGTGACATTTCCAAGCCACCCAAACAACGGATTACCCGCTGTTTGTGGGTGGCTTGCTAGCATTTAAGGGTGCATTACTGGAACATCAGCACAGTTAGGGCTTGTTTCCATTGATGCGATCCCGCGCGCGGCCACGAGCGGTGACAAACGCATCCATTGGAAACTTCAATATAGTTTCCATTGGTTGCGTTTGCGCGCGATCAGGCGCGGATGCGTTTGTGAACGCTCGCTGCAGCGTTTTGAAACGCATCCGCTTCCCATTATAAAAAAAATTTGTTGCATGCGTTTTCGCGCAGACGCATTTTTGGCCACGCGGTTAAAAATGCACGCTTCCACCAAAAACGCATCAATGGAAACAAGGCCTTAGATGAGCTACTTAACCAATATATGTTAGGCTGAGCATACACCATACCTGTCAAGTTTAAAAATCAGGGAACGTCATATCAGTGAGGTCACTTCCGGTATATGGATAGTGGTTCTTCCGCGTTCCACGTACCGGAAGTGATGTCACTGACCTTGTAGCTGATTTAGCAGGGAGAGGATCGTTACTCTCCCTGCTAATGTCGCACCGCGCTTATGCTGATAATGTGCAGGGAGGGACATTAGCAGGGAGAGTAACGCCCACTCCCTGCTAGATCAGCTCGATTTCAAGAATCCGGGAAAAATCCGGGATTTCTTGAAATCTGGATTTGGCCGGGAAAGCCACATAAAAACGTGACTTTCCCGGCCAAAACGGGAGGCTTGACAGGTCTGGCATACACAGGTAGATTTCTGTGCAATCGACTGATGCCACCATGCTGTGATTGAATGTGGATCAGTTGAACGGTAATCAAGAGCAGTGGCAGGCCCCGCCCCCTTGCCACTTCCTGAAGCTGAGCTGATCACAGCTTGTAGGCTGTGCATCCGCTTTCTGCTTTCACTACTTCAGGGTGGGAAGCAAGGTCCCCCTCTGAAGTAATGGACATCAGCCATGATTTACGGTCATGTCCTATAGTCTTGTTTTGAGCCGGATTGTTCCCACTCGAAGGAAGGCAAACACAGGTAGGTTTCTTAATAGATTAGAGCACAATCGAGCTCCGTGAGTGGGCACAGCGCTTGATTATACTCAAATCTCATTAGAAATCTAACCGACCTTGAGTCCCCCTCCGAAGTAGCGAAAGCAGAAAGCCTACAAGCTGTGATCAGCTCAGCTCCCGGTGATGACCAGACCACAGAATAATGTTCTAATTTTGCCATGAACATTCACTGTATAGTAAACCCCTGTCTGTGTGGAATGTTGTGTTAATAAACACGTGTTTTCAGTTAGTATTAGGTATTATATTCCAACACTGAGGGCTTGTTTCCATTATACTTCGAGACCCCTCCGCTAAGCGTATGCACTTAGCAGGGGTCCCGACGTATCACACAGACATGCCTGCTCAGCAGATGATCTGTTTACACATCCGCCGGTGTAAAGGCTGAACGTACTCGACTACGTTGAGCCTTACATCGGCGGAGCAGCTCAGCGCAGACAGATCCTCCACCGAGGGGTCCCAATGTAATGGAAACATAGCCTTAGGAAGCTGTATTTATATTAATATGTTCCGGTTATTGTTTAGTGTTTTGATAAACGTTTAATGATCATCTAAGGGCAAGATTTTGTCAACAATCTTAAAGTAAAACTTTTTGTTTTCTAACTGTCTGGACATTTTTTTTTATTTTACCAATCAGTATGTTATTTGCATTACCTGTCTTATAGATAGACACTATATGCTATAGTCACCACAGAGCTAGATCATCTACAGGGCAACCTTAAAAAGGACCCAAGGGCCCAGCAGCTATGCACAGAGCCTGGATAGATTTTTCATATTCCTTGAACACCACAATGTACAGTTATTCAAAGCTGTCCATCTGGTATGTAAATAGGTGTGGCAAGTTCTAGGAAAATTTGCAAATTTCATATAGACGCACATTATCAACTTGATAAACGAATGAATCTGATTGTCCATGGTCCACCGGTCAGAGTCATTTCATCAGATCCAATTCTTGCTTTCTGTGTAGGTTACTACACAGCACAAACTTATCATAAAAGTACTCCTTGATCATCTGATCTATATGATCATGTGGTTCTCCATGGGTTTTCTTGTTTTATTCATACATGTAACCAGTTTGTGCCTTCCTAGTTTTAATTAAAGGGGTACCAAAGGTACTACCTTGTCTTGTTCTAAATTTCCTGTTCCACATTTTCTTCCTAACAGATTCATGAGGTGAAATGTGTGATAACCACGTGTCTTTAGGTGGTACTTCAGCCAATTCAGGGAAATCAAGGGAACAAAAAATATGTCCTAAATGTTGCTATTCAGATTTTATCGTTTATCTTGGGACTATCTATTTGATATTTTAGAAAGATTTGGCTTTTCAATCTAATTTAGGAACTCTATACAGATTGCTCAAATCTCAGAGTGGCTGGGAATCAGGGATCACACACATGTCAAAAGGGACCAGACAGGAACCTCTAGATTGTTTGCATTATTCCATATCAGATCTACATTTAAAGTGACCTCTAGCTTATTAATATTTGACATTTAGGTTACCATATATATCTACGGTATAGCTAAAAGTTGTATAGAGATTATTATAAATTTGCCTTAGGACCAATATTTATAATCTAATTAGCATAGCAAGGTCACTTTAAATATATAAGGAATATTTCCTGGTTCAATAGAATTCCTAACAAAACTGGCTTTAGATCTATTTCAATCTAAAATAACTTCGCGTTCAATGCATGCGCTGATCATGGGGAAAAAGACACAGCAGCAGCACTACCCATTAAAAGAAATGGGGCTGCATGTACACACAGGTGCATTATAACCTGCCCACCCATTGCGTTGTGCAAAACAAATGCATTTTAATGCTTTTGTGTGGCGCGACATGACTGCAATTGGGCACGTCCATTGAAAATCAATAGGAGCATGTAATTAATAACAACACGTGTTTGCCCATCGTTTTTTATAAAAGGCGCAAAACTGCCACATTGCGGCAATTACACACCCAAGAACTAGGGTCATAGAGAGGTCAAGTGCCATCCTGCGTATTTTGTTGCGGACTGAACGTAGGGAAAACAATTCCCCTTTATAAGAAAACTCTTTTAACTAAAACTATTTTAAAGCAACTCAAGTTGCCCAAGATACTACCCCTTTCGCTCACACCTACTCTTCATAGTAGTGGTCCTTAAAGCACGCTCTTGTTCATGGGTCTCTGTTAAATCCTTACTTTGGGTTTGCCTAAGGTTTGGACCTCCCATTTTTGCCTGACCCTGCCATTGCCCTGGAAGATATAGGATGCATTTAGAAGGAAATTTCAGTTATCCTCCCCACACAGCTATTGTAGGCAATTCTAAATCTATCCTGGAATATATCTCCCCCATCTCATTTACCATAAATGCGGGATCCTATGAGTTGGCAATTTGGTATAAAATAGATAAACTCATCAAATGCTGTCCTCAGAATTGTTTCGATATTAACATCTTTATTACTTCTTGAAACTAAAACTTTAGTACTTTTGAAAAAATCTTTATTAAAATCACTTCAGGAGAAGGGAAAATATCACACATTTACAAGTTAAAGCGCACCTAAACTCAAAAATAAAAAAC
Source organism: Ptychadena robeensis (assembly GCA_036250615.1). NCBI lineage: Eukaryota > Metazoa > Chordata > Amphibia > Anura > Ptychadenidae > Ptychadena > Ptychadena robeensis. The sequence goes on along the minus strand of CM070033.1, from coordinate 108,827,668 downwards.
ACCAAAAAAATGTATTACATTTTTACTTACCTCTAAACTGTCCCAATAGCTCAAAGTTGCTCAAAAACAAAAAAAAACATATTTAGCTATCCTGCTGATGTCTGTGGGTGCCGCCATTTTAGATTCAGTGTTTGCTTTCAGGCTTGCATGAGTTAAGGCTGCAAAAACGCCAGCGGCCACTGGGGGGCGCCAGATAAAATGTGTGTCAATGGACACAAAGTGAAAGCAGGAAAAAGCCCACCACGGCGATGAGAAGATGGATCCACAAAGGGGGAGGGGTTAGTGGAGAACTATACAGATATCTCCACACAGGTAACAATTTTTATTTACATATTGCTTCAATAATGTGGGATTGGCTAGCTAGGGGAAAAAATTTGTCTGGTGGGTTTAGGTGCGCTTTAATGTCTACTTATGAGAGTAAACTATCTGATATCGTACAGTGGGAATCAGACATCCAAGTGTCTTGGAGAGTGGGACAATATATTTGTTGCACCTAATACCTTTGGTAGATGGTGAGCTTAATTGTTCTGTGAGCTCCTACAAGAAGGGTGCGAAAGCATGTTGTCTAAGGGGGATGAGAAATGTACATAAAAAAGTACCCAACCCCCACTCTGAATGTGTTAACATTGCTCTAATTAACCGACGATGTTCTAGGCTACACATGAAACATTATTAAATCAAGGAAGCATTTTATTAAAATCTCCTACCCATTATCAGATGGTATCCCTTTAATACAAATAATTGAATTTGCTGTAGCATGTATTTAAGGCTGCAACAATAAGGCTCAACAAACACATTACAATCCAACACTACATTCAGAATCATTCAAAATCAAATGTAGTTAAACAGGTCCTTGCACTGCATAGTGGTGGTAGATCATAAAGCTTCCCCAACATTGTCAAAGGTATATTTTGATTTATCTGCCATCTTCATTTTGCACGTTTGTCATCCTACCCCATATGAAAAGATATTTTTCTGAAAAGATGTATTTCTGATTGAAATAATTTCCTTTTTAGTGACATTTTTCTGTTCTGAGTAGACAGCAGTGTATGTCATCATGGTCTTTTTGAAGGTTTGACATCTCTATTAAGAGAAGCCTTGCTTTAAACATCTGATATTAAAGCAGTTGTGAAATTCTTGTTAGCTTGGACAAATCTTGTCATCCTATATAAAAAAATTTTTTTATTATTATTATTATTAACCAACTCATCATTCTGCATTATTCCATGGTCAAAGTCACTTAGATCACACATTTTCCACATTGATATATGCTTACATAATGTATTAACTAAGAACATCTTTTATATCCTTCCTTCTGGTCTTGAGTGGTGGTTACTTCCGGTGCTGCACTCTTTTTAAATATTATTTAATATACATTCAATCAGTAAGTGTTGCAACCCTTGTAAAGTGTATTTGGCAGTATTATCAAGTAGCAATTCAAATGTTATTTCTGAAGTGATGTTTAAATAAAGTACTATGCAGCCACATTTCTTGATTCTACAATGTATGCACTAGTGATGAGCGGCATAGGTAATATTTGAATTCACGAATAATTCTACGAATATTCCAATCAATATTCGAGAATATTTGCAATGCGGTATGTGGTATTTATTTTCGCATCGCTTCAAATGTTCGAGCCTCACACTAGTATGCACTAATCAGCCTCAGCATATCAACCACTGACAGATGCAGTGTATACCAATGCTTATGTGGCTTATGGCCCCTTTAAAGTTTGGGATATATTTGGGAAACAAAGTTGTCATTACTGTTGGAAGCATGGTATGTTCCCATCATGAAGGATTAAGTACCTTCCAAAAGTGGTTTAACTAAGGACAACAAGGTAACCATTGAAGCATTTGCTGTTGGGCATGATGAAAAGTGGTCAGAGCACAAAGTGTGCTGCATTTAATTAAAAACTGGCCCACATACTAAGAATTTGCTGCTAATATCTTGAAGCCAAACAGGGTACCTCCAGAGATTTTGTGGAGTCCATGCACTAATGGCAGCACAAGGGAAATGCACACATTATCAGGCAAAATAGATGGTTGAATATTTGAATAGCTGATTGAAGCTAGGCATACATGGCTCGATGTAGCAACAGATTCGAGCAATATCGGGCGCTGCGCGTGTTCACAGTGCCCCACAATGAATCTTATTTTAATAGATTTAAGCCATCCAGCCTTCCTTGGAGGAGCTAGGCCGAACGTCCCAACATGTTGGAAAACCTTGGTCGGACAAGCTGGCAGTTGCAGAAGTGCTGCGGCTCTATATTAGGCCAGCTCGTCCATCGTGTGATGACATCATCGCACCGCACCGCACCGATTTCCCCCTTTGATCCCCCTGTGTCATTTTAATTGATCCCAGTAGAACAATACCTTTTTGTAATGTTTCTCAACCCTTCTCTACATCTCCATAAATTTTTTTGACAAAACCTTAGTCAGATATTCAAAATGATGTGACCATTTCTATTATGCAAGTGGTTGTAGTTGGTTGTTATTTTATTTTTTTAGAAACAATGAACACAGGGATACCCTGATCGGTTTCTATAACTGCATTTGCAATGATAAAGGTAATGCAGCCTACATCCTGCTTTTACTAAAACCTGGAAAGGACCCCTAGTCCCCCGAATCTTATCGCCCTACATCCCTTCTGAATCAGGACATAAAGTTCATGTGCAAGATACTGGCAAATAGGTTAATGACAGTTCTCCCAAGCTTCATAGCTAAGGAGCAAGTAGGCTTTGTGCAGGGGCACAGTGGTTTGCTAAATATACACAAGGTATTAGCTGGGATGGAACAAGGGGCTGTGACAGGGTGCCCCAGTATGTACATGGGAAAGTGCTGGATGGTGCATATATTGCACCTAGGTTTAGGTATGGGTTGTAATAGAGGCTCCAGGGAAAACCGTGTGTTTGGTTTTCCAGATGGTTTAGAGTGAGAGCTGGAGTTTAGGGCCCTGGAGTCGGCCAAGGGAAGAGAAGGGAGGGTCCCTTGGCCAACAGGTCAAGGATTTGCTCACACAGAGTGCAGGTCTGATTAAAGAGGAGTCAGTTACTGGCTGACTGGGGTTGTGTGCAGAGGCACCTAGATTCAAGGTACTGTGAGTACAAAGACTGTTTTGCTGCTGATTCTGTGCTGTACTATATAGGGTGTTAGCTACCTAAGTGAGGCAGCTAGTCACCCAGCCAGGCTGTACATTTCGTTTGGAGCTTTTGTTTGTTTGTTTTGCCTTTGTTTACCTGGCTGACAATAAAGCCACAGGCGAATGCCTGCTATTTTGTGTTCAAGGACAGTGTTTCTGCCTCTTATGCTAGCCATACACAGCCCGATAAATAGCCCGATCAACCAAGCCCGATCAAAGTTTTTCGTTAATCGGGCATAAATCGGGTTTTGCCCACATGGTCCGACAGAGCTTTCCCGATCAAAATTTAGCAGAAAATCGGGCATCACATGATCGGACATGTTGGAAAATTTTAATCGGTCCGGTTACATCGTTCTACTTGTCTTGTAGCGCCCGACTAAATGAACACAGATCATACCCGATATTACTATTACTTCCCATTGAATGAAAAATTGGATGACAAAAATGACGATAAACTTCAACTATGATGTACAATCAAAACTGTTAGATCGTTCAAAAATAATTTTTTCTATGTGGGGATTTTTTGTTAGATCATCCGAGAATACGCCAATTTTTTTATCAGCAAACTTTGATCGGGCTTGGTTGATCGGGCTATTTATCGGGCTGTGTATGGCTTGCATTACTTCTAAGCCACGATCCCTGCAGCCCGCGAGCAATTCCCCACCTTGCCACAGGGCATAGAGAGGTACTGCCTCCTTGAGCACAGGTGTCCCTGGATGGGGAGTTAACATATCTTGGAACTAGCCATGGAACAGAAAGGATTTACAGGGGTTTTTATCCGCTACATCTTGGCCATGTACACGGCCCCTAAGGCCCAAATGTATTTGTCCACGGCATTATCTGATATATTTTCTAGCTGCATCGAGGGTCAGGGGTGCCCCCTCTCGCCCATCCTCTTCAATTTATCAGTGAAACCGGTTGCGGGACATTGCAGGCTTTCAGAGGGCTCGGTCCTTGGCCTTGGGGTTATTGCATTCCTTGATGGACCCAGGTTCAACGGCTGAGGTGGAAGGACAACCCACTAACTAACTAAATGGGCAGGGGTGCACATAACCTTTTTAGTGATCTCCTCAGGTGAGTATCAGGAGATGATGTTTGGTACTCACCCCATATATATGTGGTCTTCCTCATGGTCCTCTGCATCAGCTTCCTTCATGGTAGGTTTTGCTGCAGATGGACCTCCCTGTTCCTTATTTAGTCTCTGATTAGCTGTCTCCATCTACAGGTCACCAGCTGGCTTTGGGTCAAATGTAACTCACAGTACAACACGTTTGAACCCCCAGATCTCATACCTCAGTAGTACAACCCTGAAATTTTCTGACTTAGTAACTAACCCCTGAGACTACCAGCAGTCCAAATGTCAACCTTTCATAGTCATTTTCCAGCTGTCACACAGTGCTTTGGCCACTTAAGAGTTCGCTTTCTTTTATGTTATAAGTGAGGAATGTGATAATCTACTGTGGACACTATAACTTCTAATGTAATAACATATGAATCCTTCCTCATGTTTGTTGGATGGGTTTTATTTTGTTTTGATATGATATGCAAAAATCAATAAAAATAATTTGCTTAAAAAAACAATGAACACCCGATAAATGTATTCCCATATTAATTGCATAGTTATTTATTTTGTGTGGTAAGCCAGCATAATCATTAACCAATGAACCAAATCGCATGTTATTTTCCTTTTTCTTCAAACAGAGAACAAGAACACATTTCAAGGCCATCCTGCTATTATGTAGCCAGAAGATTGACATAATGTATTTGTGAGATAAAATTGATTTAGTGGTTATTTCATTTGCTATGTATTGTATGGTTTTTTTTAATCTGTAGTGCATTACTTTCTACATATGTTAATAAGCATTCTTTAACTTTATGCATACTTAAGATTTATTTCTGTTAAGTCCAATGTAGACACCCATAGCCTGTTAAAGTGAAATTAGGCTACAGTCAAATTATTGATATTCTGATTAACATCACATCATTTACAGATAGTCAATGTACAATACACTTCTATGATGATTAATTATCTTTACGATCATTTTCACAATTATATCTCTTTGAAATATCATTCTTGACATAAAAGGTAGCTTTCATTTTAATACAATGGCTAATTATTTGACAAGAGTCTCATCCCATTTTATTCTACCCCAAAATTGTTCACAAATGTACTGGTATTAGTCAACCTTTGAATATCTTTGCTACCTACAATATTATATATAGTATTTGATCCCCTGCTGCTCTTGTACATTTTCCCTCTGACAAAGAAATTACCTTAATTGTTATGGGAGGTTTATTGTACTGTAGCTGTGAAAGACAGGTAACAAGTAAAAAACCCTCACAAGCCCAGTGCACAACAGTCAGGAATTGATGTTCATTGCAATGAGGGAAAAAAGTATTTTAACTCTTCTGAAAAGATTTGACCAAACCCTTGTTGGCAATCATAGAAGTTTGATGTTTCTTGTAGTTGGCCACAAGGTTTCTGGAACACTGTTCTTTGCAGATTCTTTTCAAGTCAATAAGGTTTTGAGGCTGATGTTTAGCTTCCTCCACAGATTTACTATGGGATTAAGGTCTGAAAACTGGCTTGGTCATTCTATGACCTTCATGAGCTTGAGCCACTTTTTTATTTGCCTTGCCCATCTGATTTTGGTCATTGTCATGCTGAAATGCCTATCTATGACCCATTTTTTATGCTTTGGCTGAGGGAAGATGATGCTCAACAAAGACTTGACAGTACATGGTCCCACCCATTGTATCTTCTATGCGGTGAAGGTGTCCTGTGTCCTTAGCAGAACAAAAACTCATTAAGCATAATGTGTCCACCTCACAATTTAGTGGGGATGGTGTTTTATAGATCTTAAGGCCCCCACACACGCAACAAGTGGCGGCCGATTGTGCCGCTGCCCGATGTACGTGCGCGCTCGCAGCCGTCGGCTGCAAAATTGGCCGCCGATCGGGGGTGCCCACATGGCGCGATCCCTGACGCCCCAAAGCTCAGTCGGCCAGAGAACGGACATAATCTCAATGCCGGTGTCCCCATTGAAACTAACGGCCAGCACACATAAGGTGCCGGCCAACAGATCAGCGACGGAGTGCAGCGTGATGACGCCATCATGCTGCACTCCATCACTGATCTGTTGGCCTCCACTCGGTACGTGTACCATAACACCTTCGCCAGGTACTCATCTGGATCATTCAGGTGTTCACTGGCAGACCAAGCTCATCACGCAAAGTTCTGCATTGCTTCATCAATGTTCATTGTACTTCCATGGAGAGATCAAATTATCATGTCAAATGTTTTTCTTACCAAGAACAATAATCAGCTTGTAGCCCAGTCCAGCCTTGTGTAGGTCTACAGTCTTGTCCCTGACATCCTTAGACAGCTCTTTGGTCTTGACCATAGTAGCCAGTTCTGTGGACAGGTGTCTATAATACAGGTACTGTAACAAGGAGGGTATAATAGCACTCAGGTTGCTCCTAATCTCAGGCATTACCAGCATATAGTGAAAACATTTGAGAGCCTGAAATACTGCTGGTTGATATAGAATTTTATATATATATATATATATGGCTAGGGTAAGACCTCTGCTTTTATTATAGCTTTAGAATCAGGCTTTAAATGTAAGGTTATTTCTTTTGCTATTTAAAGTACTAGAGAATTTGTTGCGTGTCCTTTCTGTCCTTCCCATAAGCACTGTTTGCTTGTAATAATCCGAGCAGTGAACCATATGACAATGAAATAATATATTTTTTGTTTAAATGGCAGAATGTGATCTTGCACTAATAAATAAAGGAAAAAAAACTGTGCCAAGCATATCCTCTGCTCACATGGAAGCACCTGGTACAACCACTGGAAATGCTTTGGTTATATTTCTGGTCTGTGAAGCTGCACATTCTCCATCTCCTGCCAGACATTTACAGGACATCTGTGTCCGCGGTTAACAAGGGGCAATAGAGAGAGACTGAAGCACTGATTTGAAATGACTTCATGTTGCATCTTCATCTCTATAGCAGCCACTTGTGACATCCTGGAAAAAAAATGGCAGCACTGTTCAAGTGAATAGCTAGATATCATCTGCCAGATTTCACACTGGCTGTATGCACTTCAGTCTCACAAAGACTCAATGTGATAGAGTAACCTTTATGATTACTGTCACATTTCTGAAAACATTTTGTGCATGTAGCTGTAATGGTCAGGAATCTGAAAGGGGCTGAAGGGATTTTTTTTGTTATATTTTAGCTGATCTCTAGGCAAGTATATTGACAAATTAAACATGTTTACATAAAAGCACTGTGTCTCAATTTGACCTAATAACAGATCCTGTTTCTTACTGTAACGCTATGTTCTCACTTCACCCCCATAAAAACAAAATCACCTCTTGATGGCGCCCATAGGAAATGGATACACGTGATTTTTGATCGAGGCCACACGCAATCAAAAATCGTGTCCATTCATGTCTATGGGCGCGATCATGGCAGAAAAATTGCATCCACCCGCAATCTAAACACGGGTCACAGGTATAACCACGTCCACGCCCAATCGCTGCCTTTAGTTGAAGTGGGGACAAGCCCATTCAACTGAATGGAAGGGATCAGCTGTGATCACAGCGCACAATTAAAATTTAATCCGCCTAAGTGGGAACATAGCCTATGAGAAAAGCAGCACAAAAATCCAATCTAGATCATGTGCTGAAAAACAGTATGTTCATAAGAAGAGTGGGCTAAGTCTAGTGAGATGTGTTTATTTATAAATGTAATGCTTCTGTTTTTCTATCCAGTAACAGGGTAGTTATGGACATGCAAAGATGCAGGAATAGGGACTTCCTTATTTTATTCTATTAACTTTAGGACAAGGTCCCATAATATTGGCACGTCTAAGTCACAGTATCTTGGGGTTCGCCACTGTGTGGATGCCTGCATTTATTAAGGTTCCCATACAAGGGCAAATTTTCACTTGATTGTTGACCGATCGATCAATCAAGTTCTCCCCACCCTGAACGATCAACCAAACAAAATTGGATTCTACAAAAATCACATCGACCACAAATAGGATTCCCAAGGTGGTGTTCAATCAATTCCAAAACGATCAATCGCCGATTCCATGATCGCCGGGATTTATCAAATCGGGAATCAATCGATGACAAATCAAGCCGTGTATGGCTACCTTTAAGCAGCAGCCAGGTCTCTGATCCCAGAAGAAGACTGTATTAAGGCCAGTACATAATACGCAATATGTTTATTATATATTTATGTTTATTACATGTTAATGTTCTACTTTAAATTACTTTTAATGCTTAGGTATTTATTCATTGTCATGTGGGTGAAGTGTATCATGCAAAACAGTCATTCCTTATTTGCTTCAGCTTTTACTATGAAAAATGTATATAATTTTTTTTGTGTTAGGGCGTAGCCACTGGCATAGTTATCTAAAGGTTTTTGGGTCATGTGGGTATATACAACTATTCTTAAGAAGTTATGATTAGCTTAAAAATATATAACATTGTCCCCCGAGACCAGTGAAGTTTTAACTTTTATTAACTGAGAAACAAGGAACATGATTAGTTGTTGCAGCCAGATGATTCTGCCCATAAAATTACAGTATCTATTTGTAAGCAATTGGTTTCTAATGGGACTGTGGGATCGGCCATGCTAGTACAGTGCAAATCATTTGGTATGGACAAGGGTGATCACCAGTTGTGGTAATGCTGCCACAGCAGCAAATGTGGCTGCTATAAGGCCCAATACAAGGGGGCTTCTGGATTCCACATGAGTTGGGGTAACAAGATCTCTTGTTCTAGCTGACAGAGAGAGTCTTCTATTACTTATTTCCTCTGCCACACTTTGCAATAGATGTCATCCTAGGAAATGTGTCATAGTAGCCTTCTTCTGCTGGTTTCTATTTTAAAAAATGACATCTGAAATATGGACCTTGGCTATTGTATATGCATTATACTGGAGGTGCGTTGTTATCAATAAATGTCTAGATAGCATACCAACACACATAACACACAGTAGCGCATTGGAGTGAATGGTGCCTTACATTTCTATGGTCTGTTGCAGTCTATAGTTAACATATTTTTGGTAACACTAGCACAATAAAGCAGACCTACCTCCTCACATATTAAAGCAGACCCACCACCTCCATATCTAGTTTCTATAATTGGCACCTCTAGGGCAGATCTAGGATTTTTTCTGCCTTTTTTCATGAGTTTACAGCATTTTCATTGTGATTAGCTGCTAAACTAAAGGAGAATTCATTTGCACAGCACTTCATGATGAAGTAGTATATAGACATTGTGGTGAACTCTGATGCCCATCAACAGTACTGTACATTTGCCCCCCATTCTGTGCAGTAATATACATTGTGGTAATACAAGCTAAAATGCTTGTTGCTGATAAGCATAGTTGTGAATGTTACTCAATACTAATTGTACATTTGTAAATTATGAGTACCAAATTTTTCGGACTAAAACACAATTTTTTCTTATTAAAATCAATTAGAAACTGTTCCTAAATCTTATAGTCCGAATATGTTAAAAATAAACTTAAGTTCCAGACATCCTGACAGCAAGAGCTGTGTATTGCAATTCCAGGAAGTTGCCATTTGATACCCACCCCTGCCAGCCAAGCCAAAAGTCCAATGCTGAAGTAGGGTATTAGTTCCCGTTTAGTGTGCAAGACTGAAACTTTAACGAATGTTATTGTAAATACACAACTTATGCTATCATATTTGCATCAACTCACTCAGCTATTACTGTTGTGAGCTCAGTCTGTTGCTATGAATATATAATGCAACCCTTTTCATATGTAAATAACTACAATAACTAAGTGAATTGATGCAATTTTGATAGTATAGAAGAGTTGTATATTTACATTTCGTCTTTGCAATAAAACAATTACGTGTCATCTCTCCTCCCATAAGTAAGTAAGTGCTCATGGGTAACTTGTTAGTCTCAGTTTACAAAACGTGTTCACATTACACAGAAGTTAAATTTCAGCTCTGCACTCTTTGTTGGAACTTAGGGCTTGTTTCCACTAGAGCGGTCGGCCGCAGATGGATGCGGTTTTAACTGCTTCACCGCATCCGTGGACAACCCCTACCCATGGGGTTTTGCACGGGGTCATCCGCATGTGGTTTTTGTGTGTCTACATTATGCTTGATGGGAAAATCAAATTGATGTATCCATCTCAAAATTGAACCTGAATTTTATCTTCTGCTTTATAACTTTAGATCTTTCACCAGAAATCTTATCTCCAAGAGAATGAAGGTTATATCATGCAGTGCCGACATTTCTTTACCAGAAGAAACTGAAAGATATGACATTAGTTTGACACTGTGTCATCAGATGTGGCAGCCGGCTAACAAGCTGGACAGGTGCTAGAATGGTGTAAGTCCCCAGACAGAAGGCCATAGGAAGAAGGCAGTTAAAAAACTGATACAAATTACAAATCGCAAACAGATAGTTTAAACTAACAATATCTAAACTGATCTAAGACCAATGATCAGGATAAGCACAGAGAAGTCAGGCTCGGGCTGAAAGTCCATCAGTCTACTTAGCTCTTTCTGTTAAGGGTAGGTGTGCCTTGTAGAGATCTAAATTCTTTGAGTTCTTTGTAACAAAGCAGAGCACTTTATGGAAGAGTGCAAATGTATACAACAAAATAACCGATGAGGCAAGTGTCTTGTCAGCTGAGCAGCTGTCATTTACCTTATTTTTATTTTAGATGACAACAATGCTCTTGTACAGAACTTCCACAGCAAAGTTTCAAACTGCGCCTATCATGTACTTTTAATTAAAGAATTTTACAACAACGTTAAACACATATCACCTTTAGATTTTTGTGACCTAGGCATATAAGGCACACCTGGGCTATATACAGTCGGGCCCATAATTATTCATACCCCTGGCAAATTTTGACTTAAAGTTTTTTTTATTTAACCAGCAAATTATTTTTTGACAGGAAATGACATAGGTGTCTCCCAAAAGATAATAAGGTGATGTACAACAGGCATTTCTGTGGGGAAAAACATTTATCAGCTTATATTTACATTTGAGCAAAAAGTGTCTTCTATTACTAGCCTTTATTGGCTATTACAGCAATCAAAAGCTTCCTATAATTGCAGACCAGCTTTATGCATGCCTCCACAGGTATTTTTGCCCATCCATCTTTAGCAATGAGCCCCAAATCTTTCAGATTGGAGGGTCTTATTGCCTTACATTGTCTGTTAACTGTTTCTCCTCTTTTTATGCCAAATGAAGGAAACATCATTGTGACCAAACAATTAAATTTTTATTTTATTTATTTTACAATGGGCAGCTGCAGGTCCTCACTGAGCTCCTTTGTCTTAGCCATGTCCAACTGCAAAGAGCTTATTTTTTCATCTGTAGAGTTGATTAAAACAGCTGTTAATTAATTGTTTTATTTTTTTGGGAGACACCTATGTAATTTCCATAAAAAAATTATTTTCTGGTTGAATAAAAGTAACTTTTAGTCAAAGTTTGCCAGCGATATGAATAATTATGGGCTCGAATGTGTATATATATAGCCTAGAAAAAAACAAAAAAAGGGGGAATGGGGACATCATCTTCACCCCTCTCTGAATCCCCCCCCCCCTATCCAACCCCCCCTTTTTTCACCACCACCTTTTTTGCTTTCCCTTTTAGATTTAATGCCATTGTTTTCTTCCAACACTGAACTGTACATAGGGACACCTTACTCCCTGACGAAGCCCCAGGATGGTGCAAAACGTGTCGGAGCTTCTTTCATATCCCTGCGGCATATATAACAATATAGCAATCCTTGTGATTTAAATTGGAGGAGAACACAGGACACTAGTGGAACAGCAGCACCACCTGGATCATGTACTGTCAAGAAGCCTACTGGCAGTTGTTTTGTTATATGACTTTGTTTGCCTAATATATTTTGGGACCAATCCTACACAGTCTAACTACTCTAGGTACATTAGGTACATTGAAGGTCCCCACTAGGGCTCAGCCTCAGCCCCTGTTTTCTGAGACTCTGCTCTCACATAGTCTTGATATTATTAGAATTAGTAGACCATTTTGTAATGTCAATTATAATATGTCTTAATCTTCAGAGCACTGAATTCATATTAACTGAGATGTCTTTCCCTCATATTGAATTACAATATATGAGAGGTAAAAAAGTTTTTTTTTAAATGAAGTTGTGAGTAAGAATGGAAATGTGTGTATATATATATATATATATAGGGGGGTCTTGCCAATAACTGTACTTTAAACAAATAATTATCTCTTTTCCTACTCTGTGTTAATCAAAAGTTAATCAAGCTATTGGAGTCTGTTGCCAACTCACCAGGGTCAGGCTAAGCAATTTAGACATAATTCTACCCTCCCCCCATTCCCACACAACTTTTATGATCATGAACTGCTAGTACTGTGCTGTCATATAGTTATGGATGGTCACATAATGATAAGGGGTCACATGGTAAAACTTGCTAGGGAGATACAAGCGTGTAAGCCCAAGTAAACATTTTGGGACAACAGCACATTTTGTTAAAATGTCATTTCAAAAATATGTTGGATGTAATATCCAACATATAATAGATCTAGAATATAATATTTAACATTTCTGTAAGTAAAGTGCAGTAGAAGGGATGATGTGCTGCTGTGTGGGTGTTGTTATAAAGCACATATATGTGGGAAAGCAGCTACTCTTATTTTATCTCATAAAGACAAAAATAAGCATAGAACAACGTGAACATGAAAAAATATATGAATGTACTGGCAGCTGTACTGCTCCATCAATAAACAAAAGCAACAGTAGCAAAGCATGTTTCTCAGTACCTGTAAAATACAGTTATGGGTTAGAGTAGTAAACAGGTTTATAATATGAACAATGATGTGTAAATGCAATCAAAACAGTACATAAATGTGAACGGTAACACAGGTTTACCTAGGAAACCACACGGATCGCACATGCATTGCCATAAGCGTAACATTTGTTGTGCGAAAGATGAACGTCAGCACAGTGGTTCGGGATTGGCCATGCAGCGCTGGAAGCTGTCATTTCTATCATAGGGAACTCCTTCCCTGGAGTAGGTGTATTAAAGTATGCTAATCGTGTAAATTTCCTCTGTCCTCCACATTACTCTGCCAACAATGGATGGACACAGAGTAATACATTACATTTTACACTTCTACCTGGAGCAGCGTTCTTTAATGCTAAAACTTGTTCAGCACCATGGAGAGCTATTGTAGGGAGGCTTGCTTACAGGATGTTTGCCTCTTCACAGACACTGTGTGATTGGATGAATATTGCACAGCAGATTCATTTGTCTGGGTCACCTATAAAGGTGGGCATACAAGGTTCCATTTTTCCATGTAATTAACTTAATATTGGACTTATTATGGACTTATCCTATTAAGTTTGAATATCGATTTTTCTTTTTTTCGAACAGAAAATCAAACTATGATCAACTTTAATAGGACTGATTTTAATCAAATCAACTAAATATCTGTTAAATATTTACAATGTGAATTGATTAGTGAATTGCTACAGTTGTGTTCAAAATGTTTTAACCCCCACTGAAATTGAGTGTTTTGGCCATTTTGACATTGATTTTGATCATTTCAGTTATCTTGTTTACAATTAAATCAGCGAGGCACTTGTAAGTCAGACAAATATAACATAACATTAATAATGAAATAACCACAAATGTATTTTCTGTGCTCACATCATTCACAGTTTTATTCAACCCCCAAGTGACATTCATTCTTAGTACAACATCCTTTTCCAGTTATAACAGCTTTTAAACGTGAAGCATAGCTTGACACAAGTGTCTTGCAGCGATCTACGGGTATCTTAGCCCATTCTTCATGGACAAAAGACTCCAGTTCAGTCACATTCTTAGCCTTGTGTGCTGCAAATGCTTTCTTCAAGTCCCACCAGAGGTTCTCATTTGGATTTAAGTCTGGTGACTGCAGTGGCCGCTCCAAAATGTTCCAGCCTTTAATCTGCAACCATGCTCTAGTGGACTTGGAGGTATGCTTGGGATCATTGTCCTGTTGAAAGGTCCAACGTCTCCCAAGCCTCAGGTTTGTGACAGACTGCATCACATTTCCTTCCAATATCTCCTGGTACTGAAGAGAATTTATGGTACCTTGCACACACTGAAGCTTCCCTGTACCTGCAAAAGCAAGACAGCCCCAAAGCATGATTGACCCCCTGCCATGCTTCACAGTAGGCAAGGTGTTCTTATTTTCATAGGCCTTGTTCTTCCTCCTCCAAACATAGCATTGAACTTGTGTCAAGCTATGCTTCATGTTTAAAAGCTGTTATAACTGGAAAAGGATGTTGTACTAAGTACTAAGAATGAATGTCACTTGGGGGTTGAATAAAACTGATAATGATGTGAGCACAGAAAAGACATTTGTGGTTACTTCATTATTAATGTTATGTTATATTTGTCTGACTTACAAGTGCCTCGCTGATTTAATTGTAAACAAGATGACTGAAATGATCAAAATCAATGTCAAAATTGCCAAAACACTCAATTTCAGTGGGGGTTGAATAAATTTGAACACAACTGTATGTATGGAATTGCACTGTAACAGTATAAATAAGTACATTAAGCTGCCAGATTTCTGCCAAAGCTTCTACTGGGAGTTTGTTGGTAATGATGTAACACAGTGGCCACAAAGCCTGGAATTTCACTCCCTACATGAATAAAATCATTCAGCTCAATCAACTAAGTGCCTCCATTTTGATCCTTAAATCCATCCTATGAGAGCCATTATTTATGATCACATTGACTTTAGCCCGTCTATATTATTAAATAACATTGCAAACTCAAAGACAAGTATTGTCATGTGGATAGTGCTGGGCATGAGTAACACTTACTTGTATTTGAAACCCCAATACTTGATGTGTAATATTGGAGTTGTCTCCATGAATAAATTGGTACAAAATGGAGGCTTACAATGGGTTGCAGTTTGCAGTATAAGCCCATTAAATAGTAATAATTTTTTTTTATTAATTTTTTTGCTCCAGAAAAATACACCAACAAGCTGATGGTAAAAGAAGATTATTCATATTTAATAGTATTTGGAAGACTTTAGGGATAATTAAGGCACCTGACATTTTCAGGGCTCAGTAGTGACATAGCAGCTGATAGGTGCAAGCCTATGGTATGAAACACAGCATCTGCCTTTCCGAACGGTGATAGTGGTGGTAATAAAGATCTGAGTGACCCCTGCATCGCTGGTACTACTGTAATCTTTTTTTGCAAACTTCTTTTGGGTTAAATTGCTTACAGCTGCATAGTCTCTTTAAGCTTTAATTACATTTGTTAGACATAGAAAACAAATTCATTCCTTATAGAAAACCTTCTAAAGCCTATGCTATCGTGTACAAATAGTTATTGATCTACTCAGCCATTTGAATGCAGAAAATGCCTAGAAAAGCGTTTATAGAATTGAGGCAGCACACTAAGAACCTACCATACTCTGATTACTAGAGATGGTAATAAGTAGCCCAATGCCCTATTCTACAAGATCATACAAACATTTTTTGGATGGTATAAGATGTTACCACTGATAGCGAGTGCATTTGTTTGTCCTCTCATTGATTTAGGAAAACTTTGCCTATTACAAAAAAAGTAAATCCAGCAGGTTTTTAATTTTGAAGAGCTTCAGAGAGATATTTATGGATGATTTTACTAGTAACAATTGGCTGATATACTTCTGTTTAGTATCTTTTATTTTGGGACAATCCCACTAGATGTGTCTTAGGGTACCTTCATAGGTACAACTACAGAAACATCTATCTGATGCTTGGGAATTTATTTTAACCAACCTAGAAGGTACTAAAATAGCAATTTATGACTGACTTAATGATATATCATATTAACAGAACCATGGTCAGTAGTGTGCCATGTTTGTTGCCATTGTGCTATATCAAGTAACCTACCCAGGTATTACCCAGGAAACATTTGAAAGCAGATTATATGAATGAAAGAATAGAGAGAGATTCTGCTCCTTTTTCCAGGGGAAAATAAAGTCAGTGCTTTTCAAATAGTGTAAGGGTCCTGGGAGAATGAACACTGTAACAAAAGCATTACGTTGTTTTTTATTGAAGGCCTGTATCTTACCAAAATAAGTCCAAACACTGGTCTAGTAGACATCTTGAATATATAAAGTTTCAAACGCTTAAATATTTTTAAAAAATCACATTTAATGATGAAAATTAAATTGAAAACTCAAAAATCTGCTCAAACTAGAATTCATTTTTAAATCAACCAATACTGGCAATGCGGTCTGATACACCGCGTAGGGAACAATGTCTCGTGCTGGCACATTTGCCGGGGAATTACCTGCTGCTTGCCCGTGGACAAAGTGCAGAAAAACTGCATTCATACATGCAGTACAGGCCCTGTTTTCCCGCATTTTGGGACACCTCCATTGATCTCCAGTGATCTGAGGTGTCTCTGATTGCAATGTGCGGTTCTGCAATGAAGACGCGGCATTCCACAGCTTCATATCATCACCGCGGACGCCACTCAAATAGCGCAGAGTGGACACTGTGCCATTCATTTGAATGGGAAGTGTCCTCTCTGCGTCTTTTTCCCTGCTGCGGACTTACATCCACCGCGGGGAAAAAGACACAGTGGACGAAAACCCTTACAAAGTATTTACTTCTTATGTGTTTTCCTTTATTTTGAACTTGATTGGATACAGAAAAATCAATCCAATCAAATCCAAAACGAAAGAAAACTCATAATAAGCAAATGCATGTTTTTTTTGTTTTTTTATTTGTTTTTTTTTTTCCATTTTGAATTGAATTGGATGCAAAAAAATTGCTCCAATCAATGTCAGAATGAAAGATTAACCATAAAGACCAAAAAAAACTAAATTTTTTTTTTCACATTTTGAACTTCCCGTCCTTGCCCCTACCGTTGACGTCATTGCGCACCCGCCAGTGCAGGGAGAAGCCTCTGGGCTGCCTGCAAGCCATCTAGCTGCAGGTTTCAGCAGCCTGAGTTGATTGTAGAAAAAGAATCTTCATCTAACAGCTGTAGGGGAGCTTGTTAGGAGTGCTCCCCTCCCACTGCCTAGGCAGCCAAAGTGGTGTCTGGGAGATCTCTCCCAGGCAGGAAATCATCAGCAGCAGAATCCCCCTCTTCACACAGCCCAGCCCCCCTCTTCCCCTACAAGTATCTGCAGCTCCGAATCTCCGAGTGGAGAGGGGAGGAGAGGGGGGGTCAGTGTGGGCGGAAGTGTGCAGATGCCAGGAGCCAAGATGCTAGCATGCCTTCTGCAAGCAAATGAAGACAGTTTAGTGTGGGGGGTTTTTGTGTAGCAGTTTCCCAGCATCTGAACTGCTGATAGGTGAGTATTGTGTCTGTTTAATGTATGTCTGTTTTTTTATTTTGAGTGTAAAACCGCTTTATTTCCAGGGAAGGTATTTTATAGGTAGTTTGTAAGGTATAATGCTATTTTTCCACATCTGTCGGGACCCCCTCTGCTAAGCGTATTGCTTGGCGGGGATCCCAACAGAGCACATAGACTTTACCTGCTCGGCAGATGCTCTGTTAAACATACTCCACTACATTCAGCCTTGCATCGGCGGAATGGCTCGTCGCTATGAAGACACCAAGCAGGTAAGTGAATGTGCTCTGTCGGGACCTCCCACCAAGCAATACGCTTAGTGGAGGGGGTCCCGACGCATGTGGAAACCCCCCCCCCTTAAGGGGTATGAACCCTTTAGTCGACATATGGTTAATTCTCCAGGGCCCACCTTATACCACCAGCAAAGAGGATTGCGAAATACAGTGGCCAGCAGACATTATCCATAGATTTTATATATAAATATATACTTTTCTTTCTCTATAATCTAAAGGTGGGAAAACAGAGATTTTTTTGTTCGATAGATTCAAAAAGATAGATTTTTTAATTGGTCAAACAAAAATATTACACCGTACAATGGCTTCAATCAACCAACATGGAACAAAAAATTGTTCGTAAGCTGATCGGACATGTTGCAAAATTTTGGTCGAATTGGTAAACATCGAATGTAAATCGAACATATCAAACAATTTCATTTGATAATTTTTGTTCCATCTAATAAATTTGAATGAAGCGGAACTAAATTTAATTTGGTCAAACAAGTGTATACATTTAATATAGGCACAATCGATATTCAATCTAAATGTGCAAAAATCTATACATGTAATCCTAGTATAGCCTTTATTCACCACTTCTAGCTAAATCTAGTTTATGAACCTCCAATTGTGTCTCTTAGCCCATATTAACTTTTCCTTTTTCAAAACTTTTGTGTTTAACATACGAACTGTAGTGTCCATTGTGTTTGTTTCTTACCCGTCACCTATCAGTGGGGCATCATCCCAGCAACTATACAATTGGTAGTTGTAGCAAGCACAGGCCACTTCTTGATCTTTTAGTGAGAACCTTTTGAAAACTGCGAGAGACCCTCCTTTTGTCTGTAAGCTTTCTCAATTCATTTTATTTTAACTGATGTCCTTGAACCTTCAGCTTTCTTTTTCTAGTTTACAGACAACATCTCTTCCAGATGCTTACTCTACAGTAGAAGTAAGGATTGACAAACATTTCTTCTTATGGCATAGTACCGTCTCATACTGTATGTTAAATTCCAAGCATAAAGCTATTAGCTACTGTACTTTTCTTCATGCTTAATCAAGTTCTCCTTTCTACCACACAAAATGTCCTAACATAAAACCAAACTTGGCTCCGCTGTGCTAAAATCCCTGCGTTGAACAGAGGGATTTTGGTGCAGTGCACAAGAACCTCACAAAAGTCAATGGGTTATGACATGACTTTCTTTGCAGCCAGTCAAAGCCCCGTCACGGCGCTTAATGCCTCCATGGCAATAAGAGGCCTTGCATCGACTTAAATATGAGGCTTTATGTACAACGCATCCATTTACAGTCAATGGACGCGTCAGACCAATGTATAACTAAGGTGCCCAGGCACTTTAGGTATATGTCCGGCCATCCAAGCGCATAGTGAAGCTTAACTCTATATTATTAAATATATAAATATATTTTGTGCCATGTATAAATACTTCCAATCATAGCAAAAGATTATTTACTAATGCCAACACAAACTTTACTAATGAAATGAAACAATGAAATGAAAGAACACAAGTACCTGCTGAGTACTGAGTACTTTTGTTATTTTATCTGTTCCTGCTGTAATTTTTATTGTACACCAAAAAGCCAAGAAAAGGAGGAAACCCCACTTATCTGGATTTCTTCTTTCCTCATGAGCTAGTTCATGATCGGTTAGGCTGGGAAAGTCATTGCACTACGCTGAAATGATTATAAAGAATGTGAATCCATGTCTCTGAGATTATTGTTACTGTTTTGCTACAGGGAATTATTGCACACTATATGAGAGCACTTACTTCTTATATGAGCTACATTTACAGAGATTAGTGAGTCATCTGTTGTATCAAGAGAGACTCATTACACACCTCTTGCAATTTTAGTCAGCTTAAGATTTGTATTCATTATAAAATATATTTGCTTACATAACCCTACTTATGATTTACTATTATGCTTTTGATACTTAAAGAAATGGTGGAAATGGAACTCTGTTATCAGCAACCAGCACACAAAATAGTTAGTTCTTTTTAACATAGCTCAGTTGAAAGACTCCAGAATCCATGTTATAAGCCTTTTTCCTGCAGATCCTATAAGTAGATTCTTTGCAGTTTTCATTTTATACATTACAAGGCAAGCAAGATGTTACAAGCCAAGGAGATACCTTCTGTCTTTAACCTCCCTAGCGCACTGCTGAGGTCCAGATTTCTGTACCAGAAGCGCACCATAGACTTGGAATTAATTTTTTTGTGTCTGGACTGATGTTCTTTGCCCATAGCGGACGCGGTAATGCTAACCATGTCTGATACTTGCAAAAAAACTGTGTTTTGCATTGCAGTGCGCTTGCTTGTGTGGAAACGCTTGTGCTGAGCCTGCAAAAAAACAAAACTGCAGGGTGCTTGCGCGGCATTGCGTGTTAGTTGTAGTGGTCCTATGGAAACCTGAGCCTTACATTAACCCTAGCTGCATTTGCTGTGCTGCACCGCAGTTGTATCGTGGCTAGTGTCTCATTTAAATTTTGCAAGTGATCACTTT
>CM070033.1:108779699-108797780 GCA_036250615.1 Ptychadena robeensis | reverse complement strand
GCTAGGCTGACTGGTCTCCCGCTGGACAGCGCTGGCACACAAAGGGTGCCCAGGGCAATTGTGACCCGATGTTTCAGCAGATTGACCGCGCATGATGACGTCATCACACGCGGTCGATTGGCGAAAACATCGGGTCACAATCTAAACGTGTATGGGGAACATTCTCCTACCTAAGCAATAACCAAAGTTTATCCCCTCCCCTCCAAGGGGAGAGTGCTGCGGGGTGCTGCCCAATCATCATTTTCCCCCACAGTTTCCCCTGTAGGTAACAATTCACAATGGAAAAGTTGTTTTTAGTGTATTAAGACTACAAGCTATTTTTTTTATTCATCCTCATTACATAGTTGGTGTTAGGTCATTGTCCATCACAGAATGGACAATGTTATTTTGCCAAAATCACTAAATTTGTTTCTGTATTGGCTAAAAATATTTTTACCATGTAAAATTTTAACTATTGCAGTATTACAGTACAGTTCTTGATTTTAGATATTCCATCATGATTGCATTACTTGGTGTATCTTTTACCTTGCTAGAGTTAGGGCTGCAGCTGCGTGGCACAGCTGGTGAAATTCAAGCTGTTTCCATAGATAACCTGTGTACTTTTCCCCTAGCCCTGCAATTGCGTTTCTAGTAATTTCACGTTATAAGCAAAAAATG
This sequence comes from Ptychadena robeensis, assembly GCA_036250615.1. Taxonomy (NCBI): domain Eukaryota; kingdom Metazoa; phylum Chordata; class Amphibia; order Anura; family Ptychadenidae; genus Ptychadena; species Ptychadena robeensis. The sequence goes on along the minus strand of CM070033.1, from coordinate 108,797,123 downwards.
CAAACAGAAGCGCAGCTAGTGTTAATGAGTTCTTCAGCATTAATACACATGCATGTTGTCTGCATCTAGAACATTGTCTTGCCCTGTCTAAGATTAGTGATGGTCAATAAGATTAATAGCATTCAATAGAAGTATCAAAATGCATGCAAATTATATGCAGACTGAAAGTGATCTAGTAAAACAGTGTATGATTGGCTCAGTTTCAGTCTGCATATAAAACAGAAAAAGGGTAAGGGGATAAGCACAAATCGAAAGGCATTCTCTCAAATAGCCTTAGATGGGGGTTTTTTTGGAGAGGTTTATAAGGTACCTGAGCATATTAGCTCCACATCCATCAAAAGATAAATACCATTTATAAAAGACACAATTTTATTTAATTTCATTTCAACACTGTATTTTAAAAGACATATTATCCACGTGTGTAGCCATTAGCACATGGAAGTATACAATGTCTGCATATAGTTTGCCTTCATTTGCATGCTAATGTAAAAATTGCAGCATCTCATTGACTAGCTCTATTCAATAAACAAATGTAAGCTATAAAATAAAAACAAAAAACTAGAATATAATTGGCTGCTGTGGGGCAATGCAGTCCACCGAGACCCTGAAAAGTTAGAGCTGAAGTTTATAAGTACTGATCTAAATCCGACCTGTCACTACAATATAGTTCCAGAACTATCTATGTTATGATAGCCTAGCCAGCCTCATTAATTGATCCCATTATTCGAGAGCTGTCTCAGCTGACATTCATGTTCATTATATAATTCTCCTTGGTTGCTGTTTGATAACACAAGCCTTTAGCAGAAGGGTTAACCGGCACACATATGGCAGGAACATTATACAAACAGCACAGTAGCTCTTTACGTCATAAATTGAAGCTATTTTCTGCCTGTATGGTTTGTAGGGAGGTGTTACGTGGAAGATCCCTGTTGCCAAGGAAGAGTCATCGTTACTAAGGGACAGGAAGAATCTTTAAAAGGAGAAAAAGAAAGACGGAAAAAAAGAAGAAAGACTGAGAAGAATAGAAAGATAGCTGTGGAGGGCAAGAGGCAGTAAAGGGTAAGGGAGAACGAGATGAAGACTGGCACAATGTCAAGTTAATAAAATAAAATATAATCTTTTGTGTAAAAAGGGCAAAAAAATTGCAGCAGAGGAAAGTTCAATTTCCTTTATTATATACTTTTACATTTTTTATGGCAGGTGATGAATTGGAGGTAAAATAAAACTATTCTTAGTCCTGTCCCACCCACAGTTCAGTGACACAGCAGAAGTGATTCAAGAAGCAAAGAAATTGTTAGAAGATCCCGCTGCACAAATACATTATCATAGGAAGCTATAGGCATCAATACCATAAAAAGAAAGGATGTTCCTGCTATTGCTTAAGCTGGCGATACACCTATAGATTTCTCTGTCAGATATCCTTTAGATCTAGCAACACCTATGTAGTATATGGTCCTCTGTGATTGAACACAGGTAGTCCTGTTGTTTAGAAAGCCCCTCATATTACTTGAATATGAATGTCCCGCCTGCAGCGTTGCTTTGACGCCTTTGTTAAACAGGCTTGTCTTCCCCTTATGTGGCCGAGGACATGTTCGATTATCTGGAAGAGGCTAGGGAGGGCTTCTTCATTGTCTGGGACTATCTTGGGGTACCCCGGAATCGCCAGTTCCAGGAACATTCTAGGCTTGTTTACACGGAATTTGTTAAGTGCTACAAGGAGTTTGAGTACGGTCAATCCGGGTGGTGCCTGATACCTGGTTCTACTAGCCCCACCTATTGGACTTATGCCGCTCCAAGATTTCCAAAGTGCCTTACCAGAGAGTCCCCTGAATGGCACATTGAGACCTGTATGCTAGCTGTTCTCACAGGTTACCGCCCTTAGGTGTCTCCAGGGTAGGCACCCCTTTAGCTCCACACGGTCCTTCCCAGTGTAAGTTTAATTTGATACCCTCTGGTGGACTGACATGAACCCCTTGTTGATGATGACTTTGGCGGCCTCTTGGGAGTGTGGTGTGGGAGTCGTTACCAACTTTCTACGACAACCCCTCTGGTGACGCTGCTGATGTGGGACCCATCCTCAAGGTTCTTGTACATAGGTATGGGATCTATATATGTATACTATAGTGGGACCCTTCTTAGGGGAGGATTAATATAGATCTCCCTAATTCAGCTATTACTTTCTCTTTCACTGTACATAGCTGGATGCTGAGACCCTCTTTTAGGGTGAGTATAACCAATTGGACAGGTATGTGTACCGTGTCCCCCTAGGCTCTGCTGCTTTGTTCCCTTTTAAAGGGAGGAGTAGCAAGTACTCTAAACCTCTTACACCCTTCCCTCACCTCGATAAGGCCAGACCCAGGAGTAGTCTGGTTAGTGCCCAGGGAGTGTAGTGGCCCAAGAAAGGGCCACTAAACTGTATATAATGCACTGTAATATATTGCTGTATAGTGCTCTGTTAAGTTGGTGTGTCCCTTTAAGGGCTGCACCTGTTGTTTACAAGTTGCTGGAACTCTCAGTCTGGGACAGGATTAATAGCTTTTCCGCTCTCTGCTTTCCCCTTAACAATTTAACTAGTCTGATCTGCCCAGTTACAGGCCTTAAGCCAGCCCCTGTCTAAGGCCATAAATAGAAGTTCCTTAGAACATTCTGGGCTTTTCTGTTGATTCTTCCCCGAAGATCTGCAGCTCCCTCAGTCATGTCCCCAGCTAAGCAGCCCTGGGTGAGATCTCCACTACTCCACAGTGTGACACCCTGTCTGGACTGCCATCGTACTTCTTCCCGGGAAGAGCCCACTACACCCTGGCCACAGGTTCCAGCAGCTTGGTAGCAACGCTTGAAACGTTTATTCCCAAGATTGAACCCCTTCTTTGCCCTCAAGAGTCGGAGCTTGTGTGTAGATATCCCCAATAAACTGTAAATACTTTGTGTGGACCTTGTTGGAGCTTATTGGAGTGTGAGCAGTGTTCGGTGGCTGGACAGAGGACATCCACCTTAAAGAACCTGGTCGCGTAAGTAGCACATCACATCGCACTCCCACAACACTACAGATCTAAAGGAAATCTGACAGAGAAATCGAAAGGTGTATGGGGACCCTTAGAGATGTATTGACACAGAATAAAAGCACACTGTGATATGTCCACATCTCCTTTGAAGAGAGAATATGACTAGTGGCACATTGCCCAAACTGTAATGTAACCCATTGGCCTTTTGTCTGTAATACCTATTACCAGAAAACACTTCAGTGTAATAAACAGAAAATTTCATGAATTATCAGCTCAAGTCACAACCCTTGGCCAGGTATTTGGCTCTTGAGTCTAGAGTAAAGTTACCACTTTAGCCATGCTTCTCATACTTGTTTAAACATTCAAGCATGGCAATTGTATTAAAAGCAGTGTAGCTTGTATTTTGTAGTAATTAATCAAAGCAACTGTTGAGTGTTGTGCTGTTTTAGCCATCAGTGCATGCAGAAAATTTGGAGTTGAAGTGATACTCTTTATTGGCTAACTGAAGTAATTGAAAAAGCAAGCTTTTGAGATGTCTCAAATCCCTTCTTTAGGTATTAAGTCTTAAACTGACAAAGATTTTTGAAATTACTTTAAAAGAGAGTAGAGAGCATTAATACCAGTGAAACCTAATAGTCTCCCATGAGTGCAAACAAAAACATGGCCAACCCTTAAACCAGCCATATTCTTGGCAGTAGTTGCAGGCGATCAACTGGCGTGCGCCAAATGCCTGGTGGTTGGTCGCCCACAACTACAGGGATGCCCACCTTGCATTTTCGACCCAAAAAGCTTTTTGTAGTCAGTTCATTTGGAGGGGGAGCCTCCCCTCCTCCAAGTTAATTGGCTACAAGAACACATAATGGTTGGTTGCTCGTAACTACAGGGGTGCCCACCTTGAGGTTTCTTTTTGTGGCCGATCCAGTTGTAGGCAGTTAACTTGGAGGGGGAGTCGCCTGTGTTAGTGGAGCCCTAGTGACAGACAGACCCCTATCCTGAATCCAAATAGGATGGTATGATCAGGGCTGTACAGAAGAGAAGCAACCACAACTTGACATATATGGAGTTTTTTTTGCAAGGAAAAGAGGAACACAATTGCCCTGTATCTATTTAGAACCCTGGTAATTTCCTAGTACTAGTGAGGGATGGTTACTTTTATCTGGGCTGGAGTTGCAGTTTTATTTTAGTGCTACCTACAAGGATATAAAGGATCTAATTAAAATTTTGTTTTACTCTCAATCAATCAAAGCCGCATAGGCATTGAGTAAGGTTCGCCATTACATTTTCAAACAGCTCAACCCAGAGGAAATAAAAAATAATAGATATTACAGCCTGTGAGGGTAGTCAATCCTCTGGAACATTCTGGATAAAAGATTTGGTGTTCTTGCAGGATCAAAGAATGACAAAAACTGACAGTTTACATATCATTATTGTCTTTCACATGGAATTTTTCAATAAGCAATTTGAACCTGTAGATTGAGGCCTTTATGCCCTGCTGAATAACATATCTGAATAAAAACAAGCCAGATGTTAAAATTCAAAGAGTCATATCAGCAACTAGCCTGAAAAAGCTGAACTTGGATGCCTAGGTAAGGTAAAAAAAAGGCATTTGTGATATTTATGCGTGCAATTAATATTTAACATATGCCAAAACCAAAGCTCCCATACTGCTTTATTAACAGAGAATGCATAGCTCTGTATTTCCTACTAATGCTGGATGTTGTACGCATTGTAATGTGTGATTTTTTGCACTGCCCATTTTATACAAACTGGTTCATTAGAAACATGTAGCTTGTGCATCAATTTCCTCTGGGATTTAAAGCTGGTTGAAATGAGGGAGGCGGGTAAGTAATCTCAGACCTCAAGATGCTCTTGGGCTCAAAGCGTTCTGCATAATTAATACTAATTGACTGTAGAAAAAAGAAAGCAGCCTATGTCAGGGCTTTAACATCTGCTTAATACCCTGTCCAAATGTCCTCATCCATATTTTCCCCACACTAGACAAGGTGCCAACGAAACCAAAACATCAGAACCGTGAAAATATGTAAATACAACAGAACACAGTCCATATCAGGTATATGAAATCTGAACAAATATATTTCAAGATTATATTTGCTTACACATTCACACAGACCATTATCTGCAAGCTCTGAGATTAAATACATTTTTTGCATATGTAAATAAAGTTGTTCTGTATGTTTATTGAATTATACGGTGCAATGGTCCTTTACCCAAGTACAATAATCTGTTTAAAGTTGGTTTGTGTGTGGAATAGCAGTTTTTGCACATTTTTGCATGATCTTAATTTAACAGCAAAGTCAGGATAACCATATAATCGAATCAGAGATCTTCCTTCATTTCAGAGAAATTGCTATGCAAATTATGTGTCATGTGGATGACATATGTTGAGTTGAGGCTATATTTATAGATCCAGGCCGGCCACTCGCTGACCATCCAGTCATGTCCCGGACCACTTCTTGTCACATCCAAGTTACACATGGTCCACTTTCTCTTTGTTAGTCTCCATTTCACCAACTTCCCACACATAGTTTCTTAATAAAGGAATACACAGGCCCTCTAGCAGAGTAACTTGAATGTCTATACAGTGGGAATATCCAACTAGAGAAACTTTACTGGATGGGAATATACATAATTCAATCACTGCAGATATCCCAGTCAGCAGTGGGCATACTTTTGGCACAGTTCCAGAACAGTCTTTTCTGCCTATTCCCATGAGAGGAGTGGTGATGCTGCCCAGGAGTGAGTTTTTATCTTGTTGGGCCCCTTTTTTGTATGCTATGAGGTTAAGGTGTTTAAACCCTTTGATGATATGTGCTCTTTGATGATCTTTGTTACACTTTCAAGAAAAAAATAAGTTCTTAAAACTGAAATAAAAGCTCTGTTAGGCTCACTGTGGGGAGAGAGCATACCTGTCAAGTTCTGCATTTGAAAATTAGGAAGGGAATTTTTTCCAGAAGTGATGTCACAAGGTGTAGACAATACTCCATAAATGAACATTTGAAGTCTTTATCAAAATGCTTTGTGGTCTGGGTGACAAAGGGGAGAATAACTAGGAAACAGAGACAAGGTGTTGTCACCCTATGAGCCATAGCCAATGAGCCAATTATTCATACCCCGGGCAAATTTTAAATGAAAGTAACGTTTATTCAACCAGCAAGTTATTTTTTGATGGGAAATGGCATAGGTATCTCCCAAAAAATATAAGCACGATGTACAAGAGGCTTTTTTGTGGGAAAAAAACATTTCTCAGCAGAGAAACTTGGCCTTGGGCACCAGTGGACATTTCAGCAGGACAATTACCCGAAACACTCAGCAAATGTGGTGAAGAAATGTTTAGCAGACAACAGTATTAATGTTTTGGAAAGGCCAAGCCAGAGTCGGGACTTAAATCCAATTGAGAATCTGTGGAGGGTGAAGGCAAAAAGCCCCTCCAACCTGAAAGATTTGGAGCTCATTGCTAAAGATTAATGGGCAAAAATTATAGGAAGTGTTTGATTTCTGTAATAGCCAATAAAGGCTTTTCTATTGATAAGAAATGTTTTTTTCCACCAAAATGCCTCTTGTACATCGTCTTATTATCTTTTAGTAGGCATCTATGTAATTTCCCACAAAAAAAAAATGATGGTTGAATAAAAGCAACTTTAAGTCAAAATTTGCCTGGGGTAAGAATAAATATGGGCTAGACTGTAGTTATAACTCTGGGTGTTTGGCCATGGGTTCAGTTGTTGTTCATGGGGGATCATGGCAGTTACAGGCTTCCTGTAAATCCTGGGCTGCTGATAGACTACTGATTCCAGCATGCATATATTCTGAAAATTTCTGTTTGTGTCACATGGCATTTTGCTGACATAAATGGCAAAGTCCCAACTTCATGTGCTAAAAAAAACTACAACTGCAAGCATTACCTTCTGCCAGTTGGTGAAGAACTACACTGCCCAGCATGCCCTGCTGCCTTTCACACAATTATTAAATACACACATTCTGCCTTTTATATACACACACAAAATAATTTATTCAATAGAGTCTACTTACTATATGAAGCTTCTTCCACATTCTTCTTAGTCCTGCTTTCTGCTTGTTTCTTCATCAGCCTTCCGATTAGCTGGCAGTGCTAGGGGAGGGTATGATAACTGTGTGCATAATTTCCGGGATTAATAAAATATGGGAGGGGCGGTAAAAAACCCTAAAAACTGTTACTTTCCCAGTGTTCTGTCGATGTCGAGATGTGCTCCCCCTGTAAGCACACAATTTCCACACATTCAAAGCCCTGACTTGGAGCCTCATTGGTTAACAAATTTGGCATGGTTGCATTGAAGACGATTCCTACAGTCCTACCAAATTGGGGGTCTCTAGTGCCCTTGGTTCCGGAGAATTGGGCATGGATGAAAAGCCTTGACTTAAATGTGGGCCAAGATTGCTCCAAGGGAACACACACTAAAAAAGTTTAATCTTTTTGATCGACGGGTTCTGGAGCAAAATGTGCCCGACTGGGAGCACTTCCAGCCCAGTTCCTGAAGTGCTGGAATCCAGCTCTGGAGGGAAGGGGATGACTTAAATACTCCTTGAATGTTTTTATCTTTGAACTCAAAGCTGGGTTACCTCAAACTCGCCTTTTTTTACTCCCCCCAGTCCCACCCATTCATCTCTATAGGAAAAAGTTACCCACCTTGAGGACACGGTTCTCCAGAACCAAGGGCACTAGAGACCCCCAATTGGGAAGAATTGTAGTTATAGTCTTTGTCTACAACCATGCATAACTTTGGGTCTCTAGCCCGTCGAGTTCGTTAACCAATAAGGTTCAAAATCTGGGCTCTTAAAGTACAGTTTTTCCCCATTCATCTCTATGGAGAAAAAGTCTTCAGCTACCATGCAAGATTGGGGTCTCTAGCCCTTCGAGTTCTAACGACAGAGAAGTAACCTGATTTTCTTTTCCTCTCCCTACACTAGTTGCCAACTATGAAACAAATCCATTATACATTATTCCATTCAAATTGTCTAAAGTCCCCCATACACCTTACAATCTTTCCATACAATTTCTGTACAATCTAATTTTGTTCTACCAAAACCATGTAATATGAGCAGCTTTCTAATCCTTCCAATCAATATGTATTCTATCAGGGAGGCCACTATACTACATAGTTGTTGGTAGATCTAATGGAGATTGTATGGATCGATCTTAAGATGTATGGGGGGTTCAAGACACTACAATAGGTAAATTTCAAAGCTGCATTTGATGGTATTGAAAACACCTGATAACGGCCTCCATGACATTCTACTGTGTAATGTGCATTTATAATTTAATTGTGGTCAGCCAAAATGTTGCCTGATAATAGTTTGATCAAGGAGGAAGTACAATCTTTAAAGTACAGTAAAAGTTATTATCAGCAAATACTGCATCTAACAGTTAAAACTTAAAAACCTATGACTGATGGCATTAAAAGGATCTAGTCAAAATGAAAAAGTAGTTGTTGCACTCAATGAATACAATACAATCACTAAGAGTGTCCAAGATAAACTGAAGTAGTTCACCAATCCACCCCACTCATTTTATTTTTTGTTATGTTTTACTGTGTTTGTAAGATTTTGTTTGAGAGAATATTCACACCTACTGTAGGCTTTGTAGCATCTTTAATCTGCAGTTTACTTTATCCCATCCTTTAAGAGGGTTAAAGCCAAGGTAAAACTGTTGTATAAAGGGTGTTATGTTTTTTTTTCTATATATTTCTATATAAAATATATAAAACATTCACATAAGAAATCACAGGTCATAAAGGTATACAACAATGTTGCAGGTTACATTGAAAGTGGTGTTATGTTTAATGATGGCCATTGTGCTGGACAAAAATGATTTGTTTTTAAACCCCCCTGCCGTTCCTGATGGTACCATCTCGTCCAGCGCTGTCCTGTCAGTACTGTACTGAGCAAGATGGAACCATTTGCTGAGGATCGGAGCCCTGGCAGCGCAGATTTACCATTTGGCGATGTCCCGGTGGCTCTGATCTGAAGAAGAAGCTGCTGGAGGAGAGCGGACACCCCACCCCGAGTGACATGATGATGTCACATCGGGCGGCGGCAGAAGATTATCCAATACAAAGTAAAAAAAAACACATTTCCAATTGAATAAAAATGTGTTTCAAACATTATTATATTCAGGATATTTACTAGACCCTTGTATGGACATATTTTGGGAAGCTACAGGCCTACGACATAAAAATAAAAATCCATTTAAGTTTATGTTGCAGAAATCTGGACCTCAGCAGTGCACTAGGGAGGTTAAAATCTGCCCCCCTGGATTTCCTACTCTGGAGTAAGCTCAGAGGCTATGGAGTACATCTTCTATGATAGGTTAGCGTGGGCCTCTTTTCTCCTTCCCTTCCTTACCTGCCCTGCCCTTCCCTTACATCTTTTCTTACTATTTTGGTGTTCTTTCTTTCCAGTTCTTTTGTGTAAAATGTTGAGTTTGGATGTGCTTGCCATACATGTGTCGCTTCCTGTGCGATCGATGAATGATCGATCACAACGCAGTGAAGCAACTATTCAAACGCTACATGAACCCATGTATGGCCAGCTTTAGGGGCAGGATCCGATATGCTTGAGTTGTTCCTTTTATACTGCAATTGCCTCTGGGACTCCCTTTTTATATGTCATTGTCAAACAGTGCCCCCCTGGTATTATTTATTATTGATAGTATTATTTGTGTGAACAAGAAGATTAAAGCCTGCCTGATATGTTCCCACTCATTTCTCAGGCTTACACAGCCTGAAATACACTACAAACATAGTCCAGCAAAGGATGACAATGCACAGTGCACAAAGTGGCACCTCAAAAACAGAATCAAATTGGCTGTGGTCCTTTGCAATTTTGAAGATGCATCCTGCATTGTGTTGGTACGATTTTTACTATGCATTAAAATTATTAGACGTGAAATTACAACCACACATCCAGTGTGGTAGTGTGAAAGAACCTTTGAAAGCTCCCCCTCCCCTCTGTTTTGGGTACAGTTTAACTTTTGGATACATTAAAAAGCAATCCTGGCTATGTTGCATTAAGAGAGATTTTCCCCACATTCCAGTTCTGAGGATGACCAGTTTACCAATGCACAGCAGTGCCAATGCACAATGTCTTTATTGAGTCAAATGCAATGCCTTCTGGGGACTCAGCAGTCCCCCTTCTTTAGGGCTGTTCTGTTGAAATCTGAGCTTTTCTGGCTGATATTTTAATACTGAATAAAAAAGGAACCTGACTCGTTTTTTTTAGCCATGTGTTACAAGCAAAGGTACCAGACATCTATATCTACTATATCTACTATATCCATAAGTAAAAATTTTTTTGCCAATATTTTCAGATGTGTGTTATCAATGTGCACATGTGACTACCTTTTGCCGTTTAAGACTGTAATATTTTTTTAATAGCTGCTGTATACAGTGTAGACTGAAAATATCTCGGATGTGGAGCCTTCCTTCTTCCCTCTGAGAAGAAAATACATATAGATTGATCCTCTGTCATTTACAACAGGTGGAAACAAGTAGCAGTTGGGTTCCCCTTCTGTTAAAAAATGTTTAAAACAATAATAATTTTATTGAGAGATAATGCGGCATGGTAACATACATACATAGTCTCAAAGATTTCCAAATAAGGAAGCCATAGAGCAGCTGTGATGATGCGAAAATACAAGATATTTGCATGAGCTTCACATGGTATGACATCAAAGCATACAAAACTGTCTCAATTACCTTCAAATAGTTACAGAAATCAAAGGAAATAATTCAAAATAACCGGGGAAATGGGGTACATAAGAATAAGAGAATTCAGAAAGAAATTGAGAATATCAGGAAAAGGGGAATAGTAGGGTTTAAACTAGAAGGATATTTATCAGGAGTGAGATAAGTCTCACTCAGGTCTCAGTAGAAGAAAAAGAGAAGGAGGAGGAGAGAAAGAGGTTAAGGAAAGCAGGGAGGGCAGCGGAAGAGAGAAAGAGAAAGATATTTGCAGAATTGGAGTCCAGGAGTCGTGATGAAGAGCACGTCAGGCTATCCATTGCTGAAATTTGTTTGATTCCATGAATGAGGTCCACACATTCCAAGTGTCTTTATGTGATGAGAGCCTTTCTCTAAGGTGTGCTATGGAGGCTTCAATGTGCCTGATCGCTTCCATCTCATCCGCCCATTCTCTGGGAGATGGGACAGTAGATGATTTCCAGTGGCGAGGGATAACGTGTCTTGCCGCCATGAGAAAGAAGCGGAGTAGACCACGTTTGGATTTGGATAAAGGGCCCGGTATTTCTGTCAACAGAGCAATTAGAGGGTCACATGTGATGACAGATAAGGTAATTTTGTTATAGAGATTAAATATGAGGTTCCAGAATTGCAGTATTGTAGGGCAAGACCACCACAAGTGAAATAATGTTTAAAATGTAATGTTATGTAATGTACGTTTACATAGATGTTTAAATAAAATGTTTTAACACTATATCTTCGGCTAGATAAGGGTGGGGCTTTTGAAAGAAGTGTGAGAAATATTATAATTGGTTGTTAATTTAAATGAGAAAAGCTTTGGGCGTTAGTTGTAATCCAAAAGTATAACTAGTAAGTACTGTATTTTTCAGACTATGAGACACACTTTTTCAGCCCCCAAATCAGGGTAGAAAGTTGGGCCTTGGCTTCCCGACAGCTCTCCCGGCAAGGAGATTATCCGGGGACCTGTCAGATGAGAGATCCGCCTACGGCTGGTGTCTGGATCTCGCATTTAAACTGCATTGCTTATGCCAACAGAGCCCAGAGCCCTGCTTGTAGAAGCAATAAAAAGAGAGATAGTGAACTGCCATCTATCTCTCTCTCCATGTCTGTGGAAACTGCAATCACTCTGCAGCTTCCACTGACACAGGCACAGCCAGAGAGGGAAAGGAGAGACTCTGCAGCTGTTCCCCCCACGCCCCCCTCCTCTCAGTCAGTGAGGAAGATGAGGTTGTGCTGTGATAGTACTGCTGCTAGTGACATCTACTGGCTGAATTTCATATTGCATTGATTTAATCCATTGCATTAACCCAATTGATTTCTGGTTTTCTGCTCTAAAAACTGGGTGTGTCTTATGGTCGGGTGCATTTTATAGTCCGAAAAAAAGGGTATTAAAGCTCTGGACAGGAAACCCGGTTTGCAATGTACCTTTCAGTCACCCTGAAGCCACAGTCACCCTGAAGCCCTATCCACATTATTAAAGTAAGTTGTTGCCAGTTTTGTGCCAACAGTTTGTGGGTGGTCATTACTATGGATGGGCAGCATAGGCAATATTCAAATTTGCGACATTTCGTGAATTATTCTCCCAATATTCTCAGTAAATTAGAACATTCAAGATCTCCTGTCATTATTATTTACTGTGAAAATTGGCAATTTACGTGTCGACAATTGTGGACGTAATGTGTGTTGTCACAGAGACATCTAGTGACAGAATGTGAAATAGCAGCTGCAGAGTAATCACCACATTAGACAACACTCATAGAAGTACTTCATGCGAAAATCAGCACTTGTAAATGCGAATATTGTGAACACAATGCATGGTACTTTCCCCAGAATCTCAAATATTCGAGATTACGAAACAGGCTTAACACTAGTCACTATTCACCGCTGACCCTCTCTTTCGAAATGCTTCAGGTGGGCTCCTAGTGGCTGCAGATGAGATATAGCAAGGGTTCAGGTACTCTTTAAGCATCTAGTTTTACTTTTGTTATAATTCTCACCTCTACAGCATATGCCAAGAGGAATACTGACAACCCTCTATCACTGGAACAAATTACAAAGAAAATATTGTGTTGCAAGCTGTCATTATATATAAACTACTTTCCATTTTGTTTCATCATGGGCGCTCTTCTGCCAGTTGTCATATGCAATTTATGATCTCCACCTGAAACGTGAAGCTGCAACAAGCACACACATCGCGCCAATGCAAAATTCAACACTTGCAACACTTAATAGCATAAGAATCTGAAATGTAGCAACAAAAAAACAAACAAAAAAACTGTGGAAAATACCCATAGATCTGTTCAAATTGAAGTGTGATGAATCTTTTCTTTACAAAATGTAAAAGGGGATAAAGTGGCATGTACTACATATTTTCTGGAATTACTATCACAGTGACTGCTGAGCTGAATAGAAATATGAGTCACATAAAGGAGCTCCATCCAAGGCAAGCCAAGTCTTGGAATTCTTTTTCTGCTTACTGAATCTTCTGCTTCTTCTAGATGTCTTTCAGCACCACTGAGCTGAACAGCAACTTCTGCACAATACAAGCCAGGAGCCCTCCCTCCACTCCCAGGCACCCTTCTGGTATTTGTGAATCTGCTAACATTTGTGCAGAAGATAAGCCAGAGGCAAGGAGGGAACTTATGGCAGAAAGTAGAGAAGGGGAAGGAGGGAAGCAGAGCGCAGGGAATAGTAAAATGTATGACTCCATCTACTGTTATCCCGCACGCTCTGTTTCCATGCCTGAAATCAGAGCATGCATGATAAAGAACGAGAATTTTTCAATTATGTAATGTTCAAAGGGATAGTGATGAAGAGTGATTTAGTGTAGCTATCCTGAAACATACTCGAAGAAAAACAACATTGTTTACTTTATAGTCACCAGTTAAAGTGGTATCAGTGGCCAGAAGGGTCCTCAGTAGGTGTATGGGGCCTGGGCAAAGATCACAGAGTAAAATTGGGTCAGCATGAGGGGTGGGTGTTGTCAAGTTGTGTGTAGGTGTGCAGCTCTCAAAATAAAGAAGGAGTGTGGCCCCCTATTACAGATAAATAAGAACAAGGACACAAGGTGCACAATCTAGTGCAACAAAGTAAAGTACTGTAAATAATAAAATAAATCAAAATACAAAATACTCACATTTAAGGTTTGTAAGTATTGATCTCTCAGGGCCGTGTGCTTGCCAGAATGATGTCACTTTCTAGTTAGGGATGAGATAACTTCCTGGTTACACAGGCGGATCTCCCATCTGAACTGTATTGGCTATATTTGCAGAGCCCCGCAGATATAACCAATGCAGAGTGTGTGCACTCACGCTGGCAACTTCCTCACACACACAGCCGCAGAAGGGACAGGGAGACCAAAGTGCAGATTCCCCCACTAGTCCCCCACCCTTCCTGATTCATGAGGAAGAAGATATGTCATTAGGTGTTCTCTCTAGTGACACCATTTCTGTGGCTAAAATTGGGTACTGCATGTGATTTTTTTCCCTAATTCATTTAAACTCATTAAGTTTTTTTTTTTCTGATTCCCTGCTCTAAAAACTGGGTGCGTCTTATGGTTAGTTCCGTCTTATAGTTAGAAAAATACAGTAGTCCATGAGAGACACATTTTACAATCAGGCACTAATAATTAAACCATGCTGAGCTATTTATATTTGGAAGGAGAGATGAATCTGTATCACAATGTTTATCGCAATACAGAATGTTAATACACAACTCATGCTAAGTAGCCTCAATTCACAAGCTGGCTATAATCTCCCTTTTGGCAGTGGCATTTTGGCCTGGCTGAAGGTAATGGAACAAATTCCAGTCTCCTGTGATTCAGAGCTATTGCTCCCAGAATGCAAAAATATAAAAAAATTTTGGGGTTATTTTACATATTTGGACCATTAGATGCACAGACATTTACCCATTGATTTTCATGGGGAAAATGTGTGTCCTGTAGTCCAACAAATACGGAGGAAAATGTGTTTAAAAAGCTAAAATGAAGTTAGATTAATGTGCAAACTTTTAATTTGTTTATGTGAATAGCTGTGAACAGCTTATATTTACAAATTACATATATTATTTATTATTTTCCTGTCGTCTATAAAAACACGTTTTCCAGATTACGGTATAACCATAAATTCAAAAAGTCAATATTTCACATGGCTGACGTTTCTATGCTCATTACTATGAAGATGATAATTAAACTACTGATGATTATTGAACTCCTGCTTGTGATGCAGAAGAGCTATTTTCAAAGTCCATTCACACTGTGAGATGTGATGGTTAATGCCCTTTATGAAGTCCTTATGTTTTAATTAGGCTGTCAATGCTATAAATAGACATTTGTTTTGTGCACAACAAAGTACAGCATGCATGAGCATGTGATTGTACTAGTGCATTAAGGTGAAATGAGTCACAGTAATGAGCTGTAAAAGATCACTAGAAAGCAAATATATCCAAGGCTGGTGGCAAACAAAATACCCAAGGTATGGTAAGCTCACTCCTACTTACCCTTAGGGCTCTTTCACACTATCTGTGTTTTTTAAGGGCATGCATTTTTAAAACAAATGCCTTTTGCACATCAACGCATCAAAAATGCATGCAGCAGGGCGTTATAAAAGGTAAAATGCAGCATTTTTAAAAATGCACCACATGTAGTGTAAAAAGTATCTGGTTTTCTATGAGAAAACACAGTACTGTAAAAACGTGTTTCTAAAAATGCACGCATATAGTGTGAAAGGAGCCTGAAAGGACCTTTAGGCTCCTTTTACACTATATGTGTTGTGTTGCGCTTTTACAAAGGCAAGCTTTTTTACTGAGTGCATTTTAACAGTACTGTGTTTTCTCAGAGACAACCCAATTTACCATTCACACTTCAAATCATTACCGCCACAGCACCCGCACACCGAACACTGTGTGGCAAGGAGCAAACAAAGAACACTTAGGGCAAATTCTTCACCTTGAGTGCAAATGGGGCACACTAAGGGCATATGTCGCACACTGTGAGGTAATTCTGCACACTGAGGGCAAATGCCGCACATTGTGAGCTAATTCTGCACACTGGTTTCAGCTAGTATGTAAAGCTTTGAAAGGCTTTTTTTTTGTGAAAACGAGCTGTAATATGTGTTTCCTGTTCAAACACACAAACACACATGTGCATTGAAATGCGGAAACACATACGTTTAAAAAACACATGCCTTAAAAAAAGCATATAGTGATTAAGCTTAATGCTCAAAGGAGTAAAAGGTCACATTGTGACTGGTGAACCTCACTGTCAACCTGTTGCTTACTGTAATTTGGTCTCATTGGTGACCCTTCACTGATTTGCAACATGACAGTTACTAACCCTGGTCTGTATCCTGACAATGCTTTTGCTTTGTGGTGTATTGTCCACTGTTTTCCTGGTAGACAGATCACAAGAACTGTCACTACACTGCACTTGTGTTACCTACCATAAAAACCAAGGACCCCTATACAGGGAATAGGACTTGCATCGTATTAGACCTTAAAGTCTAAGGGACCCTTTCAGCTGAATAAACAGCAATATTAAAGCAGACCTTCCACCAGAAACTGATCTACACATGAATGGCACTAGAAGTGCCGATAATGTAATGGAGGATGGAGGATGGCATAAAAAAAAAACGTACCTGTAATTTAAGAAGATCCCCGCTGACCTCCCTCACTTCCTGGCCCTGCTTATGTATAGCTGCGGGGATACATCACAAGAATTAAGTTGCTGTGTGATCTCGGCACTTCAATGAAAGTACACTGAGGAAAATTCCCGTAGAAATCCATTGAATGCCCCCAATCGCTCATAGTATTCTACAGAACAGCAGGTAAGTATATTGTTTTATGATCGTGGAGCCCTAAGCCATCATCATACCAGCACAAAGATAAGCCAGACTTTAATTTTACATATGTTATTTTTACATATTGAGTGTACATCCACTTCAATACAGGCTCACAATAGCATCCTCTATATTTCTTCAAATCTAAAAGTATAGATTTTATTCATTTAGTTACATAGTGTCATCTATCACTCTAAACAAAATATGGAAGGCAGAGTGAGTTAGCGCAAGATATTTACTGCATGATTATGAAACATAATTGCTTCTTACAGAATTTCCCTATTAGAATCAGTGGCTCTCCCATTATAACACATTGTTACATTAGAATACTAATGTGACTGCTAAATAAAAACATATTTAGACAGTAATATCAGGTGGATTGTGCCAGATAATTTATGCAGTCACTAAGCAATTCTAAAAGTCTAGTTTTACTGCTTGTTCTTGTATCTGTGAATTGTGTGTAAAGAACCAGTTCTGTATAATTCTCAGGACTACATTAAAAGAAAAACATACATGGCTGTCACTACAGATGCTAGATATCTGCTGTTTACACTTTTAGTACCATTAATATCAATAACATGGAGCAAACAACCAGGCTAGAAAGACAGACATGCCAGTAAACATACTTCTTCCAGCCCAGGGCCCCAAAATAACATAAATTAAACTAGGAACTAGAACTCACATAACATGTCAATAACGAGAGCCTCTATATTCTGTTAGTTTTAGTTCACTCAAGTACTATATATTTGTAGTTCTCTATTAACACCTCTAGTGGTATTTAGTGATGGCCCGAACTATTCGCGGCGAACATCGCATGTTCGCGTTCGCCACGTG
>CM070033.1:108725809-108758328 GCA_036250615.1 Ptychadena robeensis | reverse complement strand
CTTTGCTGACTGACAATGCCAGCAATATGAAGGCAGCATGGGAGATCATAATGGATAAGTCTCCACATATTACTGCAATAGGATGTGCATCTCATTGGCTAAACTTGCTTCTTAATGATATTATGAAATTGGACACCCTTCAAAAGGATCTATAGGCAAGCAAAAGAAGTTATAAAACATGTAAAAGGTAGTCATACTGTATCTGCAGTTTTAAAGAAGAAGCAAGTAGAAAAAAATGTGAATAAAATAGTGACACTGAAACTCTGTAGTAAAACTCGGTGGGCTGGAGTGGTGATCTCCTTTGAAAGTTACTAAAAAACAAAGAAGCTCTTCAAGAAACAGTAATAGTTGAAGATCTTAAAGTACCAAGGAGTGTAAGAAACACTGTTCTTGATCAAGATGTCTTCTAGGTTCAGTTGCAAAATTCCCTGAAGATTCTAAAACCAATTGCTGCAGCAATCACTACATCTGAATCAGATAGTGCACTTTTGTCAGAAATTCCTTATCTAATAACAAAGATAAAAACAACTGTTTTTGAACATCTCAGTATATCTCCACTTACAACTATAGAAGAAAGTAAAGTGAAAGTTTTTATTTTTAAAAAAAGGGAAGAATTTTGTTGTCATCCAATTCATGCTGCTGCAAATCTGCTGGATCCAAGATTCAAAGGTGAAAATATAATATATATATTAATGATATATATATTATATTAATATAATATAAATGATAGCAGTGTTACTGCATTTGACTGGATTACAAACCAAGCATCACATTTGGGACTTGATGTTGGGAAGGTACTTTCAAATGTTGCAGAATATAGAACATCTTCAGGGATTTGGGCCAGGAATGCAATCTGGGATTCTGCCAAACATATTCATCCTGCAACATGGTGGCAAGGTCTTTGCACAACACAGCCTCTGACTCCTCTTGCTTCTTCAGATTCCTCCATCTTCTGCAGCATGTGAAAGAATCTGGTCTATGTTTGGAAACACACGAAACACAAGAAATAGGCTGACATGTGAAAGAGTAGAGAAGCTTGTTTCAATCCGAGCAAACCTTCAGTTTTCAGACGTCCATAATAACTGTGATGATGACAGACACAGGAGAGTAGATGCAGAAGCAGACACTGAAACTGATACTGATGATTACAGCACACAAAATGATTCTGATTAAACCTCATCCCCATACATGCCCAGGCCAGCTGCCAGCAGGAAATATGAGAAATTGTTACTTCTGGTTTTAAATATTGTTTTCTGGAGTTTTTTTTTGTTCCACAGAAACTAGTAAACAGTTCAGGAGATTGTTGCTCCATTTGTTACAATACAAATAAATATCATTATAAAAGTCAGTTCTGTGTGATCTGTGTTTGGATAGTCACTATATTTTTATTATACAAGTTGAGATCATTTTATGCCCAGTAACATTGTCCATAGTTATATTTTATATTTCTAAAGTAACAGAATGACTTTCAGTCTGGAAAAGAAAAAAGTGTTGAATGGAGCATTTTTTTAAATTTTTCCGAAAATTTTCGTTCCGAGCTTCAAAATTTCCGGAAATTTTACATCTCTAGGCCCAATACACAAATATCCCAAACAGGGCACTATCCTGACATGTACCCCTACAAACATATTTAAATGACTTGACAAGCATCAGAGGACTTTATGTAGTTCCCATTCATATGTTGTGCTTTCATTTCCATTAAACAAAAAGAATGTGAAATTGTGGCCATAGGTTACAGTCAATCACTGCATGTTGAACGTCCAGATATTCAAGATTTAGTGAATGCAGATGTTTTTTAACATGTCCCTGCAAGGCAAAACTATGTTATTTTGTAATGTTTTGCTCAGTTAATCTGTTTCATTAAACAAGTACAAGATGCAGAGATAGGCAAGAAGCCTCTCTGTACCTCATCTAGAAGCCCTGAAATAGTGGTAGGTCTAACCCTAAAGCTGGGAGCACACAGCTTGATATATGAGCGGTTCTGGGTTCCCGGCAGCAGCGCGATGACGTCATCGTGCTGCTGCCCGACATCGAAGGAGCTGGAGGCGTAGCAGTGCTGTGTCTCCGGCTCCGACGCAAAGGACATCTACCGTAATTTACGGTCATTCCTGTTTGAGAGGGATCAATCCTGTTCAAAATAGGGATGGCCACAATTAGATTGGCCATCGATCTACCCCATATCTATTCGTGTGTTCCCTGCTTAAGGGCCGTTTTGACAGGTTTAATAGGTATTTAAGCACTTTAAATATAGAATTCCAGACTTGAATGTTAAAAAAAAAAAAGGGTATGCTTCATTTAGCTTTTTTAAATCACAAGGGATTGTTTAGAAAACAGTTAAATACAATGTACACACCCTAAGGGGTACTTAAAAAGAGCAAAGTCACACTAGGGGGTACTTCACCTACACAGTCACAATTTAAAGAAAAACATTATTTAATACATTTAAGAACTGCTGCCTTACTTTACTGTAAAGTCAGCCAAAATGACAGGTACATGAAAGGCAAGTAGCAACCCTAGGTACATCATTTATACCAAATAAATGAAGCTGCATAGATCTATTTGACAACCAGATCCTAATGAGTATTTTTTTGTCAGCAAAGCATATGTGCAGTTGTACACTGCTCTCTGTAAGAGGTTTATAATTACCCCCCAAGGGAGTTTCCTTTACACTCAAGAAAAAAAACTCTCCAGCTCTTTCAATACTTTTATTAATCTTTTGCACAAAATGTTCAATTACTAATGTGAAACGATGATGTTACGAATTTATGTATATCAAGCAGAAAGTCCCAGAAAGTCTTAAAATCTGAAGAGTCTTCAAGAAGTCTGCTTACTTATCTCTTGTGGAGACTCCTGTACTACTTTCTGCAACAGATGTTTAGGGTATATATATATATATATATACACCATACTAGGACGCACCCTATTTATCAGAGCATCCAATGGTCGGAAAATATTTCAGCTTTTTCCAACTCTGTGCTCCGACCCGTCTCCAGCCCCGAAGGCAGAGCTGCCCATCAGCTGGACAGTTTGATGGCTCTCCCATCTGAAACAGCCACTGTGTACGAGTTGGGCTCAAGCTGCCCAGCTCACAGACTGAAAGCACAGAGTTGTAAAAAAGATCCCCTCATGGGCGGATTATTGCTATGCACATCAGCCGCACTGCTGACTGTCATCAGCCTGGTAAGTGCATGTGTGAATGCCCCAATGCCATTCAAGCACAGCAACAAATGAGTTGGCTCAGCTTCAGTCTATGAGTGATTTGCATCAATGTAGAAGTTTGCCATGTCATTAAGCATCTATTTTTTACCATCACCCTCATTAAGCATCTATTTTTTACCATCATGCATGGCTCGATGTTTTTAATAAATTCCAGCACAATCGAGCGCCTAGGCATACACGGCTCGATTTAAAATGGTCAGTCGCACCAGGAACCAGTAAATCCCGGTCGATCTGACAGGCAGTGCAAAGGGTCCCTGCAAAGCACACCGCCTCTGCTTGGCTCCAGCAACTGTCAGCTGAGAGTCGGGACAAAGGAAAGAGGCCAGGCTACGTAAACTTCACAGAGTGCCGACTTGCTCTAAACGGCTCACAGGTGGTGTTGCGAGTTATTTTCCCTAAGAAAAGAACTCGCAACACCAGGTGTACACTGGAACAGGGTCCCCATTGAACAGCAATCAGTGTGCAAAGTGGTGCACATCGATCCCCATTCAATTGACCCACAATCGAGTGCAGCATTGTGACAGCACCATGCCGATATCAACCTTTTTTGCAATATCACTATATTAATGACGTTTAAATGGGAAAAACCGCATCTCTGTAGGGTTGAATACAGAGTGAGATTATGTATGTTGCAATCGCTGGTAGCTTCCAGCCATAATTTTTTTTCCCCATTTCAGTTGGTAGGACAGATCGTTCAGATCTATGGCAAAAACTACAGAAAAAAAAAAGTCTTAAAAACAGTTAATGGCTGGTAATAACTGAATATTTTGCAAATGTTAATTCAATAGAGAATTTGAGGACAGACATACAATCAAGAACTGTTTACAATTCCATTTTAACCTGAAAGACCTGCAGATGTCTAAAAACAGGTTTGTTGAAGCAACCTATCCCTCATATTATTCTTAACTATATTTTCCATGAGTGAATCATTTTCCTATGTAGCCCTAAAACAACAATTTAATCAACCAATCATGAAATTTTTTCCAACCTGTCCGATCACTTTTCAATCGACGATTTTACAAAAATCGTTCAACAATCGTCGATTGTACTATGTGGGCAGTACATCGTTTAATGTTCAATTGATTGTTTTTTTCATCGAAAATTGTCGATTGAACTGTAAAATCGAACCATGTGTGGCTAGCTTAAGAAGCCAACCGTTTAATGGTTGGGCCAGTATATGGGCCTTTAGGTATCCTGTTTGAGGTATAGTTAAGGACTGTGTCAAACTTCCAATCTTTGAGGGCCAACGTCCATATTCACTTTACATGCTATAGCAGTAAAAAATTACAAGAAACAATTGGAAAATAACTGTAGGTGTGAAAAATACGACAATTGCTCAAGGCCCTTTGCTTCAAGCAGCAGGCAACACATTTCTGACAGATAAAGATGTTCATAAATAAAATGCCCACTAGATAGAGCTGTAAGCCAACATTCTTTAGGAAACATGGGAATCTAAAAGATGCTAGGTTAGCAAAAAGATATTTGGTATTAAACCATAAGTGGATGAAATATTTCCAGAAACAAGTTGAGCAACTACAAGCACACTTTACCATCTTAAGAAAAGCTTTATACTACTCAGTTTTAATGGTATGCATTTTTTTTATTCATTGATCAATCCATTCACTGTAAAAAAATAAATAAATAAAAACAACCGCATCCCTCATGCATGGGTGCTTTTGATGGTTCTGTTAAAGCAGCGCATCCTTAACGCATAGTGGAGTCAAAGCCTAAGGGTGATGTATTATTGCTTGTAATTGATTTTTTTATGAAATGACATGATTATACATATAAACATCAGAATATGTGTCTTCCCTCCACAACTCAGCCCTTCATGTGTCAAACGCATCAGAAGAGAGAAGACAAATACATGCAGAGTTTAATGTGTTCGTATTTTTCCTACGATAGGAAGCATGGTTGTATAGGATTGCTCCCTATACATCGGAGGGTTCAATGCCAAACAATTTTAGTCTTTTTCCCACTTTGCTGGCAAACATTCTGTGACTGGCAGAGCAGGAGTTAGAGGCGGGGAAGCTTTCTTTGACAACTTCCCCACCTCCAGCCGCAAAGGCAGAGCTGTATGTGAGCTGGGCAGCTTGAGCCCAAGTCACCCACATGCAGCTCTCCTATCTGTCTGTCACTGTGTGCGAGATGGGCTCAAAATCAGGGCTGTGGAGTCGTTCGATAAATTGTCCGACTCAGTTTCTGATACTTCCGACTCCAACTCCTCTGTATTTAATATGCAAAGTCTCACGTCTCCATGCAAAGTATTGGAGATTGAACAACATGTTGTAAAACAGATTAAAGTACAAGTTGATTGATTGTACTCAAATCTTTTTACAGATCTACCCGTGTGTGCCTAGCTTTAGTGTTCTGATCTTCTGCTGAAGATAGGGCAGTGAAAGGCTCCAAGAAGAGGCAGGGCGAAGGGGCACTTCAAACATGATTCATGATTTCCCTGGAATCCCATAGTCATGTGTAAAGTTGAAGCTAACAATCTAAGTATTTGTAGCCTCAGCTGAATGACAGCGGTTTTTCAAATGTTTTACAGCTTCAGTCTTGAACTATTGGCGGTCCATTCCCTTCACTTATACAAGCGTCTCTAGTCCGGCAACAAACATTTACTTCATTATCAGCGAGAGTAAGGCTAGGTTCACAGCGGAACACAACACAATGGAAAGCGCTGCCGCACCTTAACTGTGCATTATGTCCCATTTAGTGACGCATACAGTCAATGTGCAGCATGCTTCATGGTCATGTGACGTGTTTGTTTTGCGGTAATGTTATGCACTGCATGCATCTATTCTTATAGCAGAGAAGTAGTTCATTATGACCGTTTCTGAATTGGGACATTTGATCTTGTATTATTTTATTTTTTTTTTATCCCCATTTCAATTGTGTCCGACTCCTTGACTCGGACTCCACAGCCCTGCTCAAAATGCCCAACTCACAGACAGGTGGGCACAGAGCAATAGGCTGTTTACACAGTGCTCCGGCTGTGTGTGTGCATGCTGCAGGGCAAAAACAAACACAAAAGCAAGACTATTGAGTTTGTTTTTGCCCTGCAGCATGCATTTTTGCAGGCACAGCGCAAGCATGTCGCATACACTTGTATGGGACCCTCTAGCGTTACCACTAGCTCATCTGTTACCGTCTTAAAAACGCACATTGCATCACCTATAGCTCTCTGATGTATATAATTTCTAAGCAAGGCAATCCACATTGAGAAAATCAAGCACCAAAGACACTCCATGGTCAGAACAAAGAGGCAATGAATGACTCGTCACACACTTTCTGCTACCCACAATTCTCAGGTTTCCTGTGAAATTTGCATACACTATTGAATGCATTAAAAAACACTGCATTGAAAAACGCACCTAAAACGCTCCCTAAAATGCACTTGCGTTTTTGGTGCGACCCAGTGTAGACTCAGCCTTACACTATGATCAGTCAAATATAGTTGGAGTCAGAAGTTAATATATACATAGGGTAATTTGTTAAATACCCACATTAGTACCCCAGTTTGCCGGTAGTTCTCAACATACATTCATATTATACTTATTTGCTTTTAAGCCCCTTTCACACTGGCTGTGTTTCAGTTGTTGTTCCGTTATACCTTTCATACTGCAAGGTTACTTATTTGGACACATTTTCCGATAACATGAAGCTTTCGCAGGGCAGTTTTCATGATAGAGCTGTCATATACGCCCCCCCCCCCCCCCCCCCCACAAGCGACTGCACAAGTGTGTAAGCATTTGCACACAGGAGCGCCTGGGTGCTTTCCAACTGTCAGGCCCAGTGTAAATAGAGCCTAAATAATAATGCTTATTTAGACGGAGAACTGACCCAAAGACATGAGTCAGAGAGGTGGCTAGTCTTGGAGGATTTGGTGGCAAAATTGCGGGCAAATAGGCTCACGGGTAAAGCTAAAATGGTAAGGTTTATTGATAAAATCACAACATTTACGTCCCACGTATTAGAGCAAGAATACAAGTACATCCAAGGTGCAATTGCATTTGGTACAAAAATATATTCTATTACAAAAGAATATTTATCACAAAGTCCACGATATGCATGAGCGTCGGGTGAACAGACCTGAATGCCTGGCAGTATACTGCTTATGTATTTTCATGTGGACTTTGTGATACCAATTCATTTGTAATGGAATATATTGTGCCAAATGCAATTGCACATTGGATGTACTTATCTATATTCTTGCTCTAATATGTGGGACATGAATGTTGTGCTTTTATTGGAACAATAAACGTTACCATTTTAGCTTTACCCGTGAGCCTAATTGCCCACATTTTTGCCACCAAATCCCCAGAGGCTAGCCACCTCTCTGACTCATGTCTTTGGGTCTGTTCTCCGTCTAAATGTTCAAGAAGTGTATCTGGGTCTATCCTTGGGTCTGTTCCCACATTTCCATCCCAGAGTGTAAGATTAACCAAGAAAAAGAAAAGGTCCCCTCTGGGTTGGGAATTTGAATGGAATGTGGGAATATTCGTCTCTTAAATTCTAGTATTGGCTATGTTCACATTTACATGTCTTGTAGTGTATACAAAGGTTTTTATTGGGACACGTAGTGCGTGAAGAACTGCAGGAAGCGATATATCCCTGGTAGGTGAGCACGTGAGGCTTCCTTTCAATGAGCCTGGGCACCCTAAGGACTGCACGTGCAGCCTTCTCCCCTAAGCCTGGATTGTTTCGTCTCCACACCACCATCATGCCATCGCAAGACTGGGCTCACCCAGACATGAGTTGTAACCCGCTGGCTTGACCACACTACCAGTCCATCCCCCCCATTGGGGATCAGGACACGGTGAAGTGCCCATAGGGAGGGGATCCCCATTCCCTGGACCACGTATCCTGAGAGGGACATACCTTCTAATCGCACCCAGAACAGGCTTTCCTGTCAGTGATTTTATGCTAAGACAGCGTGTGCAGCCTGAAGAAGCCACTATATTTGGCGAAACATGACGCATTAACCAACAGAGCACACGCGTATTTCCATGACTGTCTTGTTTTACCATGTATTTGACACTATGATAACTCTTTTATGAGTTATATGTTTTTTATATAGATTTCTTTGTTTGCTATGTTATATGCTTTCTCGTTCTTCACGTACTACGTGTCCCAATAAAAACCTTTGTATACACTACAAGACATGTAAATGTGAACATAGCCAATACTAGAATTTAAGAGACGAATATTCCCACATTCCATTCATAATTCCCAACCCCGAGGGGACCTTTTCTTTTTCTTGGTTAATCCGTCTAAATGTTGAAATTTTATGAGGATCGTGGCATCATGTAGTTTGACGGAATATATGTAATAATGCTCATTGACTGGCCACCAGGAAACTAGATGGAAGCTACCTGATGTATTGACAACTCTAATACACAGGCATTTAGTAAACAAGAGGGCCATATACAACTGTGCATGATTGAGGTACAACTTTAATCTATTTTAACATTAGCCAAAGGCTAATAAACCCATTGCCACCCTGCATACCCGGTACCTACTAGTTGCCAAAAGGTTAAAAGCCATTACCCACTGCCCTAGGACTACCTGTATTAAAAAACCTATGTACATAATTTTCCTGTGCAGCGATACACGGTTCCACTGTATCTCTTCTAAAGCTGAACAAAGTTCGTAAGGCACAAATACAGATAATGCTGATAATCTGAACTTTAGACTTTTTAATGCACTGGCACGCTTGTATGGGTATGATCCAGCCAGGACCATCGCTCACTGGTTATATGATCCAGCACCACCGCTCACTGGTTATATGATCCAGCACCACCGCTCACTGGTTATATAATCCAGCACCACCGCTCACTGGTTATATGATCCAGCACCACCGCTCACTGGTTATAGCATATCTAAATGTTTTTGGTTAATTGCCATAAGTGTCCCATCAGGGAGATTTCCATCCCTTTCATTGTCTTACAGGCACAAGAGGAAATCTCTGGTGACAGGTCTAATAAGTTGTCACTTGGACAAGGTCTGAGGAAAAAAAACCATAAAGTTTCTGCTTTGGTATAACTTTCAGATCCTGTGACAATGGAGAGGAAGACACTCCCTGGAAGACATAGGAGGTTCAGCCATTCACCGCCACTTGTACCCACAATGAATATAACGTTACACACACGAAGTAGGATAATATATATGTACATGTGTATACATAATCAGGAGGACGCTTCAGGCTGAACAATATTTACCAGAATGTTTTGTTTTATTACGGTTTCCTCTTTGTGTATCGCCCTCCTCTTCAGTGCAAGGAACAGATTTTAGCGCCTAAATCATGAGGTGTCGTTACACGGGCAGTAGCCGAGTGTCACCAGCCACACTGAGGTCCGACAACTCAACCACAACTCCCCGGACACCCACAGCCTCGTGGTCAGCAAACGCTGCCGCCAGCTCCGGGCTCCTGTATATATATATATATATAGGCCTTGTTTTCAGGCATTCTTTGTATGTCACATATACTACAGGCGCCTCACGCAGCTCCGCCATACAGGTGCACTGACGCCCGTTCCGGGCTCACTGCCACAGGAGACCAGACACACAACTCCCATCACCCTGCGGGTATTACACACGCCTCTGCGTTGGGCACCATGGGCACAACTTACCATCTGCTGGTACACATCGGCGGAGATCTGATCAGTCAGTTTAATCACTCCGCTAAAAGCAAAGAAGACACCCAGAAGAACTCGAATTGCAGTGAACACAACCGCCATAGCTGACCCTCTCAGTCCCCGTAGACAGCTTCACTTGATAGCCAGCTGGATTTCATCACAGAGGAGGAGGAGACACAGGGAAACCTCTCCCTCTTCACAGACTTCTGATATTCGCCCGCCATACGAACCTCCGACTCTATAACACTCCCCTCCTTGCTTTCAGTACTCAGACTCTCCTAATAATTTTCTCCCTTTACATGTTTCTCTCCCTTCACACAACCATCTTTGTTCACATGTTCCTATCCCTTCACATGTTCCCTTTCCATCACCCAACCCTATCCATTCACATGCTCCCCTTCCTACATCCAACCCTATCCCTTTACATGTTCCTCTCCCTTCACGCAACCCTCTCTGTTCACATGTTCCTCTCCCTTATAACAACCATCTCTCTTCAGGTGTTCCTCTCCTTTCACACAACCCTCTCCCTTCACATGTTGCTCTTTCTTCACATAACCCTCACCTCCCCTGTTCCTCTCCCTTTACATAAGCTTCTCTCTTCCCATGTTCCTCTCCCTTTACATAACCTTCTCTCTTCACATGTTCCTCTTGCTCTGCACAATCATGTCACTTCACATGTTTCTATTCACATTTCTGTCCTTTCACACAACCATCTCCCTTTACATGTTCCTCTCCTTTCACACAACCGCCTCTCTTCACATGTTCCTCTCCCTTTTAACAACCATCTCTCTTCAGGTGTTTCTCTCCTTTCACACAACCCTCTCCCTTCACATGTTGCTCTTTCTTCACATAACCCTCACTTCCCCTGTTCCTCTCCCTTTACATAAGCTTCTCTCTTCCCATGTTCCTCTTGCTTTGCAAAATCCAGTCACTTCACATGTTTCTATTCACATGGTACTCTCCTGCCACACAACCAGCTTTCATGACTTGTTCCTCTCCCTTCACACAACCCTCTTAGCCCAGTCATGCAAGCCTAAGCTTATTCATCAAGTTGTGCTGCAGTAGAAAAATACATGCTGCATTGGGTTTGTTTAATGCATTAAAGGGTTGAGGCAATATGCAACACAGCCAAATGTTAAAGGGGCAACATGTTAACTAAGGAAATTTGTGTACCTATCCTTTCTGCAACCAATATGCACCACTGCAACTCATGTAGTGAGACCCTTTGGACCCTCTTTCTCCCCACTCCCCTCCTCCAACCCTCTCCCCTCATACAGTCTTCTCCTGCCATACAAACCGCTGACCCTCAACCTTCATACATTCTTCTTTCCACACAAACCACTGAACTTCTCCCTTTATATAGTAATCTCCCTCTAAACAAATCTAAAATGGGGCCTGTGTTTAAGTATTTTGCCCCCTAGCATATGAATGTTACAGTTCAGAGTTTATACAGATCTTTGCCAAAGTGTTGTGCCTGTCTGTGCTGGCAGCTTCAACATGCAGATTATGCCAACTATCCGGATGTAGCATTAAGATGAGCAGTACTGGGGAGCATACTTACTGATTGTCCATGCTAAGGGAGTAGTCAGAATTTCTGTGGTTAGGTGAAAAGTGGCTGGATAGCTGGAAGGATGAACGTCCAACCAATCTTAGGAGCAGCCTTTATCAGTGGTATGGCAATGAATAGCAAATGTTTTGCAAACATAGTAGCAATAATGTGTGAAGGAGATGCTTTGTCCCATGGTATAGCTCATTTGCATTTAAGATTAATGGTTTAGTAAATGTCAGACTCAATGGTCAGCCCCCTTATCACCTTATCAAGGCTGGCCCCATTTGCAAAAATGTGGAACACTCCTTCCGTTTTTACAGCTGTCCTCTGAGGGAGGGGACATTTTTGGGGATTTCACCACATTACATTACTTCCACTGCCCCTGATCCATCTACTGAGGGTGGTGACAGTTATGAGGGTCCCATCAACAATACATTACTTCCTCTGTCCCTGGTCCATCTACTCAAGAGGTGACCATTATGAGGATCTCATCCACATTACATTACTACCTCTGTCGCTGATTCATCTACTCAGGGGGTAACCGTTATGAGGATCTCATCTACATTACATTACTTCCTCTGTCCCTGATCCATATTAGGGGAGGTGACAGTTATGAGGGTCTCATCCACATTACATTACTTCCTCTGTCCCTGGTCCATCTACACAGGGTGGTGACAGTTATTAGGATCTCATCTACATTACATTACTTCCTGTCCATGATCCATCTACTCAGTGTGGTGACAGTTTTGAGCAGTGGTGGGCAACTGAGTTGATGTGAAGGGCCACAAGTATGGCCCTCAGCATCACTAAAGGGCCGCACATGACATTTTTAATCTATACTGACTTGTATAACCATTTATAATATATATAATATATGATATCAAGCATAAGCATATATAATCAAAGGTAATGTGCTTCATAGATATCATCAAAGCCTTTGCCCCTATTCTAAGGTTATTTGCCACAATAATACCCCGTTTGTTGGTTAAATAGTGGCAACAAGTCCCTCGCCTCCCCGCCTCTTCTCTAAAGCTAATTAACAGTTAGGTTTCAGGGGCCGCAAGTGGAGGACATAGGGGGGGCCGCCAAAGAACTCCCAGAGGGCTGCAGGTTGGGCACCTAGGGTTTTGAGGGTCTCATCCACATTACATTACTTCGTCTGTCCATGATCCAACTACTGAGGGAGGTGACAGTTATAAGGGTCAGGCAGAGATCACTGACCAGCCCCATCAGCCTTTGCAGGCAGGTATCTTTTTTAGACACTTGAAGCAGCAAAATGGTCCCTTCCGGGGAAAGTTCATTAATGAGAGATGCGCCCAAAGAAGTTCTGGTGAGATAGAGGAGCTATGTGCAGCCGAGATAGAGATAGATCTACCCTGAGAGAAGGTCAGGCTTCCTCCATGCCTGCAGAGTGACCGATTCTTGTTCCATACAGATGACCCTGATGATGCAGAGGACAGAGCACCCAGTGTGGCATGTACAGCCATGGCTGTACCATGCTTTCTGCTCCGGTCTGCTGTAGCCTCCCCTAGCCTTGTACAAGGTGATGGTGGAATGGCAAGTGAGGTTACTGGCAGTGGGAACTTTGAGGCAGATGGTGAGGCTGAGGTGCATGAGGAGAGTAGGCATTCTGCTGGGTCCTTCTGCTCAGGATGGAGCTCTGCAGGAACTGGCAGCTTAGACCAGTGTTGAGACATCTGTGGCGGCATCCGTGTCTTCAGAGACTAAGTCCTTCTGTGTTACAGAAGGACTTAGCCTGCAAACTTCTATGCTGCTATGGGGGGGAAGGTTACCAGAGTGTATCATGAAGGACATTTACTGGAGCAGCGTAACTTGGTGCAGCTAAAATTGGTGCAGGACTGAGGTCATTAATGTTATTTTGAAAATGGGTTTCAATGTGACTGATATTTTTGCTTTTATTTCCTCTGTAGGAACTGGGTAATATGATTCATCCTTTGTTAGGCCTCAGGGCCTGTATGTTTTGGGGAAAATATGAAGACTTTTGTAAAGATGCTGCTGATTGGGAAGGGTTAATACCTCACAATGAGAGACACAACTTGGTTAAACCCATTAATATACTGGTCCCATTGAGTCCATCCTCTCAGTGGATTTGTCAGTGGGGTTGGGGAGGTTTGGTGAGGTTGTGATCCCTTGGTTGTTAGGTGTTGGATGATTTTAATATTTGGACAGGTGCTTGGAGCTGAATGTAAGGTTGAGGACAATTGGTTATATTTGGGTTATTGGGTTATATTTTTCAGCATGTCCCCTCCTTCACATTCATAGTTTGGGACTGCATTGTCGCTTTCTCCATCGGGCAACCCAACTTGTGCCACAAATGTGGAGAGAGGGGGCACTGTGCAGCTTTGTGTGAGGTGAGAAAGTGTTCTTGGCATCTCGCCAAGGACTGCAACACCAAGAGGTGCAACCTCTGTGGTCAGGAAGATCACTTCTATGCCAACTGCCCAGAGGCTCTGCACAATCTGCCCCGGTGGTTATTGAAGTTCTGTTATTGAAAGATAGAAATGGAGGAGGAAGTGAGTGGCACAGTGAATGTGACTGAAACTACTAGAGACATTTCCACTGAGGGAACTGTGAATGAGATGCTCTCCCTCTCTGTGTCTGTTGATAGCCCCCCCCCCCACCATTTTAGAAAGCCAGTTCCTTTGCCCCACAGATTGGGTAGGAGGGTGTGGGTAACACTAGTCAGGTGGGGGGTGGAAAGGATGGGGAGGGGAAGGTTTGGCAGGTGGCGGAGAAGAAAAGGAGGAGGAGTAGGAAGAGGTCTACAGATAGTCTATGTAGAGGTAAGGTCAAGAAGCCCCTACGTCAGTCATCATGATGGTGTTATTTTGTTCCTGCAGGAGGGAGTGGAAGTGCGGACCTTCCTGGTTTTCTGACTTTTCTGGTCTAGCTGGGTCGTCATACTCTTTAGTTTAATCAAATGCCATGTAGGAGGGAAACTGAAGTAGGTTGTCTTTGGATGTGACTTTAACACCATTATTAGGCCTAAAGGCAGATGAGGCTATAGAGACAAGCTGGGGTGTGATAGTAATTTTTTAATAGAGATGGTTAGACAGGCAGGACTGGTAGAAGCGCACATTCAGCACTGTCCGGACAGCATGGGGTTCGCTTTTCACAGGCTTAGCAGTTAGAGAAGAATAGATTTTTTTTTTCAAGGAGAACTCTACTGCCTGTACCTCAGGCAGAGGTCTGTGATCACTCTTTGTGGATCTACATGCTCTGGATACACCACCCAAGGGAAGGGGCATCTGAAAGTTGAGTTTGGCACTCCTGAAAGATGACGAGGTAAGACAATCTTTTGACGCCTTTTCCAGGCACAGGTATCTGGACTTGTGTGACAGTAAGTCAGAGTGTTAGGAGCTGGTAAAGCAGAGAGCTCTTAGACTTTTCAAAGCTTTAGGAAAGTAGAAACATTTTGATAAATATGTGAACTACCACTGGCTCAAGAAGAGGCTTGACCAGGTCACCTTTCTCTCTGTAAGAGAGCCTCTAACCATCTTTGCATATTCTTGCTCTCCCAATTTAGCTTACTATAATCTCCAGGTCCAAATCTGATGCCCAAAACTCCGGCTGGGGCTCTGGGAAGGATTACGGGAGTTTGAAGAATTCGCCACTGTACTTCTTATCAACAACTAGCATATAACATCGCAAATAGTAACTATTTAATTTTAGATCCTCTTCGAAGATTTATAGTATGTTTTAATGTTCTTTGTTACTACATTGTAAGCTTCTAAAGGTATCCATAGACTTCATTAAGCTGGGCATACACGTACCAATTCCTGCACGATCCGATGCCATGCGCGCTCCCGCATCCCTTAAGGATCGGGTCGTGCAGGAATTGGAGGCTGCAACTGACGAGGATTATGCTAAAATCAGCCGTCCTGTCAGATCGCACAGAGATCCGTCAGGATGGTAAGTTTTAGCCCGATCCCATGAGTTCAGCTGGGGACGGCTGCCCCCAGCCGAACTAATGAGCTAGACATTAAGAGTGCTGTCCGATTCTCGGCACTAGCGGGCAGGCGTGATGACGTCATCACGCCGCTCCTAGTGCAAAGAATCGCATAAGGAATAGACATCGTACAGTCTATTCCCAGCTTTAAACTTTTGTATACATCAATAAATAGGACTTCCCTATCCTTGTCCCTGAATATCTGATGGCAGTGGAACTCTATGCACAATCCAATCATATTCAGGAACAGCCCTCAGCTACCCAAACATACAAATCTGAGAACTTTACTCAGGAGTCATGACTGATGGTTCCTGCCTGATCATGCTCGTGCAAAGGCTCCACTAGCATGACATCACTGCAGAGAAATAAATGGTGTGATATTTCAGGCGGACTTTAAATTATTGATTGCTGTCCAGCAGATTTATGTGTCTGCTTTTTAAGGAGAAAATAAAGAAACCGCTAAGTAATGCATTTGCTTTAATTGGCTTATAGTAGAGAGCAAATTATGACTCACCATTAAAATGATAAAAAAGAAAAATAATTATGACTGACCAAACACTACTGCCTACACTGCTTTTACCCAGGATACACATGTGTTCTAGTTTAATGCAAATGAAATGGTGTGAGGTTCTGTTTAAAACCATTTATAAATATAAATCTCTGAAGATGTATTATGTAAAGAAAACTGTTCAGATGTATCAGAAATGGATGGTATTGGATGAAGATATTTTCAATATAATCTAATAATTTGTCATTATTACCTAGATATGTAAAATGTGCTCTTTATTTGTGATCTTGACCTATGATACTTATATTTTTCCTTTTTCTAAATAGTCTTTCAATAGTCTTCCAAATTGTTTAAAAAAATAACTGTATATACAAGCTCCCCTTAGTATAATTTTTTAATAATTATTACTGGTCATTTCTAATTTATGGCTGTAATTGTATTGCTTGTTACAATGTTGTTTTTCCATGCCCTTATCAATATTTATATAACTTGTTAGGTTTAGTTAACACATAGTATCGGTATAGTAGCAAGAAATATAACCACTCCAACTCAAACTTTTGTTCAGGTTGTGGTGTGACATCCCCAAAATTCTAATTAATTACAAGTAGAGCTTAACACCCTCAGTCAGACCCTAGTTTCTAATTCCAACTATTAGTCCCCCCCCCCCCCCCCCTCATAATTTTCAGATCTAATTTCCACCTACTAGTTTCGGGTGTTTGCTTGTACTAGCACATCTTGTTGCATTCTCCCCAATATCCCCAATCAAATATACAATCCATCAAGGAGAGAACTGAGTACTAAGAAATATTTACTAAACTCTAAATAATAGAAAACTTAAGACATACATTAGAATTAGTTTAACTCTTCATCATTTACAAAAATGGAAAAAAAATTATTATTAACTGTGGGTGGACATCATGCTTTAAAGACTAGATTTATTTAAGATATAACACTTTAGATGGAGTGCCTGGGACAATGGTTGTTTGATCTAGTCAGACATGAGGACAACACGCATTTTGCAACAACATAGGCACCACTCTCCTTTATTTTCTGATTGGATACTTTTAAAAAAAATACATGGTGTTTGAAAGGGCGACAGATCTTTTAAGGATAAATCCCTATGTTTTCCCACTGATCTATGTCTGTTCTAGCCACTCGTCAAGGCCTTGAGTTTATAGTAGTTTGGGGGGGGGAAAAAACAACTAGGTTAAAGGATTAATGTGTCTTAAAGTGTCACGGCAATTAAAGAACTGTGTTCAAATATGTAAAAGTTCCACACACTGTATACAATTTTGACAAATGCTTTATTTTTAGAAAATTAGATCCAAAAACATGTGCACAATGAAGAGATACAGTACCCCTGGGGGTTGCCCTGTATCTTTTCACTGTGCACATGTTTGTGGATCTACTTTTAAAAAAAAATAAAGCATTTGTGGAAATCTTATCTGGTGTTCAGGACCTTCTACCTTTTTGGATGCGTATGAAGTGAGCCTGAGAGATGGGGCATTGGCGGTTCACGCACCTGGAATTCGCTACTATCATTATACAACCAAAGCCAGCCTGTGTGGGAACTGTCAGTTTGCACATAACAAAGAGCATAGGAACAATATATACACATAACAGACACTTAGGTATATAAGACTTACCTGTTCATTGTACTTGATGGTGTAGCTTGCAGTGCTTTGTTCCCATGGTTCTGTAATGTGTGTACTGTAGGTTTTACACATGGTGTGACAGTCGGATATCTGCAAGATGCTACAGTCCGATTTGGGGTTTTGCCCATGTTCTCTTTGCTGTCATTAGAAGCACTTGTTGTCCTTGTATAAGCCTTCTTCACTGCAGCCATTGTGAGTCATTTCCACCTGCTCTTCATCTCACATTTAAGATGAATACAGCACTGAATAATTTAACTGCTGAAATATTAACGCCATGTGTTTGAACACCTGCTTAACTTATATAATACCAACACAAGCCAACCTTATAATGAACATTTGAAATTTGTAATTCATACTTCTTCAACCCTTTTTAATCAAAAATATTAAAATGTCAAAGGGCTTTTTCTGTCAATTGACATTGCATGGTGCAATCCACCCAGAACTTCTAGAGATCCATTTACTTATAATGGTACTGGCATCTTTTTATAATAAAAACAGTGAAAGCGCTGTGAATCCCACAGTGCATTGACAATTGATTCCTCCTCCATTCATTTCAGTGGCAGGTGGATCAAATGTGCAAGAGCATCAGGAACATATTTTGGTAAAAATGTAAAATGTATCACATGTACGCCAACAAAAGTTGAGAGGAAATCTCATTCTTTACAAGAGAAACAATAAGTTACAGACTCAAAACAGATTGACTTCATGATATAGTATGGATTTCGCATCTCATGATATTTTAGTTGTCTAAAAAGTTGATTGTTCCACATGCAAGTATTTTAGTAGTCATTTTCTGATGGGCGGTCCTAGCCTGTCTGGTGCCCTGGGCGGTAGTATCATTTATTTCCATGTCTGATTACACATCTGACCAGTCAACGCGTATGCAGGCTTGCTTAAATGGTTTAGGTATACAAAGTGGGTTGAGCAATTTTCATCTAGGCTGTAGTGCTGAGGATTAAATGTTTGAGGAGTACAATTTTAAGTACTGTACTGCATCTCTACCCACCATAAGAGAATAGAAAACTCTTATTTTTTTATTTAAATCTTTAGGTTAGTGGTTACAATTAGAAATGGTAATTTTTAGCTTAATATTTCTAACTAAAATATGTCATAATATAATATTACAGTATGAGCAATTTACCTTGGAAGAAACCAAACTAATATACAAAAGCCAATATGCAGGTGGTCTAGTTTCAATTGTTGGCTCTCCTAATTACATTCTTGGAAAACAGTCTGTATGAATTCCAAGCACATATTACAAATTAGTTTTAGATGTGTCCCCCATGAACAAGCCAATGTTATGACATTGTGAATTTTACATAAGCCTATACTATAGGCTGTACTTGGAATTTGTCAGTAAACATATGCAAGAGCACATCCCCATGGGCAATAAATCACATAACTATATTACATTGAAAGAAGCATCTATAAACAAGTAGGAAATACTGCAATGCAATACATGAATGTCTTGGTACAAGAGTCATCTGGTATTGTTCAATCAAATCTATGTTGGTTAGACCTCTACATGTCATACATAGACATATAGATGTCATCCTTATCATGGGTGACTTTCAACCTTCACACAATGGCAACTGTTCTTTTCACATAAGCTAAACATGGGCAAACCAGGGGCCTAATCCAGCCAGTTGGTGAAAAGTCCCCTCTACGTGTTCCCTGCAATAAGCATAATGCCTAGAGTAGTCCGTACATCTGCCTTATCTCTGCTCATTGTTGTAAGCAAGCGGAGGCAAGCCTGGTCACCAAGGTCTACACATTTTTTTTTGAAGATTTTCATTTTTTTCCCTCCATGGCAGTATGGTTCTTTTTTATGGCACGCAATACAGCAAATTAAAAAAGATTATAATGACACCTATACCGTGCGGCCAATACAGGCTCTGGGTCCGGCCCTCTGTCAAATTTAAGAACTCATTGTGGCCCACAAGTGAAAAAGTTTGCCCACTCCTGGTATAAATAAAGAAATAGAATATTTGATAAATAGAATCTATTTATTTGGATCGCTTATTGAGACAAATTGAAAAAGCTTTTGTTGACCAGGTAAGAAAATTCTGTCACTTTTAAAACCCTGCAAAGTAGTATGACTGATGAGTTTCACCATTGAAATTATTCTGGAAACACAGTCACTGGCTAATTAGGTCAGTGAAGATAACCAAGTTCAGTTCAGTAAATAATAGACTTCCTTTAAAAATGTGACTCCGATGTGCTTTCTTAATTATGCAATATTGCGCAGCTTCACAGGATATTACCGTTGCAGTCAGGTAGATTATCATCAGGTATCATAGGACCACATCTGGATTTTTTGGCCACATTATATTTTGACTGACCTACTTCAGTAATTTCAGTGTCACTCTTCTCCATCCCATCTACTCTACTTCTTTGTTTTTTTTTTTCATTTCTCTGTTCTACTGGTCTTTTGCTGGAGTGACTTCCCGACTGCGTGGACAACATATAGATTGCTTTCTACCACCTTTTGTTTTGCGTGTTCTGTCCTCTTTGTTAAAACTTTGAAAACATTTTTTAATTATCTTGGAATGACACATAAAAACCAATTACCATGATCCCTCTCCCCTTCCATGCCAGTGCTTCATACTTACTCCTCGCCCCATCAAGTACAGATTCCCCTTCAGCATTATCTCTGCCTCCTTGACACAGGCACTGTTGGACACCTATCTTGAGCCATTGTCTACAGACTGAAGGAGAGACCAAATCGGTAAGCACATGATATTATATTGGAATTGTGAACCACAAGTGAGCTTAGGACATGTATGCGACACAAGGGGTAACATGTAGTTTAAAGCATGTCATGTATAGATATGATTCATGTAGACCATTTTGAGATTTACACCCAGTTGTATTGATAAGATTTCCGACTGGTCCATACCCCCATTTTAATATGCTACTTTTTATGACACAGGAAAAAGATGCTTATGTAAGCACCAGCACTTTATATGGACAAACTGAATGTTACAACATATGCTCTAACTCCCTGAAGAAGTCCTACCAACAGGATGAAACGCGTTGGAACAAATTGGATGCAAATGCTAGACTTTTTATTTTATGGACTATATTAGGTGGCAACTAACTATATACCTTTGGTGTAGATATGGACATGTACAGGGAATAAGGTACAATCCTCTGTCTGACCAACTGACTATCGACGTGGGTATAATGCTTTTATGGTATATGTTTGTCATTAAGATGCATGTTTTTATTTGATTAAATCTGCAAACTTAATTTTTTTGACTGGAACTCCATTATCTTATTTTCACCTGAAAAGTCTGTAGGGGTTTGTTCCTCCCACATATTTGCTACAAAAAATCATTTACATTAGAAATGGAGCCAAAATATTCAACCCCTGGTATTGGAATATTCTTCATATTTTAAAGATTAGCTTTGCAGTATAGATGAGCTTACTGTGGTAGTTCTAAATAAGCTGCATAAATATATGCTTTCGGAGCGAAAAAGAAATATATAACAAATTGTGAGAATCT
The DNA here is from genome assembly GCA_036250615.1 of Ptychadena robeensis. NCBI lineage: Eukaryota > Metazoa > Chordata > Amphibia > Anura > Ptychadenidae > Ptychadena > Ptychadena robeensis. Next base: position 108,737,280 of record CM070033.1, on the reverse strand, counting down.
TTATGCTGTAAACCCCTGTATCACCCATGTACAAACAACTATAACATTCTATATTATACAATTCTATAAAAATAAATATTTTATCATAAAAGTCTATAAAATTTATTAACCTCCCTAGCGAACTGTGTGATGAACACACCAGGGGAGAAAGGGTTAACTGCAAAGGGGCACATCTGGTGAATCACTGGTTGAGTCATTAGGCCTTCTAATAGGGGCAGCTCTGCTGCATCTTGTCGAGGTTGAACCTTTGGCGGTCAGTGCCCTTGGTTGGGACCCAGGGGTCTCATAAAATTCACTGGTGGGGACCACCTTTTATGGCACACTTGACACTGTACACCTTAGCACAACTTTTTACAGCACCTACCTCCCGGGGCCTTTTGGCCCAACGTTTGTCATTGTTCACTAGTACGGGTGTTAGTCCTCAGCTACCTTAGGAGGGGGACATAGCGGCACCTGTGCAATTTTGTGTAGTTTCCCTGCGTGTCAGTTCACTTTTTGGCAATGGGTGCAGAGTTTTTAAGTGTAAGTTTTGTACCGAGGGCTCAAAAAAAACAAAAGGTCCAGTCCTGCAAACTTTGCTGTAACATGCTGCATATTAAGTTATTAAGTATATGTAAATGGCGGTGCCTGTTTTTTTTTTTTTTCTTTAAAATTTTCTCTCCAAAACGTACGCGTCTTATGGTTTGGTGCATCTAATAGGGTGAAAAACTATAGTAAATCCTGTTCAGTTGTTAAAAAAAATAGATTTAAGTCATTATAAATCCACATAAAGATACCCAACACCTGTTGCAGTTGATGCAAGATCTTTCAAGCCAGTGGTTTCCAAACACAAGGTTGGGAACCACTGTTTTAAGCAACGACATAGTGACTTTATTCTAGCCACTCAGTCCCTTGCATGTTCTTGAAAACGTTGTAGCAAAAAAGCTACGTATGTATGTAGCAAAAAAAAGTTATTTCACTGTATTGGCTTCTCATCCAGAAGAAAAATAGAACATTATACACCGTGTAGGGCTATGTCAGTATGATTTACCACATAAAATGGGCCAAAGTAGCATAGGTGGTGTCCCTTCTTTAGGAACATTCCAAGATATAAGAACAGAGAGTGCCCATGTTCCTGTGCACTAAGTAGGGAAGATACAATAGTTGTGTTAAATTGTGTAGGCCAGTGGTAGGCAAACTTATTTGAGCCAAATCGTTACAGTGCGACGCTTGAAATATATGTTGAGAGCTGGAGATCTGTTGGTGGGAATGGAGTGGGTGGTCGGGGTGCTGTCGAAATTGGCAACAATTGAAATGATATCTTCTTTCCTTAAAACTTACTAAGTCTTAGTAAAAATTAAAACTTCTAAAACAATATAAACAATGACTGACGACCAATAACGTGAACCATGGCTTTGCATCTTCTTGGAAAGTTTGGGTAAGTCAGGTTTGTATGTTGTTGATTTGAATTAAAGCCACATAGACCCCATTAAGGTAGACAGAGTGCCCCCTTGTAGGTAACCAGAGTCCCCCTCCCCCTTAAACATAGCCATAAAGCCCCTCCCTTAATGGTAAACGGAGAGCCCCCACTTATTAGCTTATTAGTAGCCACAGTGCCCCCTACAGGTAGTCACAGGTGTTGGTGGTAGCGCAGGGGGTTTTCCTTGTTGGGGGGATGGTGAATGAATGGAGAAAAATAAAAAATTGGTCCCTATGCCACTGAGCCAGACTGAAGGGGCTAAAGAGCCATATATGGCTCCGGAGCCGCACTTTGCCCAACCGTGGTTAAGGCAATCACAAAAGGAGAGAAACACGGAGATCAGATCATAGTAAGTATAATATATGATTAGGCATATTCAGAATGGACTGGAAAAATATTTCTTCCTGGCTGATCTTGGAATATTTTAATCTTTTAACACCTGTTTTCTATATGTGTTAGTTATTTTAGTATGTTTGAGGGTGTATGTGGTGAGGTGTATGAAAGTGTATGAGGTGAGGTTTATAAGGGTGAATGATTAAACATAAGGTTAAGGGGACTATACTGCATTAAATATAAACTATTTTCCATGGAGACTAAAGGTTATCTGGAAAATGCAGTGATTGGTACACAACCAAACAAGATGCTGAGGAAAGTATAGCTCAAATTACATCTATAATGGAAACCAAAATACCCTTATTTTGTAATTTTTACAATATATTTTTGATTTGGTACCCATTTAGTCTTAAGAGGTTGGCTCCTCCAACAATATTTTCCTTAATAAATATTTCAAATTGTAGACAAGAATTACAATGATATGTAGAATACATTAATCCTAACCAGAAATATATTTCGTTTGCAGTAGCGATAACTACAAGTTTCAGCCTTAGCCGGTTCAGTAGGCTTTCACCACCTGGCATTTTAGTGGCACATTTGCTATCATAATATTAGAGAATTTTATATACAAGAAAGTTCCCCTTGAAATTATTTTGCAGCAGGTTTTCCTGTGTCTATACATACATCATCCACTAGAGGACGCCAATATTCTATCTGACAATTCATTCACATCCTCTGACACTAAATTGTAAAACAAAACATACATAAACTAAAAAATTGGCTTTTAAAACTTAACTGCACAAAAAAAATACATTAGTAGAAAAACTTGATCTCAATTGGAAATAAAATGCTGGTTATTCATACTGATATGGAATGGGTAATATATTAGAAACATAATTTGATGGATTCCTGTCTCACAATGCCATGGCATGCTTCTTTTGAGATGACTGATGGTGTCCTGGAGTATCTACTCTCAGTTCCTGACCAGGGTATCACTGAGGTACACAGTTGGTTAAGAGGTTTGGCATCAGATAGACCTAAACGTGATGTCCCAGAGATGTTTTATTGTATTTTATTGTAACTTCCAGGAGCTGCCTGCATACTCTTCCCACATGACACATTATTGAGCACAAGGAGAAACGTGTTAGAATAATGCTTAAAGTGCATCTAAACTCACTTGATGTACCCTCATTTGCCAACTAGGATATGTTAAAAAAAAGATGAAAATCCTTACCTGTGCTGCAGCGGCAGTGAGAGTCGAGAGATCTAAAGCTGTCACATTATCATGTCTTTATATAAGTCTATGGACTCTTCTCCCATGGAAAACCATTGCCATACGCATTACTGCAACTATTGATACCTGGAAGACTGGAAACTACACAGGAATCAACATGGTGACTTTCACAGACAAAAGTAGAGCAGGTAAGTATATTGTTTCAGAGTTTAGATGCAATTTAAACTTCATGTGGTAAACTGTAACTTTTGTTCATGTTTATGTTATATGCTGCTGTATTAGGGCTTGTTTCCATTATACGTCGGGACCCCTACGCTAAGCGTATGCGCTTAGCAGGGGACCCGACGTATCCCACAGACTCAGCCTGCCGGCGGATGGTCTGTTTACACATCCACCGGTGTAAAGGCTGAACGTACTTGACTACGTTCAGCCTTACACCGGCGGATCGGCTCAGCACAATGAAGACAGACCCGTCCGCCAAGCAGGTAAGTCTATCTGTTACGTTGAGACCCCCCGCTAAGCGTGTACGCTTAGCAGAGGGGTCCCAACGCAATGGAAACAAAGCCTTATGCCCTGTGTTGTTTTTTTCCTTTTGTTTTCTCCATGTTGTTTTCTGGTACTGCTGAATCCTTTTGATTCATACTAACATGCTCTTCATTTACGTAATGTTTTACGATGGGATCCACAAGTAAAGACCTTCTCACTATCTGCTAAGCTGAAGCTTCTTTCATTAGACCATATTGTCCTCTAGGATCCAGGACCCACTGCATCAGTGAGACAGTCAGGATGCCATTATCTATCCCAGGGGTGGACAAACATTTTGACTTGTAGGCCACAATGTATTCTTAAAATTGACAGTGGGGCAAGTTTTCAGGTGGCTGCCCATTAGGATTACCCTCTGCTTGTTTCCTGCAATGACAATTCCTAGAGGTTGCCATAGGGACGCTCCTGCAGTCATCATATTATTATTTGCTGCCCTGTGGTTAATCAAAAATAGCATCTAGTCACCAGTTGACAAAGGCTAAATGGGCCAACATTTGTCCACCCCTGATCTATCCCTGATATATATTAGAGATTTAGCTTGGATCTTATAGAGGACCTAATGTGTATGAATTTACAGAGCACAGTGTCAACTGTATTCCACATATCATACAATGTACAGAGTGGAGTGACCACTGTATGTCACATATCATACAATGTACAGAGTGGAGTGACCACTGTATGTCACATAACCACATTTCTACTGGATTTAGATGTGGGCTTTGATTGGCAATTCCAACTCATTTACATGGTTCCCCTTAAATGTTCCTTTAACAGTATGTTTGGGATCACACACTCAAGAATTGCTCCCTGTATTTAGCACCATCCATCTTCCTGTGAACTCTGACCATGGATGATGAAAGCCCCCACCGCATGATGCTGCCACCACCACCATGTTTCACTGTGGGGATGGTATTCTTTGGGTGATGTGTTAGGTTTGCACCAGACATAACATTTCTTTTTTTGATGGCTGAAAAGTTGTTTTTTGTCCCATGACCAGAGCCACCTTCCTCCATTTTGTTTTTAGATGTAAATGGCTTTCTTCTGGCCACTTTTCCATATAAAGGCCAACTCTTATTGCCATCCTATGTACAGATACTCCAGTCTTTGCTGTGGAACTCTACAGCTTCTCCAGGGTTACCTTAAGTCTCTGTGCTGCCTCTCTAATGATTGCTCTCCTCGCCCAGTCCATAAGTATTGGTGAACGGTCGGCTCTTGGCAGGTTTGCTGTTGTGTCCTGTTCTTTCCATTTGGTAAGGATAGATGTGATGGTGCTCCTGGGGACCATCAGATTTTGGATATTTTCTATAACATAACCCTGACTTGCACTTCTCAACATTGTCCCTTACTTGTCTGGAGAGTTCCTTGGTCTTCATGGCAGTGTTTGGTTAGTGACACCTCTTGTTTAGGTTTTGCAGCCTCTGGGACCTTTCAATTTAACAATCATTTAATTTCTCATATCCCTTCACCAACTTCAATCCTTGGACAATCCATTGGGCATAATCTGCAGCTGGCCACCTCGAGCGACGGATGCATGTGGCCCAAATTGCAATCAGCCATGTCTGGTTTTCTCTGAGCGCCGGCTACAGCTTGAAGACACCTTCAAGTATCACAGCGTTTGCTGGGTGTAGGGGGGGCTTTAGACTAGTGTGTTCTGATCCCTCACATGAAATTCAGATTACCGTATGTTTGGACTATAAGACACTTAACATTTAAATCTATTAGAAAATTTCACTGCGTGTTTTAGTCCAGGTGTTTTGTTTGGTTTTTAACCATCCTGACAGGAATAATTTGATTCGCTCCCCCCAGCTAAGCCAAAAGGCCATTGCTGTGAGACATAAGTTCCAGCTTAGGAGGCAGGGTTGAAACTTTAAATGTGTACACTTGCAAAACCCATTCTCTGAATCCACTGAGTGATATATGGAGGGGAACATTTTACACTCTGGCAATAAGACCTTTCTCAAGAGCAGCAATTTACATATGGGAGGAGAGATGAGTCACATGATTTTATCACTGCATTGCAGAATGTTATTGTAAATACACAACATGTTACCACAATTATAGCAACTCACTCAAAGCTGGTCAGAGAATGGGTACTGCTAATGTCATGGGGTGCGAACACTTTTTAAAGACTATAAAAGGGAGACAGTGAGGACTAGAAATACCAAAAGTTATGAGTCCCTCATTGTAAGATACTCTATTACACAAAGAGACCATATGGATACTCATTCTCTAGGAAAGCAGGACACAGAACTGAGTAAACCATACCTAGGGGACAAAAGAACAAAACCCAACCTATTTTCTCTACCGTGCATTGTGATTTCAACTTTGGTACCTAACTCCACTTCCTCTTATATAATCTAACAGTACAGTTCTTTTTCACACTTTAAACAAAGTGCCTGTGTTTTGCCTTTGTTACACAGGGTAATACCGTGTCCTGCTGCATCTGACCAAGAGCAGCTGCAAGCTTAACTCCGTGCCCCCATCCACCCTTTCTCTATGAAAGCCATGTCCAGCAGCTCTATCTTGTGGCAATGTTATTCGAGATGGTAGCATGTTTTTGAAAATGTCCCTGACTGCAGGGTACACAGGAACCAAATAAGTTCATAAATCAAGGGTCCAAAGGTTTGGTTGTTCATAAAGAATATTTTTTAAATAACAAATAATGAAAATACTCATAATGTATTCTGACACTCCCAAACCTAATCTTAGAATATAAAGTATTGTATAATACGTGTAATTTAAAAATCAGCAACACTATTGTGAAAACACCAGGAAAATCATTTACGTTGAATTGCTCCTAACTTAACAGAAATGTGTAATCATTCAAGATGACATTTGGCTTTCAGGAAGGATGGAATTCAAGGTGGGCATTGCATGAAACTACACTCCCTTCCATAGGCCCATCAGGAATCTGGCCTTGTAGTAGATTGTTGAGATTGTCTATTTTGATGTGTTATACCCTTTAGTGACAACAGGTCACAAATTCCACCACACAATCAGTTTTAGCCTTGGCCATTGTTCTGGAAAATTTTTGTTTTAACTCAAGTCTACTGTAATTGCTAAGACCCTGAACATGGCATGCAGGGACTAACTCATTAAAGACTCATTTTTGTATGTTTATTAAAAAAGGAGCCCAAGTAAAGACTATAGATTTGTTCGGATACCTTTAACCCCCTTGGCATTACAGGCTTATCACACCATTTTTGTTGTCCCAAAAAGCCGCCGTATGGGCAATTGCACCTCTCTACACAATGCCGGTGTCTAACTGATGTGGGCTCTTTCCTCTTTATTAATAATGCACTTTTAAGAACAAAGAATACACAGCTAGCAATAAAATAGGTTAAAAAACACAAATAAGGAAGCACTCATTTTTATTTAATGTATTTTATTATTTCAACAAAAGCACCGCGATCCTGTAAAAGTCCTGGGGGAAAAAAAAGTAAACTAAAGTCACTATAATTGATAGCTTGTCCAAGTGCAAAAGAACAGGTGTACTTTAAAATGTAAATTACCTAATTTCCGATTCAAGAGGGGGCTTGTAAGGAAGCTCTGATTGCTTGACAAAGCATTACATCTGTAAGGGAAAATAAAAAGTTAGGAGTTGTGCATGCTTTTTAGCAAATGCTGAAAACTTGCATAACAAAACTGACAAACTGGTAACCAATAACTAGTGAAGGTCATATTTTTGTATTGGTTTCTTTTAAGAGTCATTACGTTTTTAGGCAAAATAGATTTGTACTCCAGCCACTATCTGGCAAAACCAAAGCATTCTGTAACCCTTAAATTAAAAAAAAAAAAAAAAAAAAAAAGCACACAATTACCTGAACACAAAGACTTGGGAACCAACATCAGCCAGTATCAAAATTCCATACCTAAAGATAAGTGAACAGAATCATTGACCAGCCAAAAAAAAAGTAAAATTGTTAATTTATGGTTTACAATGAAGTTTGATCCAAAATCATGTTCATTTAAAAATATTTTGGATCATAAATCCATTTCATAAGCATTTCCCCGGTTGAAAACAAAATGCAACCGTTTAGTTTTTATAAAAGCATTTTAAAACTAATGGGACTAAGACAATGCTGGTTGGAGTTTACTCAGCACAGCCAAGCAACCACTATAGGTGGTGTTTGTTACAGGGTAAGAGATATCTGCAATACAGATATCCATCTGCAGTTGTGTTGTGCCCTTATAGCACACTTCTAGAACAAATAAAATCTACTGCAAATTAAAAACCAACAGGACAAAGTTATGTCCAAAGCATTTGGACAATGAGTAAAATCTTTACTCCTTTAGTGTAACAGCATACAAGCCTGCCTATGCTGTCAAATGTAGGACTCAATTAACACATTTATGATTTACATCCCAGTACAAGAGCTGTGTAAAGATGTAGATTTTGCTTTTCGTGATAGTGTCTGAATTTATTCTCTATTGTGGGGGGACTTCACCGCAAAAGAAAAAAAAACACAGCATGTGCATTCTGACACAACAGTTCTGATACATTAACTTAAAGAAAAGAGGATTTACAAACCTGAAAACAATGCAGCACTTTAATATTCTTTCCATGTTACTTCAAAAAGGTTTCTACTGTACAATGTCAGCCACCCAACCCAAAGAAACAAGTTTTATTTACTGTAAAATTCTTCACTGATCGGACCAGGTCATGACGCAACCATGTTTGGTACTTCATAAGAATATTTTATAAGCAGCTTAAAAAGCCAGTTGCTCATATTTGCCTAATCACAGCTTGTTATATGCCCCAAGTCAACCCAAAATCAGCACTGCAATCTATAAAAGGACACAATTACCAAATATACAACCATCACTAAAAAGAACTGTCCACGTGAACATGCAATGCAAGTTCAGGGACCGCACCAAGTCTAAGCATTTGAATGCTTATACATGCATGGGGAGGGCTGATGGGGCCAGCTTGTGCTGCAGCACCAACCACCATTTATAGTGAAAAGTTACACTTATTGCAACAAAGCTAAAAACAAACGTGACGTTTAGCACATATTCGCCCCGCTTCATGACCACATGTTCTTGATTATTCAGCACAGCACTCTTGGAACCCCAAAAAGCTCTTCCACATCTGTTAGCAACAACTAGAGTATATATTGAGGAAAAGGATTTGAAAAACAGAATACTGAAGAATGAATGCTTATTATGCAGCGCCCCAATGGTTAATCCCAAAGCCATTCTTTTTTTAAAAGTAATCTGAAGGTTTGAATATGGTTCTACCTATTGATGCACAAAAATAGGCTGTAACGCGTGATTAGCAGGGAGGCATAGTGGTCCAACTGCTAGTTCTACCTCAAAACATTGACTAAAAATATAGTATTGTGGATCCCTATGGACAGCATTATAAACACCCAGCATGTAAATATTACGTCTCAAGACCAGCCAAAACCATTGTAATTTGTCTATGACCATTCAACACGAACATTGGGCTTGTTTGGCAAGGTATACCCTCACTACAGAAGTCAGGGAATATACCAGTTATGAAGGGGGATTTCCATGTATATAATTGAGGCAGGAAGAGAAGCTTGTAAAAATATGGATAGCTATAAAAGCATAAAGTGTCCTACTTCATCCACACTGCAAAACAGCCTAAACCCTTCTTTGTTAGGACATTCTTAGTCTTGTATTTGGTGTAGGCCCTTGGGCTGGGAATTGTATCAGAGTGGTATTTTGCAAGTAGTTGTAGGCTTGTGCACATAGATTTTTAGGGGTGTATTGATTACAACATGTTTGAGTGCAAAGGTGCAAATAGAAAAAACTCTTGATGAACCTTTTTGCATTTGTTTGATCCTCTCAGAGTCAAATACTATTTAAGGAATCACAGAGAATGTATGTGTAGGTCATTGGATTTTACAGCAATTTGTAGAAATTGTATCAGAAAAGTACAACCAACCGACTTAACATGTTTCCCCCAAAAGTAGGTCACAGCCATACCTTGGGGTTATGACCAAGCCAAATGGCTTCAGCCATTGGAAAAACTGAATAGTTGCCATTGATCTCCCATTTTGAAATGGGTCAGACTTCAGGATAGTATTCTACTTTGCTTTATGTACCTGTAATGAATTTGTAAGTGCCCATGGTATTCACCCAGCAGCAGTCAAAAAATATAACCAATTACAGAGGGAAATGCATATTTAGCAAACTTAGTTTTTGGGGGTCTATTGAACATCACTTTCTAGATCAGAAAGAGTGCCGCTTGTGCCGTTACCTGAAAACAGGAAAGTACCTGCTTGAGCTCTAGCTGGTCAACAGGGAATACACATGCAGACAAGAAATCAGAGCTTCCAATCTGCACATAAAAACTGAAGCTATTAATACTGAAGTAGCTTTCATAGGATCAAGTTGATCATACTACCTCGCTATAATTTCCATTTTTAAACACAGAACTGACATTTCTAAGGGTGCCCATACACCTTTAGATTTCTCTGTCAGATATCCTTAAGTTTTCCTTTTGTTTTACCAAAACCATGTAATATGAGGGACATTTAAACCACCAAGTCTACCTGTGTTCAATTGCAGATGATCCTATACTACATAGTTGTTGTTAGATCTAAAGGATACCTGACAGATCTAAAGGTGTATGGACACCTTAACAGAAGATCTAGACATGTTGCAGATCAGAAACAAGTATCAGTTTTGCATATTAAAAATCAAACCCTATACAATTCCTTGTAAGGAACCTAAATCAGTGTTTCAGTAAACCAACAAATGTCAAGATCCTGACTTCAAACATACATGTCAACACTGACCTGTTGTGGATGGACAAATCTTTAATAATTCTGCATTTAATAGTTGAAAGATACACCAATTGCCATACAAATGGCAGCTTACATACAAAAGGGAAGCTTTGTAGTAGGCTTATTACAAACACAAAAAAATAAATAAATAAAGGGAGTAGTAGTGTACCAACAGGCATTGATTGGTTAGGATTTAGCAAATACAATAAAACCCTTTTGCCAATATTCAGGGCATTTTGCTCACCACTTGCTCAGCCATATCAGATAATACAATTCACTTACACAAATGACAGTACAAGTTCTGCTCATGCCTTACAATCTAGAAGGCCTTGAAGTCCAATACAAACCTTCCTTTTGGAAGGCAAGAAATTCCAATGTCATGACTACTTAAAACTGCCATGCCCACCCCACAGCCATCGAAGCAAGCAATGGAAGTTTAAACATAAATTTGCTACAATAAACGCCGATCTTACAATTGAGCGGTGATGGTCGAAATCAAGCATAACATAAGTGCTGCATTGTTTTCATAAAAACAGAAGTGATAGTGTCAGAATAGCAATATATAACAGTATGTCACCAAGGTAGAGGATTTCTTATGTACCTACCTGGACACGGCCAGCACTGAGCATCTTGAAGGACTACTACATCCAGGATCCTATAGTCCAGTAGCACTATGTTCCTCAAAGTTATGCACTGCAGAACTGCTTGCTACAGACGGGTCACTAAGACTGTAAAGTGCAATAGATGTTTGCTAAAAACTCCAGTAAAAAAAATACAGTGAACAGATTCTCACATGTCTCGCTGCCAACAAGAAGTACACTGGTGAATCACTCCTCTGTACCTGATGAGAACACTGAAAAAAGGTGAAAGGTCTAAAAAGATGGACTGGACGCCATTGTTTAATCCTACTGAATATGCAGCACAAAACATTAAGTAAATGTGCCAACTGTATTAAAAAAAAAAACAAAAAAAAACACAGATCAAGTAATGGCTTTATGCCCTCATGTACTGATTTTTCCAGTAACAAAATGCAGTACTACTTTCAATGACTAATTTACTGCATTCAGAGGTTTAGTTATTAAACATACTCTAGACAAGAGTATATTGGTGCACAAAAAAGCAGTCCCATCAGGAAGGCAGGCCA
>CM070033.1:108707929-108725799 GCA_036250615.1 Ptychadena robeensis | reverse complement strand
AAAAGAACACTGCAGGGTCATAGTGGTCCAATGACACATTGCCAATTATTTTGCCAGACTGCAGCACAATACAAGTCAGCAACAGCTCACATTCTTTGAGGCCTTAGCACAAAAAAAAACAATCTTCAGGTAATGCATTGCTAAAAGCAATGACTTCAAGATCAACCCTTTACCAGTGGAAACCACTGCATATATATATATAAAAATAAAAAAAAGCTGCCAGATATCAACATACCAACCACCATTAGATAAATGGAATTTGTAGGCAGTTTAGGACCACAGGGGGTAGAAAAAAAAAAACCAAGCAAAGGCTGCTGCCTTACACCACCTCTGGTTACATAAAATATGCATTGTTAGTACATTTGTCAGCCATCTTAACTTTGCCTACATCAGCTTTTATTCTTTAGGACTTTGCTCTTAGACTCAAATAGATTAGATCCCATATTGGCCAGCTTCCCTGTCCAACTTGGCTAGTTTTTATTTTTGTGTACAGTTATCAAGACCATTTAACCTATGCACCTAGTATACAGCTGAAATCCAGACAGAACTAGAAAGCCCAGATTGTATTAAGTTTGAATAACTTTGTCTACTTGCTTTATGTAAAACCCAGGAAGGAAAGATGTGCTACGTAACAGTGCTATTGGTCCAACACTACTTTAATCTGAAACTCAGCAACTTTATTTTAGCAAACTGCCTGGAGTTCAGCTCTAAACATTTGGGTGCAAGTTATTGAATAGACCTTGTGGGTCAATGAAAGTACATATCCACTAATCTTTTGAACATTTGCTAGGTGTGCCAACAGAGCACCAACATCAGTAGCTTCCAAAATAAGCACAACTGGTCATTGCCACCAATTTTATCAGCTTGGTATGACTGCATATCCCTAGCTTAATGTCAAATGGACAGATTTACAAAGTCAAGCAAAGTACATGTTTACCATCAAGTTAAGAGTGACAATAAGGTCTGTGACTCCAATGCTGCTTCTAGCCTTTGGCTGGCATAAAGCAGAAATTTTGCCAACCTGTAAACTGAAAGAAAAAACGAGAATGGATATTAACAATTTACCAGGAGCACATAAACCCTGCTGAAACTTTGTAAATCCAACCAAAAGACATTTACAAAATTCCATGAGAGGAACCACCAACGAATAAGGCGAATAAAAGTGGAATGTGGGCATCAAAGTGAGGTCAACAGCAATGATCAATATCAGAGGTTAGATTCATGAATTTGTTTTAACAGCGCTAGACAAACAGGTGCTTGAGTTGAGTTGTCTACAACATGCATTGAAGGCAGCCTCCAACTTCACTCTTTATAGCCCTCCTATTAAGGATACAATAACCGTTAAATTTTTAGGTCGCTTGTCGTGGCAAAATGAGAAAAATGCACTCAGATAGATCAATATCTTATTTACAGTAGTCATACCTGAAGAAGCCATCATCACTTACTGCAGTAGAAAAGCTGTTTAATCTAAACATTTGCGTGCAACTATATTACATAGGTAGTTTGACCGCAGAAATATTCATTTATGAGCAAGGACTGCACTTTACCAAAAGTAAAAAGTCATTTGCGTCAGGGATCTCAAGCTTGGCTGCCCTTCTAGCTTTGACTGCATTCCAAAGTTAAACTTGCAACCAAGCTACCAGTCATGCCACAGGGAAGAAGTGAGCAAAAAAATAGGAATCCATTTTGAGACTTCTAAATAGAGTCCCTTACTTGCCCTTTTCTGTAAATGGGCCAATATACTGAATACACAACAGCTTTCCTAATGCAGCAAGTAATACCATGCCCAACTCCAGCCAAGATATAGGTGTGCTAGTCCTAACTGTGCACAACTGATCAGTAGTTACCCACCCCAACACAATAACTTTTCCACGTTTTTATTTAGAAGTATTTTAATACAATGTATTACAAGGACAAAGTCATTAAGTTTCTGCTCACCACAATACTCACATAAATTAGCATTATTAGATCCATCCCAGAACCACAGGGAGGTGATCCACAAATTAGAGCAATACTAAGCATTACACTGCCATCTTAAAATAAGGAGGGTCAAGTTAGTTACAGCTGCATGTGGGTAGGGGGTGGGTTTAGAGCTGCCCCATCTGTATTTACAGTGACACTGGATGGTATAAGGGAAAGTCATGCAATGATGGTCTTGCCTATACTCCCTTCTAGGAGTATTGCAAATCACGATGACCAATTCATTCGTGAAATTTTTAACAGCAGAAGTCCAATAGTTGATTAACAGTATGCTTAAAGCCCATGTACAAATAAAAGAACTAAAAATATTGGGGCATTAACAGGAATGAACATATACTGCCATATAAAAAAAAAAAATTGTAACTCAGACCTACATATCATGTCTGGCTTCACAGATAACGGGTCAAGCAAGGGAGAATTCATAAAAATGTTACTTCAATAAAATAGAAGATAAAAGTGTTTTAACAAAAAGAAAAAAAAAAAGTCAGGATAGGAGGCCATCTAGAACCTTGGTTTCTTCGGTGGCCCTTCATATTCCTCTCTCCCCCTCCCATAGCCTCCAGCACCAGCGGCAGGAGGAACTGTCCCAATCCCCCTGGAAGCCTGAGCATTGGGGGTCCCTGCATTGCCCTGAACAAAGCGATCATTACGCTGTTAAAGTCAGTTCATTACAGCAGTTGTCCGTGTGTGTATGTGTGTTTTTAGAAGGGTCCGCAGTGAAGGTTCGTCGATACAATCATCATTGAGCCGATCCACAGGTACCAGGAACATAGAAAGGAAAAAAGGGTAATTTGCAAATTAGTTAAAAGTATCACATGTCATGAGATACGCTCCCACAATTAAGGATGACTGTTAATGAAACAGACTTCCCATGGTGCTCAAGAAAGCACAGGTTAAAATGGGACCAAGTTGCAAATTCAAAACATGAATTGCTTACATAGCAAGGAACCTGAAAGAATCCACTTACGTCCTACATAAATTTTAACTTAAGTATTCAGAAAGTGCTCACTTATACAGACCTAAGAGTGTTTCATCAACAAACCTAAGTATTCATTATGTCCCTGCAAAGCAGAGGTAATCTAGTAGGTACGACCATGGCCCTATTTACTTACTAGTACTGCAAGAAATATAGAAACATGGCCCTGAAATCAAAGCCAAGCTAATATGCCCATGGGCATTGAGAATGAACGCTTATTGATTTAGTCATTTAGAGCCACTAAACATACACAAAAGTACAACACTTAACATTTAGCATCACTTTTGACCAATTATTAGAATTTGGGTCTTGAGTAGCCCTATTAAAAAAATATATATATATATATATTTAAATCATGAGAACCAGATTAAAAATGCCAGCTTTTTACACCAATTTCATTAAGCCCAACCTCAATGACAGTGCTCCTTACAAATACAGATGAGACACACTGATCAAGCAGACCTGTTGCTGCTTTTTTATTCATAATAGATTTGCTCACATGGCTGTCTGAGAAGGTTTGTAATACAAAAAGAGAGATCACTGTCAAAGCAAGCATTGTGCCTCGGACAGATGTCACCTTTTTAGCCTCCTAGACGTACTCCTGAGCCCAGCTTGGCGTGGAAAAAAACAAAAAAAACACAAAAACGTACTGAAACCCGTAATCTTTTCTAGGCGAAATTTAAAACTACCACTGAAAATACTGTCTCTGACTGAGTTGATCACCCAATGTGCCACTTTTGGTACAGAAATCTGAACCTCAGTGGACTATCAGGGTGGTTACATTTTTCATATAGCTTTTGGCACAGAAAAGCCGACTGAATAAGACCACCAGAAGGGGTTAATGTGAAGAAAAAACCCGGACTGAAATTTATACGTTTCTTAAACTGCTCAAAAATGCAGGATAAAATTTTTAGAATGTTCATGTAATATCCATATTTAAAGCTTAGATGAATGCTTATTAAAGGTGAAACCCCAGGTAATATCAAACTAAGGTAAAAGTTTTAAACCCCATACAGCCAATTGTGTTAAAAACACAATTATATTTCAATAAATCATTTAAAAAGGTAAAGCAAACTTTGTTTAGGCAGGAGGACCCTAAAAAGACTGAAGTAAAGCTTAAGAGAACTGTAATGAAGGGAAAATTTGCAAAGCCAGCTGCCATTTCCCCACACTGGAATGCTGGCTGTTCACCTGTACAACGAAGAACCAATTAAACCCAGTCTGCAGAAATGATACAGACCACATTTCCCAAGAAAAAAAAAACCCAAACACCTAACATTTGCATGCCAAGTATAACTTTATAGCTGAACCTTGGGGGGGGGGGGGGGGGGGGGGGGGTGTTTCTGGTTCCTAAAGCACATCAGTGTAAGTAGCCCTTAAACATTCCTTTCTCAACCTCCTTGGTGTTACACCTGAACCCAGAACATTCAACACAACTTGTTCTTGGGAGAGAAAAAAAAAAATAAAAAAAAAAAAAAGTGTCTGTGCCAGGATCAGGCAAACACACCTGTGCGAGCCAACAGCGATTCTGCATGCTTCCGGCGGAGCCGAAAGGTGGACACCATGGACCTTTGTTATTGAAGGCAGCTGCGCTTTTCCCAGCCCACATTGCTGGTGTCTTGAAGATGCCGGCGATGTGTAGAGAGGAGGGCAGGGGATTAAAGCAGTGATCTCCCGTGATCACCCTTATGCCATGAGGCCAGGGAGGTTAATGCCCTTACTTCTGTCACAACTGCATGACATAGCTCAGGATCAGCTTTTAAGACACTTCTGGCCAGGTAAAGGATATCCTTTTTATATTATCATGTACTTCTGCAATAGGGTTCAATGTCCACAAGCTGTCTTTTAGGAGACCCAAGCAATTCAGCTTTAATGATATACTTTAGCCTGTCAAACACAAGGGTTATCCAAGCTAGCAGAATCACACAGAAATACATAGGACTTCTACAGCTACCGATAGGAGACTGTTTTTTAAAATCCAAAAGTTTAGTGTCTGGCTAAAGCAACAACACATTAGAAGAATAGTAAGGGTTTGCTAGGGTAACCTTGCAATGCAACTCTGTAAATCACTGTAAGCCTTTCTTGTGTATTAGCACTTCATTAGTCTTATTGTGTGACTAAAGCCCCCCCATACACGGTCCAATTTTTCACACAAATTTTGCCCAACGACCAACGTGGTCGGGAGATTAATCGGATGCGGAATTATGTACCTGACATTTCTTAAAATCGGCCGAAAAATTGGTCGGGACCACTTTGGACCTGTCAGTAAATTTTGGTCGATCTGCTGTAAATAGGGTCGGGCTGATCGATCTGTGATAATTAAAATTCCAATTTTTCGTGCCAGCCGACCGACCATAACATTTAAGGTTAAAAGCGGGTGACCCGATAGGATGAAAAAATTGGTCGGGAGAAAAATCGGAATGTGTATGGGGGGCTTAACACCAAAGTGGTCAAATGAACTCTAAGGTCATGGTGCTTGGGAGGAAGTCTGTTCTTTTCAAGCAGATCTGGTTAAGGGTTTTAGTACAAAAGGTGAACACAATCTTTTCTAGGATTACAGTATGCTGACTTCACCAAATTACTGAACAGCAAAATGAATAATTTACTTGGACAAGAGGCTTTCACACCACAGGATAAATGTGTACCCTTACGGTCATTTACAAGACTGAAAGATTACATTTCTACCATAAGCTTTAAAACTGGTCAAGAACCATTTTGTAAGGAAAGCTCACAAATGTTCTCTACGGTCATGTTGCCACCAAATATTTAAATACACGAGCCACTTGCTTAGGCAAAACCCATTAGTTAAAACTTTGAGTCCTGAGAAACCACACAACGTGCAGCACTCCACTGCAACTACAGTAGAAATACAAGTCACACCATAAAGAGCACTACAGTTAAAGTGTCAAGCTAGATACGTTACCATGTCATTGGCCATTAGAGATGAGGCAATTGCTGCCTGTGTTACGCCTGGGCTACCCTCATAGCCCATGCCACTTGACCCAAGTGTTGGATATTTTGGGGCTGCGGCACCATAGGGATCTTAAAAGAATAAAAAACCGCAGACAGTTAGAACAATCTTTAAACATGTCACATTTTAAATGTAAAATCTGTGAAACTATGCATTACCTCCCATGGACATTGAATTTGCTCCCATGCGCATATCCCTCTCTCTCTGCAAATATAAACGAAAGTTCTAACAACCAGTTCAGGATCAGGTTCAGAAACAGCAAGTATCAAACATTGGACTGACTTACTGGATCCATATAGCTCATACGGTAACCCTCTTCTCGCTGACGTCTCATCTGCTCTTCCATTTCACGCTGTCGCAGCATTATTTCTTCTTCACGTCTGCGGCGTTCCTCTTCTTGTCTATTTCCATAAGACAAGAGGTTAGTCTACTAAAAAAAGGTAGCCTGATGACTCGTCACAAGAGATGAAAAAGTTTACCTACCTTAACTGCATTTCCTTACGCTTCTGCATTTCTTGGTTGTGAAGTTCCTCCATGCGCCTTAGCTCTTCCTGGCGCCTCATTAAATCTAGAATAAAAAGTTGTTAGGAAGTTGATTCAAATCCATATTGTACACCTATTCTGCAGGTAGCAGGCTTGTGTTCTCAATCTTTAAAATCTAAACCAAAAGCTCATATGAAGCTCCAGGCAATTCTATTACATCTTTCAGGAATGGCTTTTGCCTGAAAACTTTCTGGGAAGCCTATGCGCCTGTCAGATCATAAAGGTGAAAGCATGGACAGCCTTTATGCCCCTCACATCAGTAACACCAGGGATACAGGTAGGTGGGACAGCCATATGAGTTTCTAGTATCAATAAATTAGGGCTTTAGATTCATTTAACAGTTTTCTTTACCTTTGGACTAATTATACACACACGCCCTCAGCTTTATCATATCATTTTTGCTCGAGCATTGGAACATTGCTAATGTATACCAAACTGTTATACATTTAATTCCATTAGTGCTTTAAGCTGTACCATTACGAGTTGCCAGAAGAAAACAAACAGGCAATTGCATTATTCTGCCACAGGGTAAAAAATTCTAACCTTGCCGCAACAAATTTGCTTGATGTTCATGGTAAGCATCTTCCATCTCACTTTCCAATTTCTCCTTTGCTTCCTTCATGTTTTTCTCCACCTGCTGTCTTTGTTGTTTCTCCATTTCATCCAAAGACTTCCACCTCTGAGAATACTCATATTCAAAACTTCCATGCTGAGCAAACCGTGGAGGGACCTCCCTTTCTCTGTTGGATAGGCAATAGAAGTCATGTAAGAATGTCACCGCAAAAAAAAATTAATTTTGGAGGTTGTTGAAATCTATGAGGGCAACTTTATACATACTTTTGATACAAATGATTCTTCTGGGCAAGTTTTTCTGGAAGGCCATCCTCATCATCATACTGCTCCAAAGGCTCCACAATAACTGGCATTGGGGTCCTGTTAAAAACATTTGTAATGCAAGACATAAAATATAATTTGTGAAAACAAGAAGTGAATTTCTTTTAAAAAGTCATTTTCGATCAAATATAAACCCAACCCCCTTTATATAATTAAGCAGCAGGTACAACATTTAACCTATGGGGAGATACACTGACCACCTTTTTTGCCTCTACAAGCCTTGCCAGAGTTAGAACCTACACTATATTTTAGCAACACTCCTTCACAACAGCCTGTGACTAGACCGTGAATAAGCAGCAATGAGAAACACAGTTGTCTGTACAAAACCGGTTTAGAATAGTGGATTGTACTTAAATTTGTCCAACAATCTTCATGTTCTCGCATTAGTTGTATGCAAAACTATTTTATAATAGACACCTTCATCATTTTCATGGAGCAGCTTTATGCACATAGGAAGAACGACCACTGTGGATTGTTTTTTCAACACTTGGAGGAGTTATCTAGTAGCAGAATTGTCATTGGACCAGCTAAAAGATATTATGAATATGTTTAGGGTCTAAGCGTAGTACGCAGAATGAGGGGAACCCTGGGTGACTTTGATGTTCTCTAATTCTATGTGGGTGTACATCTGCTTCTGATTTTCCTATTGTGATTCATTGCATTATTTTTCACATCGAAATGTGCCATGGTTCCCTTCTACCTGCTTGTTCTAGGCGTTGGGTGGTGGCCAATTGGGAGGGATGGGACAGCTGTACCAGTTTAAAAAGGTTTGATTAGGTATTAGGCACGTTTGTATTCTGTGTGGGCTTGACCGAAGGGAATCTGTGTAAAGCCCCCCATACACGTTCCGATTTTTCGTACGAATTTTGCCCGACCGACCAATGTGGTCGGGAGATTAATCGGAATTATGTACCCGACCGATTTCTCAAAATCGGCTGAAAAATCGGTCGGGGCCGCTTCGGACCTGTCCGTAAATTTTTTGTCTATCTGCTGTTAATAAATAGGGTCGGGCTGATGGATCGGTGATAATTTGAATTCCGATTTTTCGTGCCGACCGACCGACCATAACATTTTAGGTGAAAATCGGGTGACAGGATCGGACGAAAAATCGGTCGGGAGAATAATCGGAACGTGTATGGGGGGCTTTATATGGATTATGTGCCCTCTGCCTAGCAATATGTCCCTGGACTCCATGTGAATTTATTCTGGTGGGGGTATTTATGATGCTGTTTTATTTCAGTTTACTGTTCCATGAACAATGTTATAAGGACGCAAATGAGCACATGTGGTTTATGTCTTTTTGTTTATGTTTGTATCGTAGTTTGATGAAAAAAATAAATAAAACTCACGTTGTCAAAAGGAAGACACCATCGTTACATCTTTCAAAGGCCTTTCTAGCAGCTGGCTTTGCAGCAAATTCAACTATTCCTTTTCCTGTGGATCTTCCACGGTCATCAACAATAACCACAGCTCGTTCAACTGGTCCAAATTGACTGAATGCTTCCTCCAATAGCTCATTAGATACAAATTGAGAGAGATTACGTATAGAGAGGGCCGCGGAGTGAGTGGCAAAACGAACACGGAGCTGCCTGCCTCTCATTGGGAAATCATCAAGTTCAGCTTTTGCAATTTCTGCCAATGCCCTTGTTTCCTGAAAAAACAAAAATCATCACAACATGCACATCTGCAACAAACAGTGTTCTCCCCAGATTTTTTTTTGAGCCGGGCAGCGCGATGACGTCATCGCGCCGCCTGCACCGGTCCGGTGGCACACAAGTCCTCTGACAGGCGGCGCCTCCCCATTCTTCAGGAGCGCGCCGCAGCCACTGAAAGACTCCGGCCCGCGGCCCCGGTAGTATGCCGCGGGCCGGAGTCTTTCAGTGGCTGTGGCGCGCTCCTGAAGAATGGGAGGCGCCGCCTGTCAGGCTGCTCGCTGTGTGCCGGGCGGGGACCAAAATCTCCCGGGCAGGCCGCCCGGCCAATCTGCTTTGGGGAGAACACTGAACAAAGATACCATATCTTTCCCCCAAAATAAGACTGTCATATTAATTTTAGATCTTTCCAGGTAGGTCTTGTTTCTAATAAGTAAGAACCTTCCTAGACTTAATTTGTATGGTGTGTTTCATGTAAAATGCATTTGATTATATATAGATATGCTTCAGGGTGTTACCATTTTGATGGGGGCGGCGTTTACCCAGGACTGCACACTGTACGCAAACATAGGACCTGTGGGCACTTTCTAGGCTGCTGACAATTGGCAGCAGCATAGAAAGCAGGAGAGATACTGCAGCTTTCTCTAGGTAGGTCTTATTTTCCAAGGAGGGCTTATACAAGAGGGCCCGAGGGCTAGGTCTTTTTCTGGGAAACACTTTAGCTTAAATTAGAAACCAATACCTTCTAATCTTCCTACATTACTTGAACATTGAAAATGTACGTCTTAGGATACATTTGTTGGCAAAAGACCTATGGGGTCCATAGGTAAACACAGGTCAGTTGCTCTTTGGATGTACTGGGGACATTTTTTACAACAATGGGATAATGGATTCACAAAAAAAAAAAAAAATATGTGGCAGGAGGTATTTAAACAGAGCCACAGGAGGCAACTATGGTATTCAGTAGGGCCTGCAATTGTAAGCTTTAACAACGAAATGACTTAAATAAATGAATTAAAGTTGGGCTTTGGACAATTAAAGATTACAACATTAGGCAGATATCAATGCATACAACTGAGGTTTGCAAACAGCCAATCCATTTGAAGTGCAATCACTTAATGGACCTTGAATGGTAAGAAATTAAGGAAATATAAAAAGAAATGTTAATGTTTACTAAATATTGCTATATTACAATACCCAAGATTACGATATGTAAAAATGCTTAAATTAGACAAGGTACATTCTGAAGGCAATCAAGATTATACACATCACACTTACCAGTTTAATAAACCCAAAACCTTTGCTCTTGTTGATGAAAACTTCTCCAGGATCCCCATATTTTGAAAACAGCTTTTTAAACTCCTCATCAGTGATGTCAGTAGGAAGGTTTCCAACAAACAGCCTGCAGCGTTGAGTGTAGGTCTTTTCTCCTGGCCTCTTCAATAGGGACAGTGTTGCCTTCACACCCTGTTTACAACAAATCCATTAAAACAGTAAAAAAAAAAAAAAATTTAAAATCTAAAAACATTTGCAACAACAAGATCTGTTTTGCTTTAAATAGGAATCCATTTTGCTTTAGCCATGTAACATTCAACTGCAGCAATTATACAACCCACGCTGCTTGCATAAGGGAGGGGCAGGGGGAGGGCTAATACCAAAATGGAGCCCAGACAAAGGAAAGCAAACCCCTGGCAGCCATTTTAAAATGCCTTCTGCTACCGCATCGCTGGACAAGATGAAAGATAACACATGAATTGCTGTGATTTTCGAAGTACCAATACAGATTGTCCAGGCATTAGATAAACGAATGCCTGCAATATGAATCATTCAAGACTTACGATTTGGTACCCAATTACTGAATGTCTGATCTAAAAGCTTAAATCAACCGATCATGGGGGAGGGGCGTTAAACGAAAAAAAAAATGCACCACCGCAATCACACAATAACACCATCCAGCTCACATATCAAAATATCTACCAGCAGTTTGGGTGGCTGCCATTACAAAGGGCAGCAGACATCTTCACAATAAAATCCACATACGATCCAAGGATATATACTTCACGCTACCCAGTACCAATGAAATGCACAGAATACTGAGAAATACTAACATAACCCAGAGACTAATACCAGAAATGGAGAACAGATCTCCAAGTATACACTCGCCCCTATATGGGATTGTGTATCCACTCGGTATGGCACTATGGAAAGTCAGGGCCTAGAGACTAGGAAGCACTTACATCGTTGAAGCTGTGCTCGTGGCTGGGCCGGTCCATTTGCATATCCTGGTCAGCCTTGGGTGGGGGATGAGACTGGAAGCGGGACTGATGCGGCCTCTTCTGGCCGATTTGGCTGTTAGGCCCGGATCGCCTTTGTTGCTGCTGTTGGGGGGGCTGATGCTGTTGGGGGGGCTGATGCTGTTGGGGGGGCTGATGGACCTGCTGCTGAGGCGGAGGCATGATTTTAGGTGGAGGCTTCTGGGCCTGGTTCTGGTTGGCGGGTTTCTGGGAGATGGCCTGCTGCTGCTGGGGGGACTGCTGAGGGGTTTGGGCGGGTTTCTGCTGAGGGGTCTGAGCTGGTTTCTGCTGAGGGGATGGAGCCGGCTTCTGCTGAGGGGTCTGGGGTGGTTTCTGCTGAGGGGATGGAGCCGGTTTCTGCGGAGGGGTCTGAGCTGGTTTCTGTTGAGGGGTCTGGGCCGGTTTCTGCGGAGGGGTCTGGGCGGGTTTAGGCGGAGGGGTCTGGGCCGGTTTGGTCTGAGGTGCGGCAGGGGTCTGAGTTGGAGGTTTAGCGACCGGGGTCTGTGGGGTTTGGGCGGGCTTGGGTGCCTCTTGGACGACCGGCTTTTGTTCCTTGGCGGGCTGCTGCTGCTGTGGCGGCTGCTGCTGTGGCGGCTGAGAAGGCTGCTGCTGTTGAGGCGGCTTTGCCTGGTTCTGTTGCTGGTTCTGGTGCGGTTTGTTATGTTGCTGCTGAGGAGGTTTGTGTTGCTGATATCCGGAGTTACGATTGTCCATGAACCCCGGGCCGCGGTGAAAATTCGGCATTCCTCCTCCTCCCATACCACGGCCACCGTTGCCTCGGCGGTACATGTTCATACTCATTCCTCCACCGCCGCCCATGCCGCCGCGATTTCTGTACCTATCCCTGGACATTTTACCCGGAACGCAGAGACCTCACGAAAGTAAAAGAAGGTCCGTCACTGTAAAATGGCGGCGAAGAAGAGAGGGAAACGAGGTGGCTGTGTCCTCTGCTTCTATACCGACTTTGTGTTTACGCCTCTCGAATCAATAGTCCAATGAAAAGGCTAAGGTCGCTGAGCTCGATATGCTATTGGTTGAAGCGGTCGGTAACAGGAAAAGGAAATTAGGCTCCCTCCAGACTTCGTCATGTGGATTGGGGGCAATTACCCGCCTCGCTCCTCCTCTGTAATGGCGTCCCACTCAGAGTATGCTACTCATATTGGTGAGCTTAAAAAGGCACAACCCGCCACCAATCAGGCTACTGAAACCTCTGCACAGATTAGATCTTGTGAATGAAACATGGTACATGAATGTTTATTACATGTTATAGACACTGTGACATAACATACATTCCTAATTCATTCTACACAATGTGCGACATTGGAAATAACATACGCTATCTACAATGGCTACTGCACTGACATGGCTACTATCGTCTCTGGCTACAGCAATAACATGGCCACTTTCATCTATGGCTACTGTCGTCTATGACACTTCACTAATAGGGCTAGTATTGTCTATGGCTACTATTGTCTATGACCACTTCACTAATAGGGCTAGTATCGTCTATGGCTACTGCACTAACATCGTGGTAGGCGTAGACGATAGTGGCCATGTTAGTGCAGTAGCCATAGGGCTAGTATCATCCTTGGCTACTGCTCTTATAGGTCTACTATTGTCTATGACTAATGCACTAATAGGGCCACTATCATCTATGGTTACTGCATTAACATGGCCACTATTGTCTATGGCTACTGCACTAACATGGCTACTATCATCTATGGCTACTGCACTTACAAGGCTACTATCATCTATGGCTACTGCACTAACATGGCAACTTTCATCTATGTCTACTGCACTAATATGTCTACTATCATCTATGGATACTGCACTAACATGGCTATTATTGTCTATGGTTACTGCACTAATATGGCTACTATCATCTAGGGGTACTACACACATGGCAACTATCAATTATTGTTACTGCACTTATAGGGCTAGTATCAACTATGGCTACTGCACTAACATGTCTACTATCGTGGTAGGCATAGACGATAGTGGCCATGTTAGTGCAGTAGCCATAGGGCTACTATTGTCTATGACTAATGTACTTATAGGGCTACATTTGTCTACGACTACTGCACTAGTAGGACTACTATTGTACATGGCTACTGCACTTATAGGACTATTATCTTCTTTGGCTACTCCACTAATAGGTCTTCAATAGCCTATGGCTACTCCCCTATATGGCAGTTATAACGTATGGGCACTGCACTGATATGGCTACTATAGCCTATTTATACTTTACTAATATGACTACTATTGTATCTGGCCACTCCACCAATATGTCTACTAACACATATGGCTACTCCACCAATACCTCTACATATACCTAAGGCAACTGCACTAATATGGCTACTATAACCTATGGTTACTGCACTAATATGACTTATATAGCCTATGGGCACTGCATTGATATGGCTACTATAGCCTATGAGTAATGCACTGATATTGATCTTATAGCCCATGACTACTGAACTAATATGACTACTATAGACATTACAAATGTCACCATTCGGCATCTTAGTTATCATCTCTACCAGCTTTCACCTTGTCATCAATTATAATTATAAAACAAATCTGTCTCTTATGATTGATGCCTCAATTGCTGTCAGAAAACATCTGGCTCATGTGCTGCCATGGATGTAAGTCTCACATTGTTGTAGAGTTTATGAACATTTCTTCAGATCATAAAAGTTTATGGCGCAGTGTTCGTTTAAGGTCCTGCCACAGCATTTCAATTTGGTTGAGGTCTGGACTTTGACTGGGGTATTGCAACACCCCTTTTCACTCTTGTGTCCATTCAAGTGAATTCAATGAAACATTGAGAAATCTTATTGCAAGGCGCAGATGTGAAATAGATATGTGCATAGCTGGCAGTAAATGAGTATAAAATGGAAAAGTGTGATCTGGTGCTGGCACACTGCTGTGTTTCAGAATTGAGAAACCAGACTGCAGAGGAACTATAGTGAGGTTGTGCATGCACTGCAGTTGTGCTCTCTTATTAACCTCCTGGTGCATTTCGTCCAATGCAGACAATTGCAGCAGATTACAATGTAATCTAACATATTCCACAACCTCGCTCCTCCCCTCTTCACATCATCAGCATCATCGATGATGCAAGGGATGTGAGGAGGAAAAGCGACATTGCCCCTCTAACATGGAAGACAAAGGTGTCACACCTTTTATTGCCTTTGACCTCCAGGGGGACCCAAAAGCTCTGCAGGGGCGTTGACATGAAAGGACTCTGTGGCCCTCCACCGGACAGGTAAGTAACCTTGAGTGTAGCTTGTTGTTAGTATTGTTTGTAAACAAATTTACCCTTAGCTACACTCTGGGTGAATGCCCAGGAGGTTAAAATGCACCCCAAAGTTCATTGCAACCCATTTAAATGAATGGTCAAGGAATCGCAATGCAATCCTTTTTACCTCAATCGATCAACCAAAAGTGATGGAAATGGAACATAAAATCCATCAAGCAGTGATTGGATTTTTTGGTAAATTTTTAGCTGATCATTTAAGTACGGGTTTTCTTGGAAGTTGGATGGATTTGTATTAGATAATAATATGGAGCATGCGCACAGGGCTAAAGACCCCCATAAATGGGCTGATTCCCGCCATAGTTGTGGGCGACCGACGTGGTCACTACCGCCGAACACAAAAAGGTTGATCGCCCGCAACTACAGTGGAGCCCAATTTGAGGATCTGACCAAAAAAAGCCGGCAGGTCTGATCGCAAGCAGATCTGTCCTGCTGTTTTTTTTTTTGTAGCCGATCCTGCTGCAGGCAGTTAACTCTGAGGGGGAGTCTCTTCCCTCTCCAAGTTAATTGGCTACAATCTGACAGGAATCGCGTGTGTTAGTGGAGCACACAGGATTCCTGTCAGTCCTCTAGCCAACTCCTAACAGCGTGGTGATGTCACCACGCTGTCAGGAGTCTGCTACAAGCCGGCCATAGATGGAGAAGTCTATGGTCGGCTTAAAGAAAGGAGTTGAGCGGTATAGAATCTGTTGTGGATGAATTGATTTACATGCAATCAATCGCAAAATTGCAAAAATCTATTGTTTTAAAGATCAAACAGCAATATTAAACCATGTATGGCAACCTTAAGATTAATTAAGAAAAAGTCTATCCATGTATGGGTAGCTTAAATGTTCAGTTGCTGTACCATACGTATGTGCGCTGAGAGCGCTGTGATTACTGCATTTGTTTGTTCGGTTGTCACTGGAAAAATCCAGTAACAAATATCTTAAGGGCAAGATGAGCAGATGGCCCTTTCAGAATCTTTGCATACCAATCGCAATCCAGCTGCTGGAAGATCAATGTGATTGTCTTTACAAAGCAACGCTCTTTGTTCTACCTCCCAGGGCAGTATATTGCTATGTGCTGTATTCTATTGTATTAGTCGAGGGTTTTCTGTTCAGCAATACAATTGCCCACAATGTTTTGGGGGGGTTATGCTTTATGTCTGTAATTTTTAGATTGATCTCCTTATTTAGCTTCCCCATCCAAAGTAAATGCCGGCACACAAAGGTTGCAATTCCTGACACATGAAGGTTGCAATTCCTGACACACAAAGGTTGCAATTCCTGGCACATGAAGGTTGCAATTCCTGACACACAAAGGTTGCAATTCCTGACACACAAAGGTTGCAATTCCTGACACATGAAGGTTGCAATTCCTGACACACAAAGGTTGCAATTCCTGACACACAAAGGTTGCCATTTACTGACACATGAAGGTTGCAATTCCTGACACACAAAGGTTTCAATTCCTGACACACAAAGGTTGCAATTCCTGGCACACAAAGGTTACAAATCCCGGCACACAAAGGTTGCAATTCCTGGCACGACCGGCCATAAAATGGTCTCGATGCCCAGCTTTAGGCCTGGCACCTATATGCTTTAAGCGCATTGGCATGCATTTTTATGTGAACAGGCCCATTGGATAGATGTAAACTAGGGCTTGTATGCAGCAGTTCCAAGACACCCTTCCTCCCTAGGCTATTTACCAGGTAGAGCCTAGGCAACATTTAGGCTACACCCATCAATAAGAATTATATGTTTTTAAATGTTAAGTATAATAGAATTCTGCAGCTGATATTGAAAACCATTGGGATACTAAAACCGTACTGACGCTGAGCGAATAAAAAATCGATCGCTTAAAGTCAATCAAATGGAAATCGATACCCATCTACCTGGAAAAGTGATTGAACATAACATGGATCGAGCAATTGCTTCTCGGCCTTTTGGCTCAGATCAAGTGTAGTATCTGTTCTTATCAGTTCCCAATGGAGTTTACTTGTACAGTCCTTTCCTCTGGGATTGGGTTTCAGGCTACTCCATTTGGTAATAACCCCTCCATTTTCCGAGCCATCGTGGCCTGCGAGGATGGAGTTCTGCCGTCATGTGGGATAATTGGTAGGTGGTGTTGGGAAGCCACATTCTCCCCGGTCCTTGATTTTGGTCATTGCAGTCCTTTCCCGGATTGAGGATGTGCGCCAGTACTAGACACCATGACTTCTGGTGGGGGCAGCTCTGCTGCATTTGTGACTGGTCGGAGGGTTGAGATTGAACCTTGGCGTTCAGTGCTCCTGTTTGTGATCCAGGGGTGCCATAAATCAATCCATCAATTTTTTGTGTGTTTCACACTTGGCACTTATTTATTTATTTAATGTAGTCTACCCCCCCCCCCACACTACCCCTGCATGTTTTGTATTTGTTCACGTATACAGGTATTGGTCCTTCTGGGACTTCAACCCTGGAAAGTGGTGGGGAGAGACTGCTTATGGCTTTGGCCCGGCAGTCTCTCCAAGTAGAGGACCTTTGGAGGGAGCCTAGCTGGTACCTAGTACTCGAGGTCGAGGTCACCTGGGGAACGGGACATCTGAGGGGCAGGTGGCTTCGGTTGCCTGTCACCCCTTTTTGGGGAACGAATTCTAGCCCCTTTTGGGGGCTAGTGCAGTTTAGTGTGTTGTGACACTACTGTGTGCACTGTTCCTTTCTTTCGCTACTGGGGGTAGCGAATCTCACGTTTGTGTGCCTGCACACGCCAAGGTAAAAAAAAAAAACATGGATCAAGCAGTCATCAGCATGTCTCTAAATTTCTATACAACCAATATTCCATCCTGTGATATCAAAATATATTAAAATGCCACATCCCAATAAAATAAGCATTTTTAAAACTTAAGAAGTTCAGGCATAAAAGGTATATTTAATATTCATCATAATATAACATTAGCATGCGCATATTGGAATGCATTGTCATACATGAATAGAGATTACATAAATAAACACAACTGCTAGCACATAAAGCCAAAGCGTTTTGCATATCACTGCTTCTTCAGGGGAGACATGAAATAGAGCCAAAGGGGTCACTTACACCAGTGTTTCTCAACTTTTTTGACCCGAGTACCCCCTATCGGAATTCGGTTCCAGCCAAGTTCCCCCTGAATTCAGATTAATGTACTTTTGACGAAATTTGAACATGCAACCATTATTTTAACTGACGACTTAGGAAACTGTCAACTTTAATTGCAATGATATCAAGTGTGATCATGTGC
>CM070033.1:108694180-108707829 GCA_036250615.1 Ptychadena robeensis | reverse complement strand
ATGTGGGGGTGGTCACAACTCACGGAGATGGCAGCGGCCCGGCAGTAACAGGTGGCAAACGTGGCTGTGAACCACGTGTTGAAAAACACTGGCTTACACTACCGTAGCTGTGCTGCATTTGCAGTTTCGGTTTTTGCCAATAACGTATACGGTAACAGTTACACTACTGCATTCGCCAACCACCAAAAATGGGCAGGGCATTATCGGTAATGCACGGCATTGCATGAAACCGGAAAAGCAACTACGCTAGTGTGAGTCCTTATTCTCTTTCTCTTTTGTTGTTTTCCTCTCCTTACTGGATCACAAACGCAGAATTGCCTGACTCCCATGTGAATGCTGGCTAAATCTTTGCCATATAAACCTTAGTGAAAAATTTGCCTTTAACCTTTGGCCAAGACTCCACTGCATCTTTTGTCAGCAATTGGCCCATTATACTGACTTTTTTTACTGTAAAAAAAGTTGCATCCAAAAATTTGCCCAAAGCGAAACCAAGAAGACCACATGCTTTTTTACTTTTTTTTTTCTTTCTCAAAATGCATGTCTTGGCCTTTGTATTGAAGCCAAACCATGGATGGGCACCATTAATGTCCACCCCATTGGTAGTGTAGACCCATGCCTGGTTTCTTTTTTCCTACACTGGTTTATCCTATGAGTTCACAAATTAATCACTCACTGAGCACATGTAGCTGCAAACAGCATGGCAGCTGTGTGACTGAGTGGAGGATATTCATAATGGCGGTTATTTGGGAGCCGGTGTACCGACGAGCTGCCCTACCCTGTTGATTTGTCCTACCCTGCCAATTGCACATGCGCAGGAAGGACAAGTTCTCCTACCCTATCAAGATCTCCTACCTTTGACAGCTGCAGATAGCACATTACATGCACTCTACTAACTGTCTGCAGCTATTTCCTCCATGGTTGGCATCCTGGTTATCCCTCCCTCAACCCCCTTGCTGCACCTCACCCATGGGAGCCACTTGTTTATACAAAGAATAAAAAATAAATATTTAACCTCCCTAGCGCTCTTGCAAGGTCCAGATTTCTGTAACAAAAGCGCACCATAGACTTAAATGGAATTTGTTTTTTGCCTGTAACTTCCCAAAATATGTCCATACAAGGGTCTAATAGACATTCCCTTTGGCAGCCTCTCTCCACTGGGTTAACTTCAATTGGGCACATCTGGGGAATCACACTGAGAACAGTTTTCTGCATAGAAAACTGTTTTTGTGCAATTTACCTTTGAATCTCCGCCACCGCCCCGATGTGACGTCATCAGGGGGGGACATCGGCTTTAGTGCAGAAGCCAGTTCAGAAGATTGGAGCCACCAGAACAACTGGAAACTGTTAGTATGCCCTGCCGGGGGTCCGATGGGCACCATCTCATCCAGAGCAGTACTGACAGGATGAGATGGTGCCATCAGGAATGGCAGGGGGGTTAATAAGAAAAGGGAAATTCTTGTTTTAGACTAGGTCCTGCAGACTACAGGAGGAGAGGAGAGGGGAGATAGACGGAGTTTCCCCCTTCTCCCCCTCCTCTCTGATCATTAGAAATGTGCTTGTGTTGTGCCCTGACTGCAAGCGCTCTCTAGTGACACCTGGTGGCTGAAACTGATATTGCAGATTGAGTTGAGATTACAATCTGCAATATAGAGCAGCAATTTATGTCAGTTGGATAACTGCAGCAAACTTTATTAACTATAAAAGGTTGCAGTTAGAGGTGTCAAATTGGTAATGTAAATGTTAATGTAAATTACTATTTAAAAAAAAGATTGGACTTATAAGGGTGTTCTGGGGGTTGAAAATCAGAATAGGCATATGTATGGGTAAAATCTGACAGGAGAAAAGTTACACTACTGAGATATGATCCTAGAGATATATACTGAGATCTGGGGGTTCAAATTGTGTTGTACTGTGAGAGTTACATTTGACCCAAAGCCAGCTGGTGACCTGTTGATGGAGACCGCTAAACCGAGGCTCAATAAGGAACAGGGAAGTCCCTTTTGCAGCAGAATCTACCATGAAGGAGGCTAACACAGAGGACAGTGAGTACAGCAGTAAGGTAGACCATGCTACATATGGGGTGAGTACCAAACACCATCTCCTGGTACTCATCTGAGGAGGTCACTAAAAAAGTTATGTGCACCCCTGCCTATAAGCTGGCATGTACCACATGTGTATGAAGTACCTCATTGGATGTAAAGAGACGTGTTAAAACCAAAATTTGTGAACTGCCCTTAATGTGTACTTGAACTAAAAAACACTATACTTATAAAGACAGTTTCACAAAAACCTTTTTGTGAAGAGACTGTCTTATGGTTAGTGGAACAATGCCATGCCAATTCTAGGGCCATCTGGGAAGTACCGTAAGTGGAAACCTAGAATCTGAGCTAAATATTTATTTTCTAATTTAAAGAAGGATGGATAAAGTGGGATTTTTTTAGGGCCTAATGACGCATATTCTTAAGGGTCCCCATACACCTTTAAGCCCCCCATACACCTTAAGATCGATCAATACAATCTTCATTAGATCTACCAACAACTGTGTAGTATAGTGGCCTCCCTGATAGAATACATAGTGATTGGAAGGATTAGAAAGGTCTTCATATTACATGGTTTTGGTAGAACAAAATTTGATTGTACAGACATTGTATGGAAATATTGTATGGTGTATGGGGGCCTTTAGATTTCTCTGTCAGATTTCCTTTAGCTCTTCATTGGTTTTACCAAAACCATGTAATATGAGTGACTTTCTAAACAATGAAGTCTACCTGTGTTCAATCGCAGAGGACCCGGCACTACATAGTTTTTGGTAGATCTAAAGGATATCTGACAGAGAGATTTAAAGGTGTATGGCCAGCTTAATCCATAATGATTTATGTACTCAAAGTTCAGATTAAAAGTATAAATTTTATTTAAAACATTAATTGGGGACATCTATATTGATAATGGGAACACCTCCCCTGAACTACAGAGAAACCCACACAATTTCTAAAACCCACCATCTTATACTCGAGTGGAGTTGGGTTGCTTATGCTGTGTTCTCATCTCTCCCATGTAAAGTTAGCCACACAGCTGACCTGCTCCCTCAGCCTCTACTCAGTGTTCGATCAATCTTCCTTTAGGGGGATACATTAATAAGGTAAGTGGAGGGTTAATGTGTTAGCTGGGTAGTTTTGTCATTTAGGGGTGATGCACACTGAGGACGCACTGAGGTGCACTTAGTGTCCAGCATTGCTTTTTCTACAATGTACAGCATGCCACCTTTTTAGAAGTATATAGTTTTGAGTTAGGTCCCTTTCACACATTTTTACCACAATAACTCCAAAGCTAGCCATACATTGTCCGATTCCATGGCCGATCGATCACCTATCCGATCGATTCCGGCGATGTCAGCGGGAATCGGAGGTCCGATCGATCGGCCAATTAAGTCCGTCCGATCACGCCATACCACCTTGGCCCACGGATTCCTGGACGATTCCGTGTCCGATCGCTTACTTCACAAATGGAAACTCCCCCTGATGTGTGCTGAATCGGATCAGAAAGACCAACATGTTGGTTCTCTGTCGGATCCGATTCTGGGCCACTGATCGATCGGACGTGATCGATCGGACAAGGTGGGCTTCACGCGATTCAGGGATGATCGTTTCGCGTGCACCGTCATCGCGTGCATCCGCTGGGAATCGGACCAGTGTATGGAGACCTCAATACAATTCAGCACATTGTGGTTATGCAGTGTTTTGTGTATCCGTAACATAATGCTAATGTGGAAGTTGCATGTACACAGCTAGTGTGAAAAGACCCTTACTATGCATTGCTGTGGAATTTTGGGGTGTCATTAACATAAAATGGAACCAAAAGCATTTATTGTGTGTTTCTGTGCTGCATTTGCCACCCTCGGCTTATACTGGAGTCATGCAGTTCTTTCTAAATGTGTTAGATCAAGTTGGGTACCTCGGCTTTTATTCCAGTCGGCCTATACTGGACTATATACAGTAGTTTACAATATGTTTTCACGGGACAACGTTGAAGATATGACACTTTGTTAGAATGTAAAGTAGTCAGTGTGCAGCTTGTATAACACTGTAAATTTGTTGTTCCTTCAAAATAACTAAACACACAGTCAATAATGTCTAACAACAAAAGACTGCAATGAAAGCTGTGAATAGGTCTAGTGTGAGTGACACTCCAATGTAAGCAGGTGATTATTTCAATATCATTCTACAATGGTTCTGTACTCAAAAAAAATTAATACACAATACTTACCTGTCTGCTGCCTTGAAAACTGTTTTAAAAACCCCATACTTACCTTTCCCTCTTCCTTTCTCCTGGTGCCGCTGTGCAACTTGCTGTCCTCTAAAGGTCCACATACACGGGTGGATCTTTAGTTCGATCCCCAAACTATCGATCATGTGCGTGTTCAAACAGGACACCAACATGTTGGTAAATCCCTGTTCGATGTGACCAGGGTCCCATCCAAAGTATCAAACAGGAATCAATCATGCAAAATGGTGACGTCATCACGCTCCGCTTGAGCATTCATGGTTTGCAAAGGAGATTTAAGAATGAATCTCTACCTTCCCAAGTACCCTTGCACCCAGAGTGCACCACGGTTGTCACTGGAGGGTGAAGTATCCCCGGATGTAAAACCTATTTACCTTCCAGGTAAGTTTGTTTTTTTATCCCCCACTCTGCCCTATCATCAGTACTTCTGATGCCAATATTCAAGTGTGTAAGTTTAGTTCCGCTAAATAGCTGATCAAATGCCATCATTGGGAGAAAGTTCAAAATGCTGCTCTTTAAATTCCTCAAACCTGATAACCTTAATCCTCTGCTGACCATTTAATCTCTGTTTGTCATGCTTTCTCAAGGAACAGCACCAACAGCAGAAAGTGACATATTTGCACTACTTCTTTATTGCAGTGGTCAGGTACCTGATGGTCATCGACTACGGAGTCGAGAAGTGAGAGCACCCCATGTAACTGGTTGGTAAAGCCTATTAGAAATGTGATTCTGGTTATAACAGTGGAGATAAATACTAATTATATATAGACAACTGTCCACTAGATGTCTCCAACACACTAGGTCTAAATTTGCACTCATGAAAATTACGGTACATCCAAGGTATCCATGATCCGCTATGTGTTAGCCCAAGTTGTAGTCATAAAACTAAAAATGATAGATTTTTCTTTTTATATGTAATACATATAAATAAATATATATATATCTAAAAATATTTTACATGAAAAAACAATGATCAAGTCTGATCTTCTTTCTTTTTTGTCTCTCCTTAAATTCTTAAAACAAAACAGAAGCACTTTGACCTAGTCTTCCACCATAAATGGAGCAAACCTGGAGGTAACCGTAAAGTACTGTAATTCAAGCACTTCATACATCTGGATGATAATGTTAAGTGTATTGGGGGCTCTCATGCAAATTTCAGTACTTTCAGATAGTGCTGAGAGCTTTACATTGCAATGCTTAGGAATTGAAGGCACCAAGAACAATGAAACAATACATCTATATGTATATAGAGAAACCACTAGCCGCCTGCATTGTAATGCCGAAACCTTCATAGCACCTGATACCTATATACAGTGTATCTGGAAAGTATTCACAGCGTATTACTTTTTCCACATTTTGTTTACAGCCTTCTTTTAAAATGTATTAAGTTATTTTTTCCCTCAGAATTCTACACACAACACCCTATAATGACAAAATGAAAAAAATCACATGTACATAAGTATTTACAGCATCAGCTCAATACTTGTTGCCTCAAGTCTTTGAATATGATGCCCCAAGCTTGGCGTACCTTTGCTTGGCCAGTTTCACCCATTGCTCTTTTTAGCACCTCTCAAGCTCCAGGTTGGATGGGAAGAGTTGGTGCACAACCATTGTAAGATCTCTCCAGAGATGTTCAATGGGATTCAAGTCTAGGCTGTGGCTGGCCCACTGAAGGACATTCACAGAGTTGTCCTGAAGCCACTATTTTTATATCTTGGCTGTGTGCTTAGGGTCAATGTCATGCTGAAAAATTGGACAGAATGTCTTTGTACTTTGCTGCACTCATCTGTTCATTTATCCAAACTCGTCTCCCAGTTCCTGCAGCTGAAAAATATCCCCACAGCATGATGCTACCACCACCATTCTTCACTTTAGGAATGGTATTGGCCTGGTGTCTGGTTTCTTCCAAACATGACGGCTGGCATTTACACCAAAAATCTTTCAATCTTTGTCTCATCAGACTAGAGAATTTTGGTCTGAGAGTCCTTGTGCATAGGGCTGCCATGTCCATATTACTAAGGAGTGGCTTCCATCTGGCCACCCTACCATACAGGCTTGATTGGTGGATTGCTGCAGAGATGGTTGTCCTTTTGTAATGTTCTTCTTTCTCCACAGAGGACCTCTGCAGCTCTGACAGAGTGTCCATCCGGTTATTGGACACTTTCCTGACTAAGGTCCTTCTCCCCCGATCGCTCAGTTTAGATGCCAGTTTAAGAAAGAGTTGTGGTGGTTTTGAACTTTACCTGTAACCTTCCCCAGATGTATACCTCGAGACAAACCTGTTTCGGTGGTCTACAGACAATTTCTTTGACTTCATGCTTGGTTTGTGCTCTTACATGAACTGTCAACGCTAGGGACCCCCATACACCTTTAGATCACTCGATACAATTTCCATTAGATCTACCAATAACTATGTATTGCCGGGTCCTCCCTGATAGAATACAGTGATTAAAAGGTCATTATATTGCATGGTTTAGAAGAAAAGTGCATTATACAGAAATTGTATAGAAAGATTGTAAGGCTAGGTCTACACTATCCACCCCATCAACCGTAGGCACGTTACGGGCACGTTGGCATGTCCATTGCGCCCGCCCGCAGTTTGGGTGCTGTTTAGGACACAGTATTGGCTATGTCTGAAATACCGCATCCTATAGATTTCAATTAGCAAACCGCGCCCGGGAAAACAGCTTTTACCAATGGGCGAGGTACATGTCTCCAGTGCGTCGAGCCGGTGTTGTGAATCCGGTCCGGCCAGTATAGACTGGCATGTCATTCCCTATAGGGTATTACAGGGGGCGGCTGCACTGCGCGGTTTCCCCGTGGTCTACGAGGAAACCCGCACAGTATTTCGTAGTGTAGACAAAGCTTAAGGTAGATGGGGGTCTTTGGGGCTCTTTTACACTATATGCACGTTTTTTTTTTACTGCGCACGTTTTTACATAGACAACCAATGTTACCATTCACACTGCATGTGTTGTGGTTTTTTTTAAAACGCAGTGTTTCCACATGTGTTCTGTAAAATGCCCTGCTAGATGCATTTTTGATTCGTTTTTCCTGCATTTTTCATTGATTTGTTAAAAAACGCAAATGCAAGGTGGACTCTAATTAAACTGCAGAAACATCTCAAGGATGATCAGGGGAAACAGGATACACCTGAGCTCACCTCTGAGCTTCATGGCAAGGCTGTGAATCCTTATTTACATGTGATTTCTTTTAAATAAATTTGCCGAAAGCTCAAGTAAACTTTTTTTTATGTTGTCAGTATGGGGTGTCGTGTGAAGGATTCTGAGGGAAAAAATTATTTAACCTCCCTAGCGCACCGCCCGCGATACGGGCGATCGAGGCAGTGTACCGAACGAACAGGGTTCGTCTCAACCGCTAGGGAGGTTAATACATTTTGGAATATAGCTGTTACATAACAAAATGTGGAAAAAGTGGTGCGCTGTGAATACTTTGCGGATGAAATCTATCCCCAGGTGACTATTAGGATTGTTTCCCTTCAAAATTGTCCTGCCATCTACTCCAGCCAACCTCTAGGCATGCACAAAAGATATTTCTCTGACCAATAATAAAACCTGAAATCAGAGGCGTCACTAGGTTTGGTGTCATCTGGTGGCAGAAGCCCATGGTGTCACCCCAAATACATATGGCAATGAGTATATATATATATATATTTATTTTATTTTCCTTTGGCACACACTGCATGCATTAATCTCCACCCACAAAGAAAGGGATATGAGATGCTGCAGGAACTAGCAGAACATCGGGACTCAGGTCTATACCATTCATTAGGGGGGGGGGGGGGGGGGCAAAGACTGTTGCAGCTGTGATTGTTGAATATTAGAGTCATTTTGTCTTTGCATAAGAGAATAAAATAAACTTAGGTTAGTAGGATTTGCTCTTTGGTGTCACCTGGTGTGTCACCCCCTCCCTCATGACACCTTTTTAAATGCAAGGTGCACATATAAATAGATTCCTTGACATGGTATTAACCTCTTGCAGCCTAATGTACATCAGAGTTCAGATAGGGGGAGGAAAAAGCAACACAATGTGCTAATTAGATGCAATGCAAGCAGTATGCTGCTAGGAGGAGAGAGCAGAGTGTTTCTCCTATCACTGGGCAGGAATCTGAATTATGCTGCAACCCATAGAATCTGAACCTACCAATGGTTATTAAATCCAATAAATAAATAATGTAAAAGTATATACAAAGTAGTTAGTAATTTAATTACATGTAAATAAATAAACCCCGCAGTCCTTCATCCATGAATGAACCAGCACATATATTTCTTCTACCCATCCTAAACAAAAAACATATAGTCAGGGAACAATATCCAAAAAGATTCCATCCATGGGAGGGACGATGGAGAGCCGGCCTCGGATTCCCATACAGGGAGAGGCTCTTGGAGCATTCCTCCAGAAACAAAGGCACAACTAACGGTTAACCCTTTCCTCCAGACGCTCAGCCTCTCCAGGGACATGTTCATGGAAGAGATGTATTACAGTATTGTTCTTTCCACTTTGAATGACACAAACACTCTCTTGGCACCTGCAAGGAAATAGCGCGGCTGCTGGCAGAACTATAAAAACAACTTTTTTCAAGATGCTACTGTGAATATCTCAATATAATTTAAAAGGCATCAAATTAAACATATAGAGGAAATAATTTGTACATTTACTACAGAGCTCTGCCAGTACGATTCACGTATCTTCAGTTTATTTATACACATTTAAACGTCATGCTGTGCAGTAGCATTGTTATCTAGTGTACATAGAATATTAGGACAGCCCATAGATGACTGTATATAAATGTATATAATGAATCATAGGGCACCATGTACAGAGTGTGCACTAAGGGCACTTCTTTGTCTCCTGGACGCTGTGCCTACTATCCCACCTCTGTTTCCTTTGTTAAAAAACAAATCTCCTCTTTCCATTGGTGGTGCCAGCTTTGTGGCTCCTGGCATCTGGCACACGTGGATCTTTCTCTATAGCATCTTCCTTTACCTTATATAGCAGAGAGCAGATGAATTTCTCACTTCTAATATTAATAGCCAGGAGGAGCTCAGGGGAGCTGCCAAAAATAGCAGGGAGGAGAGCAACAGAGGAGGACTGAGGAGGAGATAGGAGGCTAGGGGGAGGTGAAGGGTGAGATAGACACCAGCAGATACTTTGGGTACAAGAGAGGACACTTGTATCTTGGCTTGGCTTTGGAAACGTTCAATGGGGAACATCAGGAGGTAAGTGATATATACTGCACTGTCCTGTCCCAAACTTCTAGAAATTATAGGGACCTCATTTATGCTGTATTTCAAAGTTCTGTTTCACCTGCATGTATAGAATACTGATCCAGGGGGACCAATTCATCCTATATAAACAATAGTCAGTTTGAGTTCTTAACATTTCATTACTTTATTTCTGGTAGCTGCAGAACATTTTTACTTAAGTACATTTCACATCTTCTAAGGTAGGTAAGAGTTTAAGTTCCTCTAAGCATAACTGCTACAGAATTATATATTTCTAAGCCCCCCATACACATTTACATCACGCCATACAATTTTTTTAGATCTACCAACAACTTTGTAGTATAGGGACCTCCCTGATTGAATACATAGTGATTGGAAGGATTAGAATGGTCCTTATATTACATGGTTTTGGTAGAACAAAAGTTGAAATTGTATGGCAAGATTGTAAGGTGGGCCTTAAGCAATACAAACTTGTATGTAAATATCACAGACAGTAATTAAAGTTAACTGCTCCATGTATGTGAAATATATTGAATGAGTATCTTTAGGCATAAAACCGATGTGTTACAATAAATAGTCCTACAGTCAATTCAGCACTCGAGCAAAGTGAAAAAAAAGAGTCTTATCTCATGCAGACCTTTCTTCAGCTAACTATGTTTGGTATTTGTATGGCATATGTGATAAAGTCACCCACACAGCTGTCTTGTATGAAAGCTGCACAAGTGTGATGTGTAGGAGGGGTCAATCTAGGCCTAGAGTTACACACGTTCTTCATACCCCCATGCCTGGCCTTTTAAGGAAGGATCCGTCCACTTGATTACAAACTTTGCATCAGATACTGCTTTCATCTCTAATGCATCAACAATAAGAAGTTATATTAAAACATAATGTGCATCATATTTGATGTACCGTTCTAATACATTTTCAGAAGCTGAACTTTCTCTGTTGCTTTATATGGTAACAGAACGTGAGATAAACAAAAGGAAATTACTGAGGACTATTTACACTTTAAGATTTTAAAGAAACAAACTTTAGATATGGTAGCCTAGGCTATACTTTATTGGTCATTAGAAAAAGTATGGTTGAGGATTTTGAGAATGATCAATAAATTATCATATTCAAGAAAATATCACCATATTACTTTTTTTTGCCTTATTTTTACAGGTAGAACTAGTTTAAATGAAAAGACCAGTAATATGGTAGTGGATATTTACATTGGTAGATGTTTTGTGCATTAACTGTGTCTGACAAATGCTTATCTGCTTGCTCTACGTGCTCTACAGCCCCTTCCATGATCAGCAGGTTGTTTACACTGCATCGAATGGCACAACTATGGTCAACAGCAGATACACAAACAATATTTAATTATGATTGGTTAGAATGATCAATATAATGTCAGTGTTGCCCATTTTTAAAGGGATCTTGTAGGGTTCCAAAGTACTAACAAAGGTTTGTAGTAATAAATCATTTTGACACTATTTTGTGATATGCTGGAGATATATTGAGCAGGGAATTGCTTATGGGAAGCGTGGTGGAAGAATGAAAAACTATGCACTAGAAATGCCTTGTTAAGCCATACACCTTTAGATTCCTCCATACAATTTCCATCAGATCTACCAACAACTATGCAGTATAGTGACCTCCCCGATAGAATACATAGTGATTGGAAGGTGTAGAAAGGTCCTCATATTACATGGTTTTGGTAGAAGAAAAGTTGATTGTACAGAAATTGCATGGTAATTGTATGTGGTGTATGGGGGGCTTTAGAAGGCCTAAACTTGGAAAGGCATGCTTATAAATGGCAGGACATGGACAAAAGACTAGGGCTGTTGATCTTGCTGCAGATGATCTTCTCTCCATTACTGACTTTCCTTACCTTGCATCACACTGTTCTTCTGCATACAGGTGGCCATTATGGTAGGGGAATAGTCATTTGATATCCTGATATGAATCATCTGGTGGTGGGGCTGAAGGGAAAGAATAGCAGCACAGTAATGGCACCAAATGTTACAAGACATAACTAGAGTCCAAATCTTTTTCATTGCAAGTGTAAACTAGTAGACTGCAGGCCTAGGCATCCTAATATTCTAGTAACCTTACTACTATTTATCAGGAATTTAAAGCAACATACAATTCTGAGGGTACTATTAAGACACGATTACCATTGCTAGATGCTTCCTATAATATAGCAAATGTCAGGTCTATTAATATTAACTTTTATTTATAAAGTGGCAACATATTATACAGCACTGTACATTAAATAAGAGTGGAGTTACAGCACAAGAAAACACACAGGTACAGACTATGACATAGTACGGGGAAAGGGCCCTGCCCAATAGGGCTTAGAATCTTAAGGTAGCCATAGATGAGGCGATTCTGCCTCAATAGATGAGGGATCGACTGCCAACCAGCTGATCCTTTGTGTGCCAGCCATTGCTTTGAATTGGGGCGTTATGGGATCGGCCAGGAATTTACCGGCATGTCGGATTACCCTGCGATCCGGCATACAGGAGATTCCTGGTCGATCTCATGGGCCTTGGGCCCACCAAGGGAACGCCGGGCGATTGGCGGTAGCGCACACGGCGGTTAATCAGACGAAAAATCGGGTTGTATGGCTAGCTTAAGAGGAACTCTAATGCTCTGGATTCCACACACATATTATAATAGTGTAAATGTATTTAAATAATTCATTTTTCATCATTTATAAATGTCAAACCCCTGACAATACTATGTTAGCTTGTGACAGAATTTGAAAGCTAAAAATGTTGTTTTTATTGGTGATACCAAGGGGCATATTCTTTGATAAACTGATCTAATCAGACTGTTTTACTATATCACTGTATGTGACGTTGGATGCAGTGGTAATCATTAAGCTGTCCATAGACACCTCCATCCATGGCCGGCTTGTAGCAGACTCATTACAGCATGGTGACGTTACCACGCTGTGAGGAGTCGGCTACAGAACTGATGGGAATCCTGTGTACTCCACTAACACAGGGATTCCTGGAAGATTCTAGCCAATTAGCTTGGAGGGGGAGGAGACTCCCCCTCCACATTAACTGCCTACAACAGGATCGGCCACAAAAAATAACAGAAGGGCGGATCGCCATTTGATCCATGTAGAGATCCCACCTGGATAGATGGGGTATCGACTGCAGCGGCATGACGTTATCCCTTAGCTGTTCTGCGGGCATCCTTTGTGTGTCGGCCATTAATTTGAATGGGGACTGCTGTCCCCATTCCAAGTAATGGGATCGGCCAGGAATCTAACCGCATGTCGCATCACCGTGCGATCTGACATGCAGCTGATTCTTGGTCAATTTCACAAGGTAGGCCCACCCAATTTTTGGCCAAGCGATTGGCAGGAGCGAGCGCGGTGGTTGTTTGGAAAATCGGGCCCTGTATGGCTACCTTTATAGAAAACCAGAAAGAATAACAGAGAACTTAACTGCTAGGGAGGGACAACTGTTCACATTTAGATCACTCTATACAATTCTCTTTAGATCTACCAACAACTATGAAGTATAGTGGCCTATAGTGGTATGGTATGATTGTAAAGTGTATGGGGGCCTTAACCCGTTTATAATAGGGGCAGTTAATAATAACCCTATCTTGACCCTGTAGTCCCTTTGCAAATATGCTCTGGCATCAATATTTTTCTACTCCAGTAACTGACTAGATTATGGGTAGAAAGGGCCAAGCTCTCCACTTGTGGGTACAAACAGAATGTCTGAAATCTTTTCATTAAACGTTGAATTGGGACAACATATAGCATGGGCTATGTAAGCTGTCACTTTTAAGGAGGCTTGGGTACCACTGGACATTACTGAACAAAAACACTACTTGGGGTGCATTGGATTTTTAAGTAGTGGTGGAGGTTTAAGCTAGCCATACATGGTTCAATTGACATCAAATCGATCATCAATTCGATCGAAGTTTTCGATCATTAAATCGTCGATTGTAATTGAATCGAAGTACACACCACATTGAGTATGCAATCAAAGCCCGACTTCGATTGAATTTAATCGTTTTTAAACGTAGAGTAATCAAAAAGCGGACCAGTGATGTTCACAGAGTGATCAAAAAGGGACCAATGATGGTCACAGAGTGATCAAAAACCCA
>CM070033.1:108661794-108694080 GCA_036250615.1 Ptychadena robeensis | reverse complement strand
AAAAATTGATCGAATTACATTGATTGTACAGTCAATTGAACCACGTG
Source organism: Ptychadena robeensis (assembly GCA_036250615.1). Classification (NCBI taxonomy): domain Eukaryota; kingdom Metazoa; phylum Chordata; class Amphibia; order Anura; family Ptychadenidae; genus Ptychadena; species Ptychadena robeensis. Next base: position 108,694,033 of record CM070033.1, on the reverse strand, counting down.
TGGCTAGCTTTAGATTTCTTGGCAGCTTTGTTGAGTGAAATTAAACAGACACAAGTCAGACCACTTATCTTACAATCTTTGTAACTGCAAAACAAAAACACAATCTAAAGAGATTTAATATCGTCATTGTTATGCTGCGCCTGGTTCTCCTTGCTAGAGGATCTGAGATAAGGAAGCAAAGCCCTGCTTCTACCAAGATGGCAGCGTTAACACAGATGTACGGTGCAGAAAACAATATGGTAAATCAGTAATGAGGAAAAGATCAGCCACAGAATAACCACAAGCTATACTTGCAGCTAGCCCTTTGCTTTCTGCCTGACACAGCTTCCATTCCTCTTTAATAATAGTGCACAATAGCACCTAGTAGAACAGCTCTCAATGAACCCCAATGTATTGGAATAGATTTTTCATATTTATTATTATAAATAATTAGATAGTTGGGGGTATAAAGTTTGCATATTGGATGGAATATCTTTTCTGGACTTACATCTAGAAATGTCAAAAATGCAATTGAAGAACCATTGTAAATTAAAGTTGCTTTGTCTCTTTCCAGAAAATATGTAATGACTGAGCCTACAAGCTGTGTGGATTACCCATCCAATACACCTTTGGGAAACATACTTCTTTATATGCCCATATTGGATCTCGTGGCTATGGAATGTTAAGAAGTATGTAACTTAAAGGTAGCATTCCAGCTGGATATCACAGGATTCCTTCATATCATCTCTCAAGCAACATCATACAATATTTCAACAATAAGGTGGTAAACATGATTATAACACAAAACATTGGTGTAAAGATAAAGTTTGGCTTCATCTAGGTGCCAGGTCTTGGGCCATTTGATTGACCATGTATGAGGGAGTTAGTTACATCCAGAAGTGATGAACATTGCACTAACCAAACTTTTTTAGTTCATTCACACCAACTGTGCTGATAATCTGGTTGTCTATATGTGCCATTTTCTATATATTGGTATGCGCCAAAAATAAAAACTTTGGACACGTTACAATTCATGAACATGAATAATGGAAATAATGTTAATGGTGAAAAACACACACGTCCAACACACAATTTGGATTTAGCAGTTAAGAAAACTCTCACTGCTTGATTGTTCATAATAAGTAAATATAGTACGGTATTCCTAATCTAATCAAACATTTACTGTTAGCCAGTGATTCCTTGCAGGGCCCCCTTTTCTATTTAGGAACATTATTGAGCCTCCCCTTCTTATTTAAACACAGGTTAAGAATGAGGGCCCGCGCCCCCCTGGAATACCTTCGCACCCCCTAGTTTGGGAACCACTGCTGTAAGCTGACCTGATTTGTTAAACGCAGAGTTGGTTCCTGACCCCTAAACCCATGGATGACAGCCAAGTTTGGGTAATGGGCCAAAATGATGACACCCTAACTAAACTCAGTAATTGCAGTTTCTGGGGGACCATGGTATTTCATTTATGGATCCCTCACTACTATGGCCAGCAAATCGGCACGTCTATGGCCGGCTTAATGGACAAAATGTTTTGCTTTGGCTAGGATACAAAATCTAATCAATGGGTCTGTCCCATTATATAAATGTCATATAAAAGTTTGATAATTAAAAATAAATATATCTGTCTTGTCTGTATACTATAGGTAGATGAAAGATCTGTATGACACACCGAGTCTAATGAATACTGCAAATTGTTTGGTTTACCGCTTGCACTTGATATTTCCAGCATCTGTGAAATGAAAGTTCTAGAATTGACATATATATCTTGAAGAAGAGAAGATGAGAGCTTTACGTATTGCCTGGCTGCAGCTGGTGAAAAGGAACCACATCGACCCTGCACAGGATTTGGTCCCCTTCAACCAGCCGTGACTGAGCAGAAAGTTGCAACCCATACAGATACATGATCACTGAGACATACTACGTCTAACGTCTATAAAAGATCATATAAAATTGTAACCATGCTGTTTTAGTTTTTCCTATATCATGGATAAAACCAGTATGAAAAAAAGGACTTTGCGGTATTTTATGTCAGAATATTTTTTTGTAAATGTGATTACCTTGAAGTTAAAAACAATTAGTTTATATTCCAAAACTGTCTAATATTATGTAAAATGGACTTAGATCTGTTTCAGCCCCGGTTCACATGCATTCGATTTAACAAGTGTTAATGGGTGATGTCCAGCGCATACACATTCTGTCAAACTATGGCTAATTCACATTCGCTCTTTGGAGACAAATATAAATGTCTATTACTTCAGCATGTTGTAGACGTTACGAAACACTGTGGATTTCTCAGCAGATCAACTGCATTAGATGATGTCCTCACCCTTTGTGCTCCGGAATTTACTTTGGATGGGGACACTGGTACCCATTCAAAGTAAGGAGATCAATCTAAAAATTACAGACATGTCCATAATTTGTTAGATCGAGTTCTGGGTTGATTTTTGGCCAAATTTAAGGTTTGCACGTTGATTTGCGGGCAAATCGAACCATCTATGGCCACCTTAAGAAATAAATGTCTATAACCTATTACTATCAATCCACCCAAGTCTTACAGATGTCAATGAAAATACATGTACACAGTATAACAGTATGACAATGTCAGTCTTGTTTAATTGGCTGTGATATGATATATAAAGGCAAAGCATTACACAATGCATGAAAATCCACATAAAAGAAATGTCAATGTGAACACAACATGCATTAGACTGTAATGCACTACAATGGATAGATGCGATCCTAGAGCAATACCTTACTAAGGACAATAGGTCACAGGTACATCTGACCTCCTAAACCGTGGTACTCTGCTTTTGGATTCAAGGTTGTCACAGATAAAAAGGTTGCCAAACAACTAGCCACAATGCCCGCAGTACTTTGGAGAGGTTGCCTCTGCAAAAAAAAGATATTTCACTGGCAAAGGCAGAGACTATGTTTTTCATGGGGGCTTCTTCATTACACGTCCAGGATGCCCAATGGGTAGATTGGCCATGTGTTGTCACATTATTGTAATGTGGTGGTTTAACCCTAGACATGAGCTTTAAACCTATGGGCATGGTAAAAACAATACAGGTCTGTATTGTGCACAAAATGTGATGCATCCATTGATTTCCTACGGACGTGCATGTTGTTTTGTTGCCCCATTTGCTAATGGTTAGGGATGGTCAATAAGATGCTAACATTTTGACATAGCATGTAAATTGTATAGACCAGTGATGGCAAACTTTTTAGAGACCGTCCCCAAACTGAAGCCCAAACTGAAACCCAAACCCACTTATTTATCTCGAAGTGCTGGCATGGCAATATAAATCCTTAATTACACACACACAAATGATATACACACATGAAACATGTAAACACACAACTACTTTCTTATAAGAGGGGAGGGTATGGGGAGCTGTGTACAATCAGAAGAGAGGGGAAGAGAACTAACAGCATTAGAGAGCCAATAGACTGCAGTTCGCATGCCCACAGAGAGGGCTCTGAGTGCCACTTTTGCCACCCATACCATAGGTTCACCATCACTGGTACCGTCCTGTGCTTGGCTCATTTTCACTCTGCAGCTCTACTAGCAGTGTTTAACACCCCTGGTGGTCTTAATATTTTAGTTGGGTTTTTTGAGCCAAGATTGGTTAAGAAACACAAACAGATTTTAATGTAATCTGTATGTATTACCTGCCCACTCAACACATTTCCATGTCAATGATGACAGGGAGTCAGAGAAGCCTGCAGGATGCCAAGGCTGCAGAAAGGCACGAGCATGGCTGAAGTCGGTACCCCAAGTGTGGCACTGGTTCCAAATTTCAGTAATTAAAATTCAGTCCTCGCACAAAATTTGCATTCATCATCTAGGGGACATCTATGGGGCTGGGGCCACAGCAAAGCAGCTCTAAATCTCCTAAAACATTGAGGAAGTTTCTGCTATACCAGGACAATAGACAAATATCTACTACATTGAATACTTTAATTGTAGCTGGCTCATAACCAAGCAGAAAAGACATCTGTGCCCTACATAACACATAATCTTTCTTGGAACGCTAACAGATATAGAGCAAAATACAGTGTAACCTGCATTCCAGTGGGAGACAACTTTCTTGTGGATGAAGTTGTAAAATGGCGGACCAAAATGAATGGTTATTGTTAATAAAACTGATGAAGTTCTATAACTGAATAGTCACGACAATGATTCTACCACCAACCCAGTTGCCAAGGAACTCAATCTGATTCCCTCTCTATATCTTAACCTAATATAGGTGCACACATTTAAAAGGCCTCCGCCTTTTGTGTTTTATATAAAAGTTTAAGAGGATGTTACTTCTGAAAAATATGTATTTCACAAATATGTATTTCTATTTTTTTTAAACATGTGTTTATAGCGAAGTATATGGGAAATTTTTTTAAACATGAGTTTATAGCGAAGTATATGGGAAATGTATTGTTCCAAAAAATAAAAAAGGCAAGTGTGCACCCATGCACCATTGAACTGTAAGCAACATTGGGATATAAAACTATACCAGTTGGAGAAGTTAGAAAAGCCTAAATGTAAAATCCAGAGTTTTATCACAAGGTGAGAGATAGGATCTGCCTCCAAGAGCTACAGGAAACATCTCCAAACAATGTTTGCACAGAAAATGGTACACAATACATACTGGCTTTATATTCTGGACCCATTCTTATAACATTACATCTTATACCTCCAATAGTGGACTCAACAAAAGGAACTTAGCGTATTTTTCAGACTATAAGACGCACCTGACCATAATTTTTTAAGAGCAGGAAATCAGAAAAAAATATTTCTCCTGCAGTACCTAATTTCAGCCACAAAAATAGTGTCACATTTCAGGCATCTTCTCTTCCTCATACACGGGGAAGGGAGGGGGGATGGCGGGAGAATCTGCACTTTGGACTCCCTGTCCCGTCTATGCTGTGTGTGTGAGGAAACTGCTAGCGTAGGTGCAGCTTTCCCCACACACACTCAGCATTGGTTATATCTGTGGGGCTCTGCAAATATAGCCAATACAGTTCAGATGGGAGATCCGGCTGTGTGCAGATCTCTCATTGGCCCGTAGAACTGGCGGGGAGCCAAGTTGCGATCACCCATATGTACCACAAGGCAGGAACTTTTCCCCCAATTTTGGGGGTGAAAAAGTGCATCTTAAGCTATGTCTCCACATCCATTGGCACCCCCCTACGCTAAGCGCAGTGCTTGGCAGGGGGTCTCGTTAGACCCCCTGAACAGTTGGAACAGAGCATTCGCCGGCCAGCTTAAGTGTATGTGATCTGTCGAGATCCCCGCCAAGCACTGCGCTTAGCATAGGGGGTCCCGACGGATGTGGAGACATAGCCTTATAGTGCAAACAATATAAGCTAAATCATACATGTACAGATTCCTGAACTATTCAATGTGCACCACTTCGGTGCTTAATACTTGGCTGAAACTTTGGATGGGTATCGAGGGTCCCCATCCAAAGTAATGGCAATCAAAGCCTTTTGGATCGTTTGAGTGCGATTGTACACTCAAGGTTGGCAGTGCTCCATGGCAGCAATTGATTGTTCTGGAATTGAGACAAAATCTAATTTTTCTTATCCAGAGTATTCATTCATCTGCAATCATAGAATATTCAGCAAAACGGTTACCACATACTTACCATAACATTTCCCACCTTTGTGTTTGGACTAGTTACAGAACCCACGAAAAAGTGCCTGCATCTTATGGTCCAAATGCGAGACCCGCAATGGCCGCGGGTAGTCAAACGTTGGCTCCCTGCCAGCTCTCCCCCCCACAGCTGGATCTCCCATCTAAACTGTATAATTGCTTATGCCAACAGAGCCCTGCTGGTATAAGCAATGAAGAGAGAAATAGAAGAACCTACTTCTCTCTCCGTGTCCGATAAAGCTGAAATCACTGCAGCTTTCACGGACACAGGCAGCCAGAAAAAAGAGGGAGAGCAGAGGACTGGGCAGCCCCCCTCCTGATCAGCGATGTCGTGTGCTGCTGCTGCTAGTGACATCTACTGGCTGAATCCGATAGTGAATTCATTTAATAATGCATTAACCCAATTGATATGAACACTTATATCAAATATATATGAATTTTTTTTCCTGGTTTTCCGGCTTTAAAAACTGGGTCCGTCTTATGGCCCGATGCATCTTATAGTCCGAAAAATATGGTACATATTTATATAGGGTCCTAAAGAAGGAGGTGGGGTGTAACCATTTGTCTGCTGACAAATTGTAATTTCAGTACACATCTATTAAAGTTTCAGTTGTTGCATAGCTGTGTTAATCGTTTGAAAAATTACTATACCACAAAATATTAAAATATGAATTGCTAATGAAATAATTTTATTATTACACAAAATACAATGTTAACATAAAGGTACACAGGAAATGTCAGGGTATGCAAACTCCTAAAATACTGAAGACGCTACAACCTATATAAGTGGAAGTTAATCTATTTTAGACATAGATCTGCTTTAGTTTTCAGTGGCTCAGTTTAATTTAGAAGCATTACCCCAATGTAAAAAAATGTGGACTGCTAAAAACACAAACCGGAAACAAACCACAATCCTTTAAACTTAGATTGGCCAAACCTAAACCAAAATCCCACCACATCTTCTCAATAACTCTTGGCACAGAGGTATGTAAGAAATATTTGCCAAGAAGTTTATTTTAGCCCTAAGAAGACGCAACAATAAAGGAAGTTTGCTTCTTCCCTATTCGTTCTAGTCTCTGAACATAATCGATATTTGTGCAAATAAGCGAATATCCCTCTTTTCCCTTGCTCCCCTGGGGAATGTGGTAGGTAAAAGTCCAATTCATTTATCCAATTATTAAAACAATGCAGTGCTAGGGAGGTGAATTTGCAATGATATCTAAAGTTAACTGTTGAGATAAGCTGGAGACATCACTTTCCCAACCTCACTACTGACAGCTAGGAGGAGGAGGAGGGGTCATGCACAGCTCCCTCTGTACATACCAACACTTTTCCATTTCTTCTATTGTTACTGCAGTCAGGCCATACGCCTTTATCACATATAAACACATTCATAAAGATGGAAACAGCCAAACTTCTTCTATGGGAAAACACAAAGATATATGTTAAAAGGAATGTGCAAGGAGTGTGAATTGGGCCCTAACACAAAAAGATAGTAGGCCAAAATTACACTGGAGTTACAGATGTAACTTGTTCTCACTGGAGGCCACGGATTTCAAAAAGCAACAGAACCTACAAAAAGAAAAAACTATTTCCGCCATATAATGCCATGAATCAAGAGTTGGCTTAAATATTTTTACAGCAACACGATCCATGAAAAGAGGAAAGAGAAGAGAATTGTTCTAGGATTTTGCATCTAGTGGTTTTCATCTTCTGGGTTGGTGAGGAAAAGCCAATGTGCGAGGATTTGGCACTGGTAGAAGGAAAGCCATGTTTCATTACGGATTGCAGGGTCCTTGATAAGTATGATAAGACAAATATATATATGTATAAAAATACCACAGGATAGACTTTGTGATCTCTGCTGGAATGCAGTAAACAAAGTAACATAGATAAAGTGAATTCATTTAACAGAATATCTTCCTGAAAATATAATGGCAGTAATAACAAAAAAAAAAGTTTTTTTTACAATGTTTAAAAGAATGTAATGTAGTCCGTGTTATCTTCATGGATAGCCATTAGAGCATAGCCAAAACAGAGGACAACTTTTCCATCTCAAAAAATAGAAACAATAAGAAAAGAAAGTGATGCCAATAGTTATTAGCTGCTGCAGGGTCAGAGTCCAGAAATCATTTATCTCCGATATAAACTGGGTTAGGTGTTTGAAGAAATGTCTTTGAGAGAGGCCCAAACCACTTTGTACAGTGCATCCATCAGTTAGAAGACCTGTAAGATACAAGAGAAATAACACACTACTATGGCTGGGTCATAAAACAAAACTATATCTGAGCAAAACACATTTATCATTGGGACGCCAATGGCTGTCAAATAATCCTGAAAAATGGTATTGCCAGCCTCCACCCAGAGTGAGTGATGACGTAGGGAAGGTAGAGGATGCCCGTGCCATTCTCCAACATGCATCGTTGTCGAGGGAAGCAAATAGGATGAAGCAATTGCCAAGCCGTCACCACGGGTTACCACTTATCTAATCTAAAAAGTACCCTGAGCTACACTGGGCAATACCACCTGGGGCATTTTGTCAGCAGGGAAAGAAGTAAAGGGAATTCTCTGTAAATCAACAGACACAATTGGGGTTTTAAATCTTTTTTTCAGGGTTATGAATTAGCACTGTTAACCCAAAAGAGCAATTATATTATTGTTCATTAATTTGAAAGGACTGGAAATTATACAGCAAACACACAGCCAGTGCGGTGCCAATTACAGTGTTACCCTTACTATTTGCAAAATAAAACCTTAAAAAATGTTTGGTAGACATACCCGAACTGTGAATTTACTTTTATGGCTAAGACTTTTAACCCCCATAGCGGCTCAGATGAACCCAGTTCATCCAGAGTTTGTTTGAAAAACAAACTCTGCCTGAATCAGGTTGATCAAAACCAACCAGGGGTTCTGAAAGCTACAGCGATTCCCTATCCCTTGACCACCCCTACGGCATCATCAGTGATGCCAAAGTGGTGGGCCAGGGAGCACACCATAGACCTCCATTTTACTCTGCTGCGATCACCCGTATGTAGGGGCTGATCACTAGGGAAGTGAAGTCTCAATTGTGACACAGATAAAAGTGGCTTCCTATGCAAGGTCAGATTATATAAGAAGTTTAACAGTTAACACTGCTGCATACTGCAGGGTCATAGCAGATCACTGACATTATTATCAAACATGTTCCCTGCCTGCGTTTCCCTAGTTTACTTTTCAGTGACTGCACTTGCTAGCAGCTCAGCTATGTGACAGCAAACTGATCTAATATAGAAGCATTTCTGTTAGATCCGATAGACTTGCTACAATCCTCAGGAAGATACAAACTTAACATGGTTACTTTGCATCGACTTGTGTCAGATGAATGCAAGGATCAGTAATGTTGCTAGGTAAGGCAATCACACACGTTTTAACCACTTTACTCTTTAGGCTAGGGATACACTGTGCTCTTGGATGCACTGACGTCAGTGCAACCATCACGGTTAGCTCAGATAAGGGCCACATTATCAGCCATGCTACATAGCGCAGCTGATAATGTGGCCTCTATGAATCAATGGGCTGACGTATAAGTAGCACATGATGCGTCAACATAATCGTCAAACACAACGCAGACTTGAACTGATGAATCGGGGGCTATGATGAGCTGTGTAGACAGTCACTTCAGAACCCATTGCCTTCACTTCAACTTTCCACCTTAGCTATTATTTACCATTTATATTTTATTTGTTTTAGTTCACAATAAAGAAGTACAAATCAGGGGTACAAAAAAAAAAACATTGTTCAAAAAGCTTATCTACAAAACTAAATACAAAATTGACTGCTTTATAAATACATTACTGACCTTAAGAGCTGTTATGCCTGAACATCAGCTAGTTCTGGTGGCATAGGAGACTTAGGATGTTTACTTTCAAAGTGCTGCTTGAATGTTTTAGGGTCTGGCATCTGGGTCTAAATGTAAAATGTATAGACATTAAAAAACAGACAGTACTAAAAGTCAACAAATTAAAATGACATGGTCATCCTGCTTGACTACCTTTACATTTCTGCTTTTTACAGAGTCTACTCCTGTTGATGATGGGTGGACAACTTGGATATACCTTATTTTTTTCAGTAAGAAACACCCCATTGTTTTGAGAGGATCAGCCAGTTACATATAAAGTGAATATACCGAATGTTTTGGCAAAGAAGGCAGGGCCAGGGCCAGGCAGTATCCACTCTTCATTCCTCCAGCCAAAAAAAAAGTTATAGGGATATTAGCTCCAGAATGTGCAGGGATATGGGAAACTTTAATGTGTCCATACACTAGAAGTACCCATCCTCTGAACCCACTGACCACCTAATGGAGAGACAGGTTTTACCATCTGGCACTTATAATTTACTAAAAAATTATCATTTTACAGGGAGTGCAGAAATTATTAGGACAAAAATGAGTGATTTTGAACCACATCATCCTCATGTATGGCATGTGTCTATACCCAAGCTGGTAATAGGTCGAAAAAGCATACACCAATTTAAGCAATTAGGTGATGTGGCATGCTCTGTAATGAGGAAGGGGTGTGGTCTAATGACATCAAAACACCCTATTATAGGTTGTGCATAATTATAGGCAACTTCTTTCCTTGGCAAAAATGGGTCAAAAGAAGGAATTGAAGGCTTAGAAGAAGTCAAAAAATAGTGAGGATATCTGCAGAGGGATGCGAGCACTCTTAAAAATTGCAAAAGCATACTGAAGCGTGATCATGAAACAATTCAAGCGTTTAATTCAAAATAGTCAACAGGGTCGAAAGAAGAATGTGGAAACAACAAAGGAGGCGCAAAAAAACTGCCCATGAATGAGAAGAAAAGTCAAGGGCAGTGCCAAGATGCACCTTGCCATACACAGTTTGGCCATATTCAGAGCTTGCAACATCACTGGAGTTGCCCAAAAAGCACAAGGTGTGGCAATACTCAGAGACAGAAAAGGTGAAAGAAGACATAACTGAACAAGGACACACAAGGTGAAACGTCAAGAACTGAGGCCAAGAAATATCTCAAGACTGATTTTGTCTAAGGTTTTATGAGATGAAATGAGGGGAGATGAGAGTGAGTCTTGATGGGCCAGATGGATGGGCACGTGGATGGAAATTGGGAAAGTGGCATGAGAGAGATCCAGTCCGGACTCAGACGAGCCAAGGGTCGGAGTGGAGTACTGGTTGGGTGGGCTGGTACCACAAAGATGGAGCTTGTGGGGCCTTTTCGGGGAGGAGTTGAGGGATGGAGTCAAAGCTAAACCCAGTCTAACTGGCCAGTTTCTGGAAGAAACTTCTTCAAGCGGGAGTGGTACAGGAAGAAGTTGCATTCTTCAAGAAAAACATGATTTTCATGCAGGAACAATGCTGCCATCACAACAAGTCAAGTACTACACAGCGAGGCTGGGCAAGAAAGGGTAGAGTTATAAAGATGAAGAAAAACTATAGACATTGGCCTAACTTGTTCACCTGATTGAACCCCATGAGAACCTGTGGTCATCATCAAATGGTGATTTACAAGGAGAGAAACAGTCACACCTCTCTGAACAGTGTCTGGGAGGCTGTGGTTGCTTGCGGCACGCAATGTTGATGGTGAACATATCAAAACACTGACAGAATCCATGGATGGCAGGCTTTTGAGTGTCCTTGCAAAAAAAAGGTGGCTATATTGGTCACTGATTTGTTTTGTTGTTTTGTTTTGAATGTCAGAAAGTATATTTGTGAATGTTGAGATGTTATATTGGTTTCACTGGTAAAAATAAATAATTGAAATGGGTATAAAATTAGTTTTTTGTTAAGTTGCCTAAAATTAGTACAGTAATAGTCACCTGCACACACAGATATCTCCTAAAATAGCTAAAACTAAAAACAAACTAAAAACTACTTCCAAAAATATCAGCTTTGATATTAATGAGTTTTTGGGTTCATTAGAACATGTTCAATAATAAAATTATTCATTAAAAATACCACTTGCCTAATAATTCTGCACTCCCTGTATGTTTGGACCTTAAAGGCCCCCATACACGTGTCGGATTCGCACCGGATTCCGGCACGATCGATTCCGGGCGCGTGCACGCCAAACGATCGTGCCGGAATCGCATGCAGCCCACCTGGTCCGATCGATCACGTCCGATTGATCAGGGGCTCAGAATCGGATCCGACGGAGAACCAACATGTTGGTCTTTCTCATGCGATTCTGTCCGGATCAGGGGGAGTTGCCATTTGTGAGGTGGACAACCGGACACGGATCCGTCCCGGAATCCGTTGGACAAGGTGGTATGCTGTGATAATTGGCCGATTGAGCACACCTGCGAATCCCGGCAGAATCGCCGGAATCGATCGGGGGAGTGATCAATTGGACATGGAATCCGACACGTGTATGGCTAGCTTAAGACACACAGACATTTCCCCATTGATTTTAATGTGGAAAAAGTGCATCTTATAGTCCAAAATTACAGAATCTTTCTATTGTTTACCAACCAGTTAAATTATCTAAAGCTGTCCATACCAAAATGCTTACAACTGCTGACTGGTTAGCCATCAAGAGACCTGAACTACACAGGCACATTCTTGCACTTTAGATGGGCAAGCAAAAGCATAAGAAAGATACCCGTTATGTGCACTGATTCCAACTTGACTAACATCAGTTACAGAAGAAATCTTCTACAGCTTTCACACATTGCAAAGTATTTCAATGAAGCAGTACTGCCCTTTCTGACAGAACAGTATACCTGAGAGAACACAATTTAAATATCACATTTTAACAGGGATATGAAGACACATTACCCTGCACACAGGACATGTGAAGACTAAAGCTGCTTTGGCTGCAGCTTTCTGATCAGTTCCATGTTTCTTCTTCTCTGCTTGCTTCTTAGCATTCTTTTGTTGGGATTGTATTTTCTGTTGCCCCCTAGCCATCTTGCCAGCCCTGTAAATGCATAAAACATTTCATTACTAACACAAGTATTGATTTCTGTTGCGTACCATGGAGAGAAATAATAAGAAGTTAAGAATATTTCTAACAGGTGATGTGTTAGATGGAACTAGACTCCTCTCCTCTTTGCTGCCAATACACACTTTGAGTATCCAAAGCCGCCAGTTTTAACTTCCATGGAGGTAATCCTGAGTGTGGCATTCATTGTGGGGTGGGGTTCATTTTCAAGTACAAACTAGTAGCCCCAAGCCACACTTGGGGTGATTTCCTGGTCCTCACAGACCTGCAATGCCTGCCTAACACCTGTGTACCCTGCCATTATTAATGGGATGCACTGGGGGTGCGACACTGTAGGAAATGGAAGCAGATTTTATTGTCATCTGTTTAAAGAGGACCTGCCTAGACTCTGCCTTCGATAATCGGTACTAGGAGGTGACAATAGGGCAGATCGGAGGTCAAAAGTAAAATAAAAACCACCCAAAAAACACTTTCCCGGTAAAAAAACAAAAAACAAACAAAAAAAAAAAGACACTTCACCTCCTCAGTGACTTGCGCCATGGCACACGAAAGGTGACACAGGAGAGTAGATTTCACTTCTGACATCTACTGTCTCATGCGCCCATAGGCAGTCACATCTGAATGAGGTGATGTGGAGGGGCAGAGCGTCACCAGATTCTGATCAGGATTGGTGATGGGAGCGGGACCGGAAGAGTCTGGCTCCTCCAGCTTGCTACCTGGAACATTGGACACTCCAGGCATGGCACTGCGGGAGCAAGCAGACAAGTAAGATAAGTTTTTTTCTCCGCTGTCCCTGTATGAAAGCTGCATGGAGGGAATTTATGTATATAACTATAACAGCCAAAAAGATTCAGACCACCACTTGTGTCACCTACTGCAGAAACACCTTTACTGGCAACCCAATGGTGAAAGTGCAAGCAATAAAGCACATGGTGTCAGCCAGCACAGAGGGTCATCACTGGAGGAGGGGGATTGTCAGAAGGTTCAAGTATAATGACAAGTTCTCCCACAATACACACAATTTCCCACAAGAAGCATTAGGGATTAGACCAATAGGGAACGCTGGCCAAAGAATTGTTCTAGAATATTTATATAGTATGAAGTCTGGACATAGAGCTGCGAATCTGCATAGGAGGTATCTGACCAGGCAACTCGTACACATATGGATTGGAACTTCGCACTATTCTGTGGCAGTGCTGTCCACTACGGTCTGTCCATCATGTATCCACTCACATGGCCGCCCACTGAGCACAGTGCTAGAGCTGCCTCAGCCATTTTGCCATGACAATGGTCTGTCCAGAGCCCAATGTTGGCAGCAGCTTCCAGAACCCGGCAGGCATCTTCTCCATGCAGCCTTCCCAAACACTGTACTGCGTGCGCGTGCAAGCCCCCACTCCGTACTTACCTCTCTTCCTTCTCACACCACCAACGTCCCGCCGAGCCCTCTCTCTGTCACGATTACCAAGTCACGCGGTGTCGCGACACACAGGCGGCACTCACATCCGGGCTTTTCCGGCTTCTTCCAGTTTAGTCATTACGTCACTTCCTTCTAAGGACCAGAACGGTTGTTGCTAGGTAACCGTCGCCATAGTGTAGACTGGTGTAACGGTGAGCGTGTTTGTTCAGGTCGGGAAGGAAAGATATTAGAAAACATCTTACTGTGTGTCAGCTTTTCTGTCAGTATTCTCTCCTCTCAAACGTGATCTTTATCATAGTGTCAGTGTTAGGCTATGTTCCCAGGGTGGGCGCGATTTTTATTGCTTTCATTTAGTTGCGTGGGCTTGTCCCCACTTCAACTAAGGGCTGCGATCGGACGCGGTTTGACCTGCAATCAGAATTGCGGCTCCCCACGTTTAGATCGCAGGTAGATGCATCTTTTTTGTCCTGATCACGCCCATAGACTTTTATGGGCACAATTTTTGATTGCACAAAATTGCATCCCTTTATTAACTATGGGCAAGTTCAAGGGTCAGTTTTTTTTCCGCCTAAGGCTATGTTTCCACTACAGCGATACTCATTGTGGGCGGAAATCTCACATGGTTTTTCACAACCGCGATCAGGAGCATTTATGTTGCGCCCGTAGAGAATGAATGGGGACACATTCAAAAATCGCGCCCCAATTCATTTAGACACGGTTTTTGATTGCGTCCATTCATGTCAATAGCCCCGATCAAAAACATAAGCCGCTGTAGTGGAATTTATTACATTGAAATGTATAGGCACGATCACCGCCACACAGTTAAAAAACATATCTGAAAAGCAGCAGACCCATTTTTGATACATTCAATGGTTCTGTTATGGCCACCATACACGTGTCGATATGTTGCAGATCAATCTTCGATTCGATCCTAGTTGCGATCGGTAAATCGCTCATCGATCTGTTTGTAATCACAATTGTTGCTCTTTTGATGCATGTTGGATCAAATGTTGATCGGATGGATACTGCTTTCGATTGGAAATAACGAGATGCTGATTGTTCACATCGAATCGAAAATGATTGATTTTCCAAAAGATGATTCAATTTGTGTATGATCGATATAAATTTTCGGACATGTCCAAAAACCCTTTAATTGACATGTTGTTCGTTTTCTATCATTTGTGGTTGATCGATTCAAGTGGACATTGATTGTTTTTTCTTCAATCGACTTCAAAATCGGTAGTTTTAGATCGATCGCATGGAAATAACGATACATGTACAGTGTTCTCCCCAGAATTTTTTTTTAGCCGGGCGGCGCGATGACGTCATCGCGCCGCCTGCTCCGGTCCGGCGGCCCTCTGATAGGCTGCCGGCCAGCGGCAGCACACAAATCCTCTGACAGGCGGCGCCTCCCCATTCTTCAGGAGCGCGCCGCAGCCACTGAAAGACTCCGGCCCGCGGCTCCGGTAGTGTGCCGCGGGCCGGAGTCTTTCAGTGGCTGTGGCGCGCTCCTGAAGAATGGGAGGCGCCGCCTGTCAGGCTGCTCGCTGTGTGCCGGGCGGGGACCAAAATCTCCCGGGCGGGCCGCCCGGCCAATCTCCTCTGGGGAGAACACTGATGTATGGTGGCGATTAATACGCATCTGCCCATGCTCACTGAGTTGCCATTGGCACGAAACAATGCTAGTGCGCATGTGTGTATACGTGTGTATGCATCCATTGTGTAACAACTTCCCACTTTTAATGCCCGCCATACACAGCAATTTTAATGTAATGAGATTAGGCATATCTGCAGATTTTACAAAGTTACACGATGCAAATTATCGGGATGTTGTATGGCATCTGCACGATTTGAACACATGGTCATCTCAATGCATTCTAGTAGAGCAGCGGTTCCCAAACTGGGGTGCGCAGTCTGACCACCAGGGGTGCGCGAGTGAATGTTTGTAATGGCGGAAAAATATATATTTTATTATTTTTATGTATTTATCTTGGGTATTAACTTGACATGTCATATTTTTGAGAGAAAAGAAATTAACTGAGAGAGAGAAAAAAATCACATTACAAATTGTCATTTACAACCCTATGCATTACTCATCTCGCGGTTTCACGTCTGCGTCACAATACCCCCGCCCTTATACATTAGGCGCTAAGTGATACTACATTCGTAACTTAATTTTTTTCGCTTAATAAATTCATCAAAATGGACACCTGGTTAAAAACTGGAACTTTAAAGAAGTCAAGTGACAGTAGGGATGAACCATCTACATCGGCCGATGTAGATGGTTCATCCCTACTGTCACTTGACTTCTTTAAAGTTCCAGTTTTTAACCAGGTGTCCATTTTGATGAATTTATTAAGCGAAAAAAATATGGAGATGTTCATAGTGGCATAGTGGATATATTCAAGTGGCCTTGAATATATGGACTCGGAGGATAACGAACGAGGTGAAGAGGCGCAGGCGGGAACAGAGAACTCCAGCAGAGATGTACTGATGAAGAGAATTAGGCCTACGCTAGAAAGTAAAAAAAGTCAAGTAAGAAACGCAAATATAACGACAGTTACATTGGTTTCGGGTTTACATGGACTGGAGATGCAAAAATCCGCATTGTGTAGTCTGCAGTGAGGTTTTAGCTAATAGCAGTCTTAAGCCCTCATACATGGTTCAGCACTTACAAACAATACACACCAATTTGCAAGACATGCCTGCAAGTTTTTTTCAAGGAAAATATGAGGAACTGCAGAAGAAGAAAAAAATTATCCACTCCCATTCTGGCTTAAGGGCTTCCAAAAATGCTCAGAGAGTGTCATATCTGGCGAGTTACCGCATAGCTAAAAGAAGTATGCCCCACATAATTGGTGAAAATCTTTGTTTACCCGTTTCCAAAGATATAGTAAACTGTATGCTCGGAGAGAAAGCTGCAAAGACGTTGGACAAAATACCTCTCTCCAACAATACTGTGGCTTGTCGCATTGATTCAATATCTGCCGACATCCTCAGCCAGCTAATAAGCAGAATAAAAAACAGCGAATTCTTCTCACTGCAAGTGGATGAGTCTACTGACGTAGCAAATCTATCTAATCTTCTGGTCTATGCACATTATTTATTTGAGAACACAGTCCATGAAGATTTTTTGTTTTGCCGTCCCCTTGCCACCCGTTCAACCGGGAAAGATATTTTTAAATTCATAGTTTTTTCAGAGTAAACTAATTTGACTGGGCGCACTGTGTTGGAATTTGTACAGACGGGGCAAAATCAATGATGGGGAGGCACAAAGGAGCAGAAGCTTTCATCCGAAAAGTTGCATCATCGGTTTCCTGGGTACACTGCAGCATCCACGAGAAGCTCTAGCGACGAAAAACATGCCAGATGAACTTTTGTCTGTACTTAAAGCCGTTGTGAAAATCGTCAACTTCATAAAAGCTCGTCCATTAAATTCACGTATTTTCTGAACAATATGCAATGAAATGGGCAGCGAGCACGAAACTCTTCTGCTGCACACAGAAGTGTGCGGGTTATCGCGTGGAAAGGTCTAAGAATTTTTGAGCTACGATGTGAAGTGCGTGAATTTTTGTGTTCATAACCCATTTCACCTTGAAAGATGAAATCTGGCGTATCTGGCAGACATATTTTCTACTCTTAATGAACTTAATTTAAGTCCTTAGTACTACTGTTTTTGCAGGTCCTTAGTACTACTGTTTTAAACACCCAGGACAAAGTTGAAGCACTTGTTAAAAAGCTAGTCTTCTGGGCTAACTGGATAAATGGAAACTCCACTGAATTTGTGCAATCCCGGGAAGCTGCACTAAGTACTCATGTCAAAGGCCTCATAACTGAACATCTCAACCAGCTTAGCCAAAATCTAAGGACTTACTTCTCCCCTATGGACCAGTCTAAGATATGGATTCGGACTGCTTTTGATGTCACTCCTCCAATCTCACATCTCTCATTTCAAGAGCAAGAACAATTACTGGAGTTATCATCTGATGGGAGACACAATACTTTTTAAAAATAAGTCACTCGTGGATTTCTGGCCTTCATCTGTGGTGGAGTATACAGGATTGTCAAAGCAGGCACTGAAAGTGTTGATGCCCTTTGCAACCACATACTTATGTGAGGCAGGCTTTTCTGCACTGACATTGTTGAAAACCAAACATCGACAAAGACTAGATGCTGAAAGTAATCTGTCATCCATTGAACCACATTTTCATGATCTGTGTGCAAAAATGCAGGCCCATCAATCTCACTAAAAAGGTAAAAAGCAATGTTTTTATTAAAAACTGGAATGTTGATATTTTCTAATATACAGAAAATGTGTATTTAGTTATTGTAGTTGGAAAATGTGGAGTTTAATCAAAGGGGTGCTTGAACAGGGTGTCAAATATTAGAAAGGGGTGCACACAGCAAAAAGTTTGGAAACCACTGTAGTAGGGCATAGGTGGGAGGCAAAATGATACATTTTACAAAATACCAGAAACTTAGGTTGTGGCTCATGGAGCACACCATAGCAAAATGTGAGGTTATTCTATCTCAACCTGCCAGGCCAATCCCAGCTGCATAGTGTGTCCAAACTGGTCTTGGGAGCAGTACAAGCCTCTCTGCTGAGCAGCCTTTTTGGTTATGTCTCTATGGGACTCTCTTAACTGTGGCTATAGATAGTCGTCTACCTTTCCCTACACAAAGTCCTTTGATACGTCCCTGAAACTGATTTGTTCCCTAGGAGACATATTGTGTCTTGATCCTGACGGTTAGGCCATGTGTCCCTGTGCTAGACACGCTGCGGCCAATTTGCAGGCAGATTTCCTGCATTTGCGGGCAGTTTGCCTGCTGCTTATTAATGTATGCATGCATTATTAATTCATGCTTTCGTTTAGCATGACAGAGATGCTGAAAAGCAGTGCCAGAACAGCATCGGGCACTGCTTTTTCCCATCTTGCAGACATTCTATTAATCTTAAATAGACGTGTCAGCAGCGGCACTGCATTGAAGACAAGGCATTCCACGATTTTAAAACAGCGCCGCAGGCACGATGCTGATCAGTGAATACAAGCCCTTATGATTATGTTGTGTCGGGAGAGTGCAGTGTGTAGAACTACTTATGCGACCAGGTTCTCAGGGTGGATGTCCTCTGCTCGCACACCAGGTTCAGCTTACAGCCCAATAAATCCAAGGTCCACGACAGCAGGAAGGGGCTATTTACAGTTTATTTGGAAGATATTTACAAGCTTGCACCATCACCCAGAGGAAGGGATGGGGTTCAGTAGTAGGGATAAACGTTCCAAACTTGTTGCTGACGAGCTGCTGTACCTGTGGCTGGGTGTTGTGGACCTTCTTCAAGATGCAGC
Organism: Ptychadena robeensis; assembly: GCA_036250615.1. Classification (NCBI taxonomy): domain Eukaryota; kingdom Metazoa; phylum Chordata; class Amphibia; order Anura; family Ptychadenidae; genus Ptychadena; species Ptychadena robeensis. Next base: position 108,674,673 of record CM070033.1, on the reverse strand, counting down.
ACTGGAGGCTTGAAGTCATCTAGCAAGCCAGTGCAGCAAAGCCCAGAATATTCTAAAGACTGACTATTAATGTCCTTAGACAGGGGCTGGCATAAGGCCTTTCAGGGAATGATACACTATTATACTATGTATTATACATACAAGTTGAACTTGTAGGACAGTAAAGATTGGTGAGACCTGTAGTTCTAAGGTTCAGTTGGTTGGGAGAACAGTAAATCATCCTATGATTCTGTCTATGCATCTAATTAACTGTGCATTTGAGATCTTACTTGGTTTTGGAGCTCCTGGACCCCTTTTTAATCTTTCGGAAAACCATTAAAATATCATATTCTCCATAACTATTATATTTGTTTCAAGTTCCTGCCTATTCCCATATCTTGGCATCATTTCCAAATCAGAGAAACTCTTGTACTTCATATGGGGGCAGAGCAGTGTTTCCCAAACTTTCCTTGCAGGGCCCCCCTTTTCTATTTAGGAATATTATCCAGCCCCCCCCCCCCCCTTCCTATTCAAACACATGTTAAAAATGAGGGCCAGCGCCCCCCTAGAATACTTTTGCACTCCCCAGTTTGGAAACCACTGGGACAGAGTAACGCACAAGTGTCTCTCAAAATCTTCTACAGCTGCAGACTATCTAGGTGTTTGGGTGTCCCACACTTCTATAAGTATCTCTTACTGGTTCGAATCACTCACTAACATCCCTACATGCCACCCGTGAGAGGATTTACATAAGTGACCTGGCCCCTATCTCTATCTATAACTTTATTTAGCTCCCTCCTAAAATACGCCCTCCCCTTCAAAATCCTCTTTATGTCATACTTTGAGATTCTGGGATTCTACACAATGCTCACACTCCCCTCAATTGCTCTCAGTTATCTTCCATAACTATCTCTTTCTCCTGAAGATCCTCTGGCCTGATTTCTGTCTTTTACCAGATTTTATTTACTACAATTATTGCCGATACATTACTAAAAGGGGAGAGGATGCTCAATGGATCTACCTGACTGGGAGCTGATATCTAGAGTCCCCAGGTGTTCCCCTAAGGTTCTCATAGCTGTAAAAAAAAAAAGTAATCAACGTTGTCACGCACCCCCCTAGTGGCTGGACCGCTCAGAGGCCTCCCAATCGATTTCAACACACAGAGAGTCCAACTAGGTCGGTACAATCAGTGCACCGGAATCGCCGGAATTGGGCCGCAGTCAGACCATAAAGGGGAGCGTGCAAATTACAGGACCAGAAATAACACAATATTTTGGTATCACTGCCACCATCCCATTTAATTCGGGAAAAGGGAAACCCGTTCTGATTAGCACTATAAACGTCTAGGTACCGACTCTTCAGAAAGCTAGCGAAGCGTTCTGCGGTATTCAAAGCAGGTATGAGGCTGAGAGAAATGACTTAGGAGTCATTTATTTTATGCAATACAAGTTATTAAAATATACAATAAATATTAAAATCAACAATTAAAGAGAGTGTAGTCCAGGGTAAAATAAAAAGGGAAAAACGGAAGGAATGATACTTAAGGTTGCTGAAGAAGAGTGTCCGTTCGTAGGGGAAAGTCCAAGAATTATAAGTCCAAAATGAAATGGCCACCAGCACTGTGGTTCTCTGCTGGTGCTCTTCAGGTGATGGTAAAATGGAGAACTCTTTAGAGCATGCTCTCTTTGTGTTTTAAGGATGAAAATCCTGGGCGGGTTTTGAGATCCGGCCCCCATGGGCGTTATTATATTTTTGGAGGGAAACGACGTCCCAAAATATGACACGATCCATATTTTGGCCCATGGCCGTGGTACACAGATGGCAATGGCATATCCACACTCCCCAGAAATTATCGGTCACATTAATACCAAATAATAATGAAATGACATATACAGTCATGAAGAAAGGTTATAACTTGGAGCCAGTCCATGCCAGAAGTACATATTCTATATCAGGGTATCCGGCTGGGTCAGACGAATTCGCTGATATATGTTTCATAAATGATGTCCACTGGACAGACCAAAATTATAACAGACATTACTAGTGTGGTCGGTGCCGGGTTATTGTACTTTTCTTTGTACGATCAAATGTATGGATACACTTAGAACCTTATCTCATCTTATCCAACAGACAATACGGCAACACCACAGCAGGGGGTTGAGTTGGGCCTTTGAAGCCCCACTGGGGGATGAAATGAAACCTCTATGACACTTCTACGAAACCTAATTGCAGCCATCCCTTTTGAAGCGTACAGCCCTCCTAGATGAAAGACCACACTCTATTTACATATAAGTTGTTTCAGTGTCAATACAGGGAAATATATCATATTCCTACAGATTCAATACAAATATGATGTATTAACACATGGAGGCTGGATGACCTCACGGTTCATCCGTGACAAACGTCATTTCCGGTTTCTGGATAATACCACACAGGAGCCATTTATAGGCATTCCTCATGGTCAGAACCTTCATACCTGCCAACCCTCCCGTTTTTGCCGGGATAATGCTGATAATGTGCGAGGTGGGACATAAGCCCTCTCCCTGCTATATCAGCGTGATTTCAAGAATCCGGGAGAAGTCCTGGATTTCTCTCCATATATTCCATGACAGGCTGTAGTTTGCTATTTTTTTTTGGGGGGGGGGGGGTTATTTTGTAATTTGTTTGTAGCATACTACATTAGCGTTGTCATGACAGACTTTCTATTGTTTTGGTATTATTTGTTTTCTTATTAAATTTTTTTTTTAAAATTACATTCAGAGAAACAATAGCTTCTTCACTGGGGTCCCCCCTGAAGGTAGAGGGACCCTAATTGGTAAGTCTGGAAAGCTGAAGTAGAGCAAAGAGATGAGTGCTGTGTGGTTTTCATAAAAGATCTCTGTGCTGCAGAAGTCGGGTCCCTTCTCCCATGCATGTAAGAGCAAATCTAAAGAGAAGAATGACCTGAATGGCCAGATCGTTTGGCCAGTCCTTGAAAGCTTCATTTGCCTCCCAGTACTTGAGCAGTGTGCTCTGTACACATAAAGAGAGAAGGCTTCTATACAGGAAGCTGTGAAACCGAAATTGTAAGTTTTCAGCCATAAGGTCTAAACATAACCAAAACAAAGATGCTTCCTTTTTGAAGCAAACTCCAGAATATAGACATAGAGAATATCTTAGAAAGTCCAATGACTTAAGATAGTCATAGAAGTGCAGGTTCTCCCTCAATATATGAGGGGCTGACTGCAGCGTGATGACATCATTATGCTGCAGCCGGACCCTCAGAGGATAGGCCGGCATCCTTTGTGTGCCGGACATTACTTTGGATTAGGACGGGGAATCTACCAACATGTTGGATCACTGTGAGCGCACTCGATTTTCTCGGTGAAGCGACCGCAGAGTGATTGGCGGGAATGTGAAAAAGTAATCGGCTACCTTTAGAGCCTGGCTGTGAAATAAAAGAATGATCGTATGGCCCTTAGGTAAAATGCATCACTTGGAAAAGCTCAGGCAAGGAATGAGGTCAAAATGAACTACCGTATTTTTCGGACCATAAGACGCACACCGTTTTTAGGGCAGGAAATCCAGAAAAAAAATATTTATTAAGTTTTCACATCAATTGGGTTAATGCAATGAATTCAATATTCAATTCAAACCAGCAGGGGTCACTAGCAGCAGTGACTCAGCACACGTCTTCACACTGATCACTCGGGAGGAGGAGGAGGGAGGGGGGCAGAAATCTGCAGCCTTCTCCCTCTCCTCTCCTCTGCTCTAAACAGCTGCTCTGATCAGCTGTGATTGTGTCCGTGGGAACTGCCGAGTTATTGCGGTTCCCACTGACACTGAGAGAGGGAAAGATGGCAGTCCATCTCTCCCTCTCTCTAGCTTTTCTGACAATCTGGCAATTTTGCAGAACAGCTGAGAGAGCCGGCATCTCTCAACTGACAGTTCCTCCAGCTCCCCCGGCTAATCTCCGTGCCGGGGGAGTTGGCGGGCAGCCAAGATGCGACCACCAGCGGCCGATCGGGGGTCGCACATTCGGACCATAAGACGCAGGCACTTTTTGCCCCCAATTTTGGGGGTGAAAAATTGCGTCTTATGGTCCGAAAAATACGGTAAGCACTTCTCTTCTGCTCAATTTGCAGGATCATCTAAAAGACGTCTTATCTAAATTATGGGGATGGGGATGCAGTTAAATTGATTCTATACTCAAAATAAAAAAACAACAATATTACATTGACAGGGCTGCACATAACTTTTTTAGTGAGCTCCTCAGATAAGTACCAGGAGATGGTGTTTGGTACTCATCCCATATGTAGGGTGGTCTTCCTCACCGTCTCCCTCACTGTCCTCTGCGTCAGCCTCCTGCATCGTACACTCTGCTGCAGATGGACCTCCCTGTTCCTGATTGAGCCTCCGATTAGTTATCTCCATCCACAGGTCACCAGGTGGCTTTTTGTCACATGTAACTCTCACAGTACAACACCGTTGTACTTTTCTGGCTTAGTAACTAACCCCTGAGACTACATGCAGTCCAAATGTCAACCTTCCATAGTCATATTCCAGCTGTCACACAGTGCTTTTCTCTTGTCAGATTTCACCCTTACATATGCCTACTCTGACTTTCACCCCCCAGATCTCCAACAACCTTAGAAGACCACTATTTTTTGTATTTGTAATTTATATTCCCAACTGCACACCCCCTAACTGCAACATTTCATGGTTATTAATGTTTCCCTGAGGTTATCCACATAAATTGTATATATTTAACAATAAAAACTGAAAATGTTGGCAATCTAAAAAAAATAATTTTACAGTAGTGTATACATAATAAAGTAAAGTTCTTTGTACAGCTATTTAATGGTTGAGATATGCCGATTGTGCTGCAGATCTCTCTCCTCGGGTGCACCTGATAGCTACGGCCGCCCAGACACGGAGCGCCTCCAAGTTGTTTGTACACTTATGAGCTTTGTAACAATAATGCAGGTACGCATTAGCTAGTTTTTGGCCCTTTATGAGTACCACTGAGCACCCCTGTACATTGACATAATATTCATCTTTCAGCAGTTTACATCTGGGAAAACTGCTACAGAATAATAAAAAAAAGGTTATTTTGCCAGTTGCTGTGACTCCAGTTGAGTGACAGTTTGATAGTTGTGGTTTACAGCCCATTACTGTGTGGCATATGCTTCTGATTGATTCCTTCCCCCTTAACTCAGTTACTGATAAGCTATATGTTACATTGGAATGATCTTAATGACCGTGTTTTCATTAAGTACCATATTAAATTGCTTGTATCGTTATTCTTTATTTGTGAAATTAATAAAAAATAAATTGAAAAAAATGTACCTTCCTCATGTCTGGCGCCAGCATGTTAAGTACTGTGGAAGAGAAGCCAGTTCCACCCATTCTTCAGGAATACTTAATTTTGACGATGGAACTGTAATTGTACAAAATGCTGCTTTCAATACATTACATCCCACAGACCTGATGCTGCCATCAAAATCCCACAGGACTGGGCACTTGTGTCACACACATCCCGAGTGCCCTCGTGGTGAGTCAGTTTCACTCAGTTCAATAGTCCACCTTAGTCTTTCTGGTCACTGACATCACTGTGTGATCACTGCTGACATTGTGCGCAACCATTTTAACATTTCTTCCAACCAGCCTATATGTTGCTACAGCCCTGGAATATCCAACTACAGTAAGCAGCAAGGGACAGGGCATCTGAGAATGCGGGATATGTTTTCTGATCTCTGTTTTCATCATTTTTTTTAATTGCAGAACACATCTGCAGCACAGATTGTACCACAACAGACTGGATATGAGAGTGGCATTTCTGAATACTAGAAAAGACGGGCTTTAAACACCAGCTGAGCAGTAACAGAGCTTCCATACTTCTTCAGTTTACACGTGAGATCAGTGGTTGGATAGGTACAGTGTGTATTTTCTTTGCAGGGTACTTTTTATCCACAACATTTAGGTGTCACACAGAGTGTGCTGAACTTTCCTAAAATACTAGATGCTTGTCCATGAGGCTGCCTATCTGGTCAGTGCTTTGCATCACCTACTTAAAATGAAAACAGTGATAAGGACCTGCAGCTATCACAATGTGCATACTTGTCCAAGTGTGGTGACATACTATTGATGGCAGAGGTCAGTAATAACAGCTTGGAATTTCCCCTATGGCAAGTTTATATGGATTGTTCAATTGAAAAAAAACTAAAGAAAGAATCCCATTTTTACGATTCTTGTTTACAAGCCTGAATACACTTCGGCAAATAAAGTCAGAAAGTAACTCCCCAAGTGCAGCAAGAACCATTATTGTCAGTTTCTGTCTGTGGTGTACTTTTGAAAGACTTCTTTAATGCTGTCTGTCGGGTCACAGTACAACCCTACAAAGAGCAGCTACGCTATAGGCAGGGGTGCACATAACTTTTTTAGCGAGCTACTCAGATGAGTACCAGGAGATGGTGTTTGGTACTCACCCCATATGTAGCGTGGTATTAATATGTGCTCTCTCCCTCACTGTCCTCTGCATCAGCTTCTTGACTGGTAGATTCTGCTGTAGATGGACCTCCGTGTTCTTGATTTATCATTAGATAATCGGTCTCCATCCACAGGTCACCAGCTGGCTTTGGGTCGCATGTAACACTTCGCAGTACAACACGGTTTGAACCCCCAGATCTCATACCTCAGTAGTACAACCCTGAAATGTTCTGGTTTAGTAACTAATACCTGAGACTACCTGCTGTCCAAATGTCAACCTTTTATAGTCATTATCCAACTGTCAAACAGTGCTTTTGTCTTGTCAGACATTACCCTTACATGTGCCTACTTTAAAGCTGGGAACACACGGCTTAAGCCATTCAAGGTTCCTGGCAGCAGTGCGATGTCGTCCTGCTCCGACAATGCTTTTCATGGGGACCCACAGTCCCCATACAATGCAATGGACATTGGTGGTTATTTACGGTCATGTCCAATATCTGGCCCATATCTAATGGCCACATTATATATGGGCCAGATAAATGATCATGAGCGCGCAAGGCGTTTGAAGCGGCCATCAATCTAGCCCATATGCATATGCAGGGGTGCACATAACTTTTTTAGTGAGTTCCTCAGATGAGTACCAGGAGATGTTTGGTACTTACCCAATATGCAGGGTGGTCTTCCTCACTGTCCTCTGCATCAGCCTCCTGCATGGTAGATTCTGCTGCAGATGGACCTCCCTGTTCCTGATTGAGCCTCCGATTAGCTGTCTCCATCCACAGGTCACCAGCTGGCTTTGCGTCAACTATAACTCTCACAGTACAACACCATGTAACCCCCAGATCTCATTATATATGTCAGTAGTGTAACTTTTCTCTTGTCAAATTTTACCCTACATATGCCTACTCTGACTTTCGTCCCCCAGATCTTTAAGTCCAATAATTTTTTGAATTAGTAATTTGCATTCCCAATTTGACACCCCTAACTGCAACCTTTTATAGTTAATAAAGCTTCCCTGCGGTATTTCAAGTGACATAAATTGTATATGTTTGGGGGGGGCATGGCCTGGCTATGGCTGTGTAAAGTCACACACACCGACGGCGCCCGCTGCTACCGCTTTAATCTCGTCGATAACCCGACATCCCGCACCCGATTGCCCTCTCAACATGGCCACCCGTGCGCACAAAAGTAAGGAAAAGAAGACAGACCAGAAGGATAAAGTTGTCAAGAACTTTTTCTGCTATCAAAGCCGGACAAGGATCTGAGGCCTGCTTCTAAGATGGCGGCTGTTTCTCCAACCGCGCTCTCGGAAACGAGCTCCTCCCGGCCGGAGCGGAGCTTCACGCCGGGATCCCTATCAAGTGACTCCGCTGCCCCCCAACAGGCGCCCCTGGGGCCCCAATCATTGTGGCCACAAATAATGGATGCCCTCCCTAAGGTCCTGCAGCTAATGCTGCAGAACCTCCCGTCAAAAGCGGACTTTGACTCTCTCGTCACCCGGCTGGAAACATGGCAGAAAAACCTTCAGCCCCTACAAAAGACCGTGGCCAACACCACAGCCCGAGTGGATGTTATGGAGGAAAGGCTGAACGCCCAGGAGGCATCCATCTCCAAGATGGCCGACGTCATCAACCAACATGACACACTGCTGACAAGGATGCAGATTCACCATGAAGATAGTGACCGCAGAAACAATCTGCGAATCCGTGGCTTGCCTGAAGTGACATCAAATGAACAACTGAAGACCACGGTACTGGCCCTTTTCAGTAACCTACTGGGCAATACGTCCCCTGACAGCATCATACTGGACAGAGTCCACAGAGCCGCTGCCCGCCACATCGCCCCAAATGGGAGCCCCCATAATGTTTTGTGCCGGGTCCACTATTATGGCACCAAGGAGGATTTACTACGGCAGGCATGGCTGAAACGCCCCATAGACTTCGACGGAGCCCACATTCAGATCCCGTAACACCCTCCACAGGAGAGCGATGATGAAACCACTCCTGTCGCAGCTGACGTCCGCTGGCCTGCAATACTGTTGGCATCTCAAGATTCATAGTGGTGCCACGGAATTTGTAATCCGCACACCTGAGGAAGTCCCTGCCGTTCTGGAACTACATCTTCCGCCGATTGACCTTCCTAACTGGCTCCAGCACCTCCCTGACCGTGACCCATCTAGACCCTCGCACCTTCGACCAACTAATCCAGAAAACTGACCTGCCGCCCCAGACGGGGCCAAGTTTCTCTACGTAGCAATCTCCGACTGATGGACCATGACAGATGGACTAGGACCTCGAGTGGGACCTGAGCCTCGACCAGATGGGCTAAGTACTGTAGCTTCTCCTTGTTGTTCCTCCATTATTTTTTGGCCCAATACCTCCAGGATTCTGGCTGCTGGTTCCCCTAGGACCTCAATCCCCCCCCCCCCCCCCCCCCCCCCCCCCCCCCCACTTGCTAAAGAACTGAAGTCGGATGGCCCACTTTATACTGCCCCTTCCCGAGGGTCCCATTCACCTCTCTCCACCCCCCCCCTCTCCATGTCAAATGCACATGCCTTTCCGTTGATACCTGAATACTCAACTACGAACTGGGCGCTGTAACCATTCCGGGCTCAGACCAAGCTATTGCAGATCCCCCCTCCCCCCCACCTTTTAGATTTAGAGCCTTACCAGGTGTACTTATTGTTGAAATGAAAAGGTTCTGGATGTTGTGTTTTATTTAAATGTTATATGTATCTCGGTACCGCATGGGCTGACATGCCTTTGTTCGTTCACTACCCCCCACCTAGGCAGCTAAGCTAGTCAAGAGACTACTGTCTCTCCCTGTGGGCTTACGGACAGCAGGCTTTGTAAGCCTTATGTGTTTTGTTGTGACCCTTTACTGGACTTGTTTAATTGATTTAACTGTTTTTTCATTTTGTTTTCCTAATCCCCCCCCCCCTCTTAAACGGTTCACGCAGAACCTTCCCTCCCATTGTGAGTTTCACCTATACGAACCCTCCTCTACTCGTGCTCTTAATTATTCTTCCTCCTCTATTTCACCTTAGCTTTCCCCACTCCATCCTCCTCTCTCCCTTCTCTTTCTTCTCCCTCCTGACCACCCCTTCTCTTCTCCAGCCTCCTGCCCATATCCCCTTTCATTCTTCAAACCTCTCCTTCTGCCCATGCTCCTCAACCTCACTTTTTACCTGCTTCTATACTTACCTTTTTCCGTGTCGGGCGGTTACTTGCACTATGATCCGTGTTGACAGGTCCACAACACTACCCAGGCGGTCTGGTGGCATTGCAACGATGATGCGCTTACTGCAAGCGAGCCCAAATTGTGCCAAGAAATGTCCCCCCACCCATTAAACCACCCCAGCACTGAACTGGTTGATACAAGGCGGATGGAATCCATGCTTTCAGGTCTGGTGACGCAGATTCTGCCCCTTCCATCGAATGTCCATCAGAAATCAAGACCAGGCACTTTTTCCAACCTCTATTGTCCATTTTGCTGAACCTGTAAATAACATTGTAACCTCATTTTCCTGTTCGTAGCTGAAGTTTGGCCAGCACCCCGGTGTTGTGTCTTCTGCTGCCAGCCCAGCTGCCTCAGGTTATTTCATAGTGCGTTCAGAGATTCCTCTTCCTGCAATACCTTGGTTATAACGAGTGGTTATTTGAGTTACTGTTGCCTTATCTCTATCAGCCTCGAACCACTCTGGCCATTCTCCTCTGACCTCCGGCATACAACAAAAGCATTGCGCCCACAGACCTGCTGCGCTGGACTGGATGCTTTTCCCCTTTTTTTTTTCGGACCATTCTCTGTAAACCCAGAGAGGTTGTGCGCGACAATTTCCAAAAGATCAACAGTTTCTGAAATACTCGACCAGCCCCGCCTGGCACCAATAACCAATGCCACGTTCAAAGTCACTTAAATCACCTTTCTTCCCCATTCTGAAGCTCAGTTTGTCCTGACCATGTCAACATGCCTAAATGCATTAATTTGCCACAATGTGAACAAACAAGCAGTTTGACAGGTGTGCCTAATAAAATGGCCGGGTATATACATATATTTATTTTTAAACTATATATATATATATATATATTTATTTATTTTTAAACATATTTAGACTATGAGCACAGACATTTTACCCCTGATTTTAATAGCAAAAAATTTACATCTTTTAGTCTGAGAAATAGGGCAGTTGTCACTTTATGTTTTTTTTACACCTAAAAATAAGTGAACGAATAGAGGCAAATAAACATGGTAAGTGGGCAAGGAGCTTTTTTTATGCTTGCCATATAAAGCTCTGTACATAAAAAAACACAAATCAGTTATTTATTGTACAAGCAGGATAAAAGACACAAAATGTGACTACTTGTCTTTAATATTAAACTCTTTAACTGCTAAAACAAAACAAAAAACAAATTAAAAAAAACCAGAAAAAAACAAAAAAAAAACCTCAAACAGACGTGAAAAACGAGAATTGTTACAACTCTTTAAAATACAAGGGGATAGCAACGCAACACACAAACATGTTGAGGTCCCCTCTGATAGAAAAGAGAGTAATGAATAATCAGTGACATACAGAATCATCTGCTGCGGTCTGAACCCCAAAATCCTTCTTTTGAGAGTGCATGTCCTGTAAGAGTCTCTGGCATGTCATCTTTCATTATTTATAAATGCTAAAAATTCTGGAAAATTTTCCTCCCACTTTGTTTCTAGAATAAAAAAAAATTCCAAGCTATATTTTTTAGGTTTTCAAAGAGGTTTATATATCAGTTGGAAGTTTTTGAAAAAAATGGCCTTGCGGTTTAATGCCCTTGCAAGGAAAGATCCATGGCTAACCGTGTAACGTGCAAATGGGGGTGGGGGGTGTGGCTGAGGGGTCATTCACAACATATTTCTCAAGTGAAACCAAAGAAAAAAAAAATAAAGCAATATACCTTTTAAATCTTTAGATTTTCTTATTTACTAGTACATGAAAACTACTTTTAACAAAATTGCTTACATTTTTTTTTCTTTTAAAGCAATATGGCACGCCGGCCTTATATAAACCGAAAACAAAAATAAAATAGACAAATGTGATTTATTCAATTTCTGCATCTGGCAGAAGAAACTTTGGAGATGTTGTGGCAGGCAACTTTTAGATTTATCAAATGCTCTCAAAACCTTCAAACAAGCCAGATTTCAGCCTGCATTGGTTATAGAATTCTTTCCGTATGTGTTTACTGCCTACAAGAAGATTCTGGAGGGTGACAGATATATGAATAGTAAATCCAAACTGGTTTAAGGTCTTCCATCTTGTAAGTACGTGCCATGATCAGCTAACATTTTATTCAATAAAAAGGTGCAGTTCTGTTTAAGCACAAGTTATATACTCTTTGTGCTCATTTATCACTTGGAGTTGTAGATCTAATTGGTTTAAAAACTATTGACTAGTTGTTACAGTACTCCTGGCTACCAGTGTAGCACAGCAATGTAGTTACACGGTCAGAGATAACCTAAAAACAGTACGTGACTCCCACGATTACTGGGTAAGTGTTAAGTGGCTTATATCATTGGAAGGATGCTGAAACTTATCAAAGTTGGCTGATACAGATTTCCAAACTGTCATTGAATAAAGTGAAATGGGTGGCAAATTTTATGCACCCTATACAGTGTTACAACACTAGTGTGAAGAGACTCATCTTAACTTCTTCAGCTACCCCTACTAGATTTTTGCAGTAGAGTGAGTTCAAAGCAATCTCCCCTATGCTCCAGTTACAAACACATTACAGTTCCTACTGCAAGGTTTAGCACCTAAACTCAGGCGTATCTTTAGGAGTCCATTGCTCATCTCTGTGCCAACCACAAACATAAAGGGGTGCTGTCCATATCCTGTTTAGTGCCAGCAGGAAAATGTGTTTTTATATATAAATTGGGATGGACTCTTGGGCAAAAAGGACAGTGTGTTATATTCCAGGTGAGAAAGTTCACAGTTTAGTGCTTGCCCAGCCCAGCTTCATGTAGAACATATAGTACTCAGTCAGGGCTTTGGAAGTTGGGAGGATCTGAAGAAAATCTAATCAGACATTTCCCCTTCCGAGTCCTCTTTTGCTTTGGTCAGCTCCTCATGAATTTCTCGAACCATAAGGATCCGAGTCAGCATGCTTTCCAATGTGCCAAGGTCAATGGGCATGGAGGAGAACCACATGGGGCTATTGGGTACGCAGGAACGTTCTGGCTGGAGGTAAAATACATCACTCCGCTGCTTTACACTTTCAGAACTGTACAAAACAAAAAGATAATTAATATAAGCAATGGCTACACTGATTTACAGATATTACACATACATATGTAATATAATGGTACTACAGGAATTTAGGGAACCCTAGGAGATTCTAAAATACTCTTTTAAGCCCCCCATACACGTTCCGATTTTTCGTACGAATTTTGCCCGACCGACCG
>CM070033.1:108627104-108661694 GCA_036250615.1 Ptychadena robeensis | reverse complement strand
GTACAATGGGCCGAACCCGGGGCAGACGAAAACACAGAGACGGATTTCCCCCACCGAAAATTATTTGCTCTTACACCAGCAATGGGACCAATATTGTTACTGCTTGTTATGCAGTGTTTTTTTTTCTGTAAAACTTTTCCAATAAAAATGCTTAAAGAACAAAATAAAACTAATTTAGAATATATACACCTTAATGTACATACAACTTAAAGTGGACCAACCACATGGTAGGTCGCTGCAGTATTGGCTGCAGCTCAACCAATACTGCAGAGATCCCTGATTGAAAATAAAAAAACTATTTCTGACAGCAGGAGGGGTGTCTTTTTAGAGACCGCCCCCTCCCACAGTGTTGCATATCACCACGGCAAGATGCCACACAGCCGCAAGGATATTTGGGATATCTCTCCCAGATGCCCTTGTGGCTGTAGGAAATCCTGTGTCTCTCAAGTATGTGACCTCAGCGTCACATCTGTGAGACTTTGTGATGGGTGATGAGGGGAGAGAGAAAGCTCTCTTCACCCAGCCGCAGCCGACTGCAACCTCTTCCTCCACACCAAGCTCGTCTGCAGAGGAGCGAGTCTCAGTAGGAGTGCTGGGGAGGGGGGCAAGTTAGTGTCAGCTGAGAAGTATGGACCCAGAAGTGGCTTCATCTTGCCATTAATTAACATGCTGCCACCAAGAGTGAAAATGTGAGGAAGGCAAGTATGTCTTATTTTTTTTATGTAGCAGTTTTACAGCATCTGAACTGCTGACAGGTAAGTAATGTGCCTATTTCATGTATGTGCTTTTTTTTTGTTTTAGTTTAAACCCACTTAAATGATCAATTCCACTGAGGAATATGAAAAAAAATGTTGGTGTTGAATACTGCAGAGAGTAGCTGGAAAGCAATCCGAAAACAAGGTGGATAGTTGTGAGGGTGGTGGGTTGTGGCGTGGACAACCGGTGGTGGGTTTGCAGGGGAATACAGTGTAGGGAGGGGAACTAGGAATACTAGAACACATAGGTCAAAGGGAGATTTGCCAGAAAAAATAGAACTAGAAAACCAATTACTACACAAAAGTGCATATGGTGTTGAATTGCAGACACTGCTGAGAAGAAACAGATATATAAGAATGAAGACCATGATAAAAGAATGTATCCACTAGTGCACCCACACTATGCCTTTTGAGATCAACGTCCAAAATATCAAATCTACCTTCCTTCCAAAATAATTCTTGGTGGAAAAAACCTGCAGAGTGAGCGAGTGTGTGTCACACAGAACTAATGGAATTATAGTAAGCCCTAACTACAAAAACACTTACCATTTGGATAAGTAAAATTCATATAGCCTGACAGGACACCTGAGTGGATTGTCTGTGTTCTCAGCCATCTCCATAACAAACTGACCATCTTCGTCTTCTAATCTTTTTCGTTTGCCACCTGCTACTTTTTCTGTAATGCAATGAAACTGGTTTACTTAAAGAGAATTTCTTTGTTTATATATAGTTTTGCGCCTTGTTCTGCATAACAATGCGAGTTAGAATACTTGCAATATATTGTTAATGAGAAAAAAAAATTCTCCCCAGAGAGGTCAAATAAACAGTTTTTTTCAAAACATATCACTTTAAAAACTTTCTTAAAAAGTTTTATGGGTATTATTTCTTTTAAAAATAAAAAAGGCACAAACCATTCTCCGACTCCTGTTTTGGAAAGGGGGGCATAAAACGCAGGTAGGTGGTCTTTGTGTTGTATTTCAGAGTTTTCGTACGTCTCATGACATAGGCAAAGGAGAGTTGCTGGTGTTCGGTCACAGTCTTTAACTGGAAGAATTTGGTAGTGAAGAATAAAAGCGTGTTGAGAAGGATGATAGGCGAATAGGCACCAAGCTGCTTACACTCCCATAAATGTTCCTCTTCAATCCTTGAAAACAAATAACCTGCAAAAGAGAGAATAAAAGCCAGTTAAAAAGGATAAGAATAGCTGCGAATATATAAGAAATGATGTATTACTTACCATTAGGTAAGACAGGTGGGTGCCAATTCTTCAACAGCTTAGTAAGTTCCACCATAAATCTGGAGTATGGTTCCATAAATATATTATCTATCCGTCCATTTTCAAAGAGATACTGTAAAATAGACAATAGAAACACGTTACAAAGAGGTAAAGCAATGCACACAGCTCATAATCCTGTTCTACCTCTAGAACAGTGGTTTCCCAACCTGGGGTTCAAATCTAGGCACTAGAAAATGCAGGGGGGCAGAGAAGAGATGACACCCTGTACTCAGCTCCATGCTTCTCCACCCCTTCTCTATAAGTCGAGTACAGCTTGGGCAGCTTACAGCTTGAGTAAATTACAGAGCCTCTGAACTTGGCTTAATCCCCACATTTGCTGGAGATGTGGGGTTCTGTGCATGGAAGTTAGGAGGGAGGGGACGTTTCCCCAGGATGGGAGCATTGGGATGTCACTTCCAATGATTTTTTTTAATATGTGCATGAGTTGGGGGGCATGGCTTATCTTCGACACAGGCAAGATGGACCATAACCTCCTGTGCAGTTCACCCATGGCATGCCTTTTTTTTTTTTTTTTTTTTTTAAGTGGGACTGCCGATCCATAGGACAGACATGGGCTCTAGAACATAAGACCACTGGATGTTACATAAAATGTTTATCATATTTATCATCATTGTACTGGGCAACAAAATATTTAAGTTACAGCAAAAATTTAATTGTACACTAGGAACGTCACAATATTACCTTGATGATAAACTTCCTAAAAAAAACAAAAAAACTAATTCTAAATGTGCTACTACAAAAAAAAGTGTGCCTTCACATGGCATGGTAGGTCACTGTCAGCGATGCTACTGCTATTATTTACCTGCTGTATTCCAAGGCACAGATATAGGATGCTGTCTGGATTGTATTTTTCTCCATTTGGTCGTTGTACCTCCTGAATAAACTGGCACAAACCATAACTTAGTTCTGCAAAGGTGCATGATAAAATATCTTCTTTTAACTTTACAGGTCGCACTAGAAGGAAAATGAATGGTCATTAAGAAGCTGTTAGGAAACATGCCATCCTCACAGATAAACAGCAATTGCCGGTTTGTATCTAAAGGAATACATAATGATTAGGGGGAAAAAAACACTAGCAAAACAAAACAGAGTTCTAATAAAGTAGTTGGGAGTTTTTCGCCACAATCTTACGGATCGGTACTCTTTTGAGGGAGTTCCAGGTTCTTGTCTTCGGGTAATTCCTTCAGGATTCCTTGGGTGTAAAAGGCGTGTGCAGCCTGATGAAGCCATGGTTTGTGGCGAAACATGTCGCAGAAATAAATATGGCACACGCAACACTTTGTAACAACCAGTGATGTATTAATTCTGTGTTTGAGGTAATTATAGCCATTTGAGGATATCTACTTCTGTATATATTTTGCATGTGACGACTATACGTTTTTAAACAATTGCACAGACACTTCGGGTCCAAACAAAATACTTTTTGTACCACATGAAATGATACTTGCCAATATATAAAGTACCCCATTATAGTAGATCCAGTTCCCAGATTCCAATTAAAATCCCAACCCTGAGGGGACTGTACTTTCTCTGCTAACCTTAATATTGTGGGATGGGATAGTTGGAACATACTTTGGATGAACCCAGATCCACTCAATGACTCTCTAATATTGTGAATTTAGCCAGGCATAGAAAACCCATTGTAAACAGTGAGAAGATAGCCTGACTACCTGGTAGCCAGGTATCTAGAGAGGCTACAATAACAGTTTACAAGTAGAACTACCCTTCCATTTATTAGACATGAGAACACCAACACAGAATTTAAGAAGTTTTTTTATGGTGTGACATTTGTATGTATGTGTGTGTGTATATATATATATATATATATATATATATATATATATATATACACACACACACATATTTTTAGAACACACATTACTAGATTCAATTATTAAATTTACCCCCAAACTTGATATCCTCTGGCTCCTCTTGAGAGTTTTTCCACCGCACCCAATTCTTCCATGCATTCACCCCATACATATATTTTAACGTAGAACCTAAAGCTGAACATCCAGGATATGAACCCTGAATAAGGTTTCTCGGTTCCACAGCTACCACTGACTTTTTGCGACCCTATAAAGAGCAAAAAAAAAAAAAACAAAAAAAAAAACAAACAGGAGAGATAAACATAGGTTGTAAAAAGTCATATCTAGGTCAGTTTGCTTTCATTCTAAACGCATTCATTCACAGATGATACAAAATCTGTGAATGATCACTCACTCAGTCACAGATGATACAAAATAATGTTTTTGTACTTATTTGATCACCTTAAAAAAAAGGGTTCTTTTCTTGCAGACAACGGCAGGAGATTATGGCAAATTTCTTCTGCATATATTGCAATAGTGCAAGCCAATATAGCAATACACTGAAATTACTGTATTTTCAGACTATGAGACACCTTATAGATTGGAGCATCTAATAACCTAAAAATACCCGTGGGGAACTTGACGCTCTATGCATCTTATCGTGAGGAAAATACATTTGCCACCTTATCACTGCAAAAGTTTTTAAAATATATGGTTTTCATTGTGATGGACTATAGAAAACACTTACACTCTAACAATAATGCTATATAATGCAGCTAAATATAAAAATGTTAATAAAATATTTTAATTAGACAACTACAAAATAAGCTTAATATCAAATAGACCTAACCAGTTTACTTTTTTATAAACAAAGGCTAAAAGGTAGTAGAAGTTACATATATTTAAGGTGGTCAATTACCCGTCTTTTCGGTGGGGGAAATCCGTCTCTGTGTTTTCGTCTGCCCCGGGTTCGGCCCATTGTACTTGAAGGTTTGTTCAGTGGATCAAATGCTTCTGTAAACAGAAGGGACAGGTTATAATTCGCAGTCAGGCTTTCAAATACCATTCAACACATCCATGTTTTAAGAACCATTTTCACAACTTTAAATTGTTTTTCAATTATTAAATACAGAAAATATATAACAAATTTATTTGGACAATAAAGGATATGAAATACATACAATATGTTATTAACCCCTTATATAAAAAATATAAAATCACATACATAAACTTACAATTGTAGACTTTAATTTGATTTCACAACTACTCTATTCGTTGTTGTTTAAAAAAACAGGACTTCATATGCAGTGCTGAGGAGTCGGTAGATAAATTCTCCTCAGTTTCTGATACTTCCGACTCCTCTATATTTAATATGCTCCTCGACTCCACAGCTCTGTTCATATGTGCACCAGGCACTTCCTGTATTGTGGTGGCCACATTAGCTACTCTGTATGTAGCCACCACTGCTGCGTGCATCTCCAAATAACTGTTCTAAGCAAGTAACATGTAGTCCCAGGGAAGGAACAGGAAACATGGGGAAATTGTAGCAGACATAAAGACAGAGATAGGAACAAAAAGAAATGCCCTTTATGTAGAAAATATTAACATTAATTAATGTTAATACCTATTACATTACATGAAGGTTTAAAACCCTTTAATGATAAAAACCCCCCAAAAAAATGGGAACCTATCATCTGAAAGCATCTCTGAGATTCTTGTCTAGTGTGGTTATTTGCCATGCCATTTTTATTCCTCTTGGGGACACTATTTTCACACATTTAGGATGTGTTCTAGTTTAGTTAGCCGTTTACCCAGTATAATATTTTCTTGCAATGTTGTAGTGGCAGGTCTACTGGGCTTTCAGTCACTGTGGTACGGTCTTGCCTTAAGCAGCTCTGGGGTTTATGGGCTGGTGATATCTATCTTTTTCACAATGTAGTTCACAAAATCCTCTTCTAGATTTAAGGCCCCCATACACCATACAATCTTTCTATACAATTTGTGTACAATCAACTTTTATTCTACCAAAACCATGTAATATGAGGACCTTTCTAATCCTTCTAATCACTATGTATTCTATCAGGGAGGACTTCATAGTTGTTGGTAGATCTAATGGAAATTGTTTGGATTGATCTAAATATGTATGGGGGGCTTTAGGGACCCTTTGTATGAATAGGTGACCTTGAAACAACGCTGGTAAATGGGCAATAGCTAAGTTTGACTGGAGACACAGAGGATGGCAGTATATGTGGGCATGAATGTAAATAAAAAGCAAGTTTGTGCATATTAAACATGGAAGCTCAGTCCCACAGAACACGTACAACAAATGTTCGGAACTCTAACTTTAATGCTTCAAAACCGTAAGGATCCAAAATTCACAAACCTGTTGGAAAATCGATCTCCAAATCCTGTTCCATTCCCACCCTAGATAGCTGAATCTCTGCATCTGTTTCCTGTAAGTTATTTGAACGTTGAGTGTAGTGATTTAATTCATCTTCCCAGCTATGTGGTGTAGAAACAGCTTCAGATTCCAAGTCTCCACTATAGGTACTGCCCTGATCTGGTCAAAGTAAAAACAAAAGAATTTATTATAAACATAAACTGCTTTGATTTGACAAAGACAATCATTAAATTTTCTACCTTTCCTCTTCAAACCCATTTGCCTATTAACTGTTTGGTCGTTTATATTGGTGCACAAAAAGTTTGACAAAATCAAAATTTAGTACATCAAGTTTATGATTCTGACAAGTGATCTAAAACAAACTAAAACTATGCCAATATACCCCATCACTCAAAAAGTTTGCCTTGTGAGCAATAAAATGCACAACCATTAAGTTCCCCTTTACTGAAGGTTTCCCATTACATCATCTTCTATTGGCTTACCTCCATGTGAAGTTTTTTCTTTTTCCTCATCTTCTGCAATCATTTCTGCCATCTGGAGAATGTCTGCTTCAAAAGGATTGGATGGAACTTTCTCTTTGAGGTCTTGAATTGCATCTATAATTTTATCAGCATTGTCCAGAGTTGTGGGGATCAGCATTGGTACAGGGACCTATAAAATCATGATATTTTAACATCATATTCTGAAACTTATTTTAATATTTAAATTTACAAACCATCAAATTACAGTAGTAGAGCTACACACAAAGCATTTATTTTAGTAGATTAACTGCACTAGTGAAACCACAGCATTTTGGGGATATGGCGTTTATTTGCTAAAATGCACAAAAGTCATTATTATTTTGCCATCACTATAGCTGAAATAAGGCAGGGAAATTGGGCTTTGAGGCAGGAGGTCCAGATAATTTGGTAGAGCACCAGCGAACCTTAACATATAATCCAGTAAAGAAGAAAAAAAAAAACTACCAGAACAAGACAAAAGAATTAGAAGCTTGAATTGGTATATTAGAGCATTTCCAGTCTCCATGGACATGTCACCACAACTTCCTTTCTAGAGAGTGTACCCTGTGGCAGATGACCCTTTTCCTATATCCCACAATTTTGGTACATATTGCAAAGTTGTATTGGGCCAGGTAAAGTTGAAGAGGGTATGGTTAGTCTGATTAAGAATTTTAACTGACTGTTAACATCAATGCCATGCAGATAATAAAATTAATGGGCAGAAGATACCAATAACAGGCAGGTTTTAATGGCTTTAACATAGTATCAGATAAGTGGTGGGCATAAAGTAGAAGGTAAAGAAGTAAAAAGTGTGACACCTGTTGCTATAAAAGTAGTCAGGTTGGAGAATGCGAGCTCTGATAGTGGGGTCAACCTGGATGAAGGGTATTAAACTGCTGACTTTGGCTCAGGTCAATCAGGAAATCAACTAAAGCTAGACATACAGGGTTTGAGTTTAGCACGATCGACCTTTGAGTCAATTTTAGATCATGATCTTTTCATTGGACATCAATTGTAAGCGAATCCTCCAAAGTAGTACTACATGGAAGGTTCGATCATAACGTGACCAATATCTGTGATTTTAGTTTCGATCAAATAACACAGGAACAAATCATCTATAAATGTGTTCATTGAATACAATCGCCCCGACCAACAAACAAAATGCTACAATTTTAGTTTGATCGTTGTACAATCGGTGAAAATTTTCCAACATGTCCGATCACTTTACAATCGATGTTTTGATCGGTATCAAACATATTTTGTCGATCGAACCAAGTGTGCAGTATATGATTTAAGTCCAATCGATGTAAACTTTGATCGTTTTAAGTCAATCGAACTGTATATGCCTAGCTTAAGATAGAGGTAGTCAGCATGGAGAATGCTCATGTTATCACTGTATTTTTCAGACTTTAACTCATATGCATCCTATACATTGTCCAAAAAATACAGTATATTTTTGCTCAAACATGGGTAATAGGCAAACAGAAATGACTATTAATATACAAGTGTCTTAACAAAATCTATTGAAGATAAAATATGAATTATGCAGGTTTGGTTACGCCCTGTACTAATCATCTTTAACAAGAGAGCTTTACATTAGCAGCTGACCACATAAAAAAAAAAACTCACTGGTAGTGGTACACTGAATGGGACTGGGGCAAATTGAGTGTACAGGTGCATGGGAACAGGAATAAATACTGGTACAGGTACAGGAAGCACCAAGATCTGTGGTTTTCCATCATCCTCTGCAGAGAAATACACAAGTCAGTGAAACACAACATAAACAAGATTTTATACCTAAAATCTGAAGTTTCTTAAAGCACAAGAACACCAAGTCTACAAAACAAGAACCAATGTTACTATGTTCTCTGTATATTCAGCTTTTAGCCTACCTCAACCAAACCTAAACAAAGCTGCTATCTTGTACAAATGGCAGACTTTCATGTATACCTGTTTGACACTCCTTGTGTTGCGTGTGAGGTTTACAAGAGGTGGCCTTGGTCTGGGAGATTGGCTTGCAAAGTAAAGCTTTGTTCTTGAGGAGTCGAGGGGGTTGTGAGGGAGGAAGTTTTAGGGCATCAGTTTGGGTACTTGCCTGAAAGAGAGGCCATTAGGTATTAAAAAATGCATGACACAAAATAGGTCAAAAAGTCCTCATCTGCAAAAAATGTACTTACATCTCCAATGATTTTAGCCGTTACAGTGGGAACAGCACCTGTAAAATAAGAAAGAAATGTCAGAAAGCTTTGGTTAAGGAACCATACATATAAAATAAATGCCGGTGGAGAGGTTAACGCAGGGCTTTACACATCAACCTCTGGCAGGCGATCGGCTCCACACCATGTAAACAGACAGTGCGGCAGGCAGGTAATCTATATTGGCTCTATTGACCTCCCCCATGAAGGAATGCACATAACGCAGGGGTGTATCAGTGGAGTCCGTTACTCTGTGGAAACCTCATACCCATCATGATTTGCCAACTGTGAACCCACAGTGCAATCACATTACTACATATTACTATAATGATAACGGATAAGGAGGAGATGGTGACCATCAACTGGAATGCCAGGGACACACCCCAAACAGTTAGGAAAACACGAAAAATGATTGGGTGAACATTCACTCTGTACGACATTAGGGTTTTTAAGGTACAAAGTAATTTCAGATGAGTCCATATAATAGGTTATAACCTAAGTCTAAATACCATTAAAATTCATATAACTATTACTAAAAAGTAGACATTGCTAAACAAAGCATAACTTTCACATATGATATGTGGAAAGCGTACTTTCTAGAAATCTTAAACCACAAACCTGCTTTTGCAAAAAGCCCTACCAGGTCTGCATGAAGAAATGAGAATGATTACAATGCTCTCCATTATTATGTATCATTATTATATACAGAAGACCAGAATTCAAACATTTCTAAAGAGTTGTGCAATGTTCTTTTGTAACCTTACCTTGTAGAACATTGGTAGAATTTGCTGTAGGCTGTGCAGCAGGAGCACTTGCAAGTGACACCACGTTAGCAATGACTGGAGTGGAATCCTTAGCTCCAGAGGAGCCTGTGGAAGCTGGGACAGGCTGGATCATAGGGGCATTGGACGCTGCAAAAAAACACAACACTAAAATGTTATTCAATTATTAAAGACATCCACTGTTGTAGCAGATTAAAGAACTCACTTTAGAGTTCTAAAAAAAGGCCAAAAGATTTGGGCTTACAAATATATTTAGACCTTGCTCACAGCTGCAGTAATGTTTACACAATTTCATACTTCCCATGGCTAAACATTTTAGCAGAAACAAAAGGTGAATAGATATTAAAATTGCATCAATGCTCTGCTTTCCACTGTCTATGGTAGGACATTAGGCTTATTGTAGTGAGATTTCTCTTGTATGTCTAGGAAAAGAAGCGGAGAAGGAAACCTCCCCACACAAGATCACATCATATGCCAGAAAATATGGTAGTTATTTCTGTAGTTAATGGCAAGCCCCTTAACAAGGTATCGTCACTAAAACTGTAATGCAGAGAAGGGTCATGGGAACATTACAAAAGATAATGTATTGCTTTAGCACCTGTAGTTTATGCATAAATAACTTCAAACTTAAGACATGAGAAAGTTTAGTTGCTTTGCCATTTACTCAGCAAGTCTAAGTTTCGTAAAAATTTAGCAGCCAGCTCTACTCTGAGCTTAGAATGTGAAAGAAGGTTCTCACTCTATATTTGAGAGTAAATTGCTTCTTCCATCCTCCCTTTAATGTAATGCAGTTGTCCTGTTCCCTTGGCAGAAAAACAACCCCAAAGAATGTAACCCCCTATGATACTGGGGACAGTGTTGAGGCAATGCCGATTTTAGACTCATCTGACCACAACACTTTCACCCTTAGCCTCTAAACCATTAAGATGTTCAGTGGCAAACTTCAAAACAGGCCTGTACAAGTGTTACCAACAGTTTTCTTGTGGACTATGGTCCCTGCTGCCTTGAGATCATTAATAGGTTTTGGGCTAGTTTTTCTATTTGCAAGCAATCTCACCAACTGTTGTCACCTTCTCACCCAGCTGCTTGGCGATAGCCTTGTAGCCCCAGTCAAGGTTTTTGATGGTCTACAATTTTGTCCCTGACATTCTTGGACAAATAAATTGATAGTTTCTATAGATGGTAAACAGAGAAGGCTGGCAATGTCAGTTCATTATCTGTAAAAAAATACACTTGGGAGCCAGGAATCTTGCCGATTGATATTGGATTAAAAATGTATTTCATGAATTAAAATATAATGCATTTGTTCTTATTTTTTGTTCTGTATCTCACCGTTCAAATACACCTACCATTGAAATTACAGACTGTCCATTTTTTTGTTAGTGGTTAAAATATATTTTTATCCTTAAAAGTATTATGCAAAAGTCAATAAAATCAGAAGCACAAAGATTCAGTGGTCAAGTTTCTTGTCTTCAAATTACAGAGCGTACATCACTTCATGAAAGGGGCTGCCATGGTCAAGTAACTGAATTCAAACCTTACATCACTAACTGCAACATATAGTGTTGGATGCAGTGGTAGAAAAATTTCTGAAAATAGATTCTAGAACACTGAAGACATTTTCTCTGGAACGCTATTCTGGCTGGCAATCCAATTTGTGAATCTGGGTTTGGCGAATACCTGGATAATGGTACAATGCCTGGCTGCAGAGAGTCATAGGTAATGTTTGCATGAGTTTAGTGTGAAGGAACTTGACCAGCTTGTACAGAGCCCTGACTAACAGAAAAGAACACCTTTGAGAGAAATAATGCTCCATTTTCACGGCATCTGATACCATGTGTTTTCTGCACTGCATGTTTGTAATGCATTGTAAACACATCTATTGTATTCAATTGATGCACTTATGGTTTGTAAAAAAAAAAGCACCAAAAACACATTATATTAGACGCTGTGGAAATAGAGCCTTAAAGAGGTCAAAAACAGACTTGTTGAAAGTCTTAAAAGAAGAGATTAAGCTGCATATTAACTGTAGAATATTAATTTATGGGAATTTCTTTATAGGATGTAGTTAAATACATGTGTGTGGCAATATAGTGTACATTTCAGATAAAAGGCCATTTAGTGCAAAGTAGTGCGATTCCCACTCATGTAGCACCAGAGTACTGTAGAGTACTGAATAAAGCCGACTTGTAAAATATAGAAAAAGATAAAGATTAACAAACCTGTATTATTGACTGGAGAGGACTCATCTGTGTTCTGCTGACTGCAGAACACCACTAAACACATTAGGTTACAAAAGTGCTTAATCTCCCCTTTCCACTTTAGCGATTCATTCAGCTTGCCTTGCCGCTTGCAACCTTCACATTTACTCATCTGAAAATGACAAGTAAGCATTTTTTTAAATCAAAATATAATTCCAAGAGCTGGCAGAACATGCAACTTGTGATGAACAATCTACATGTATAACAGTTTGTATGTATTATGAGCCTGCTCTTCCTTGGCAAGTAGTCCTCATACATGCATACATTTAATAGAGCAGGAGGTGTAACTGACAGGCAAACTAAGAATCAATAACTCTCCAACCAATACAATGCTCTTCCACAAGCACTATTCTCTATCACACTGTCTCAGAAGATAATGACGTAAAGGGGTGTACATAGAGGTAATTTTATTTACCCAAATCAAGGCAAAATGGAACTTTTCATCTTAAACAAACACCACATTGTTAATAAGTTTCCCAACTTGACCTTGATGAAGATGAATTTAGGTCCGCATAAAAATACATAACAAAAATCATTAATGACTGTCTGCACACAACAGTAGGATGTGAAAATGTGAGTGAGCTAGCAATGCTTAACTCCCATAGTAGAGTTTACCTATATTTCTCTTTCGTCAAGAACAGGGTTCTATCCCTTTAACACTCCATATAAATATCCAAATAAACCTTCTTGCAACCCATGTTAAAAGTAGTAGCAAAGCACAAAAAAATTGTAAACACCAAGAACCTAAGAGTTTCCCATATTCTTTCCTTTAAGGGCTTATTTATATGGGTAGGTCTCCACCGAGTCCCCCCTGCACTAAGCGCATTCCTTGGAGAGGACCCGACAGAGCAGACACATTTCACAGCGTTGGGCATCGGCTGCTCACTTCCTTCTGCAAATCTGCCGGCTGGAAGGTCAACGTAGTGCAGTACATTCAACTTTCAGCCAGCAGATCTGCAAAAGGAAGTGAGAACAGCTGCTGCCCGAGACAGGCAATGTGTACTGGGCTGCTGACAGGAATTACCCAAAAAGTGACCCAGGTCAGAGTACCCTACCCTATGGGGAAAGCCATGCAAAACTGCCTGGGGGACATCTTATGTTGCATTCCTTGGATGATTGACAAATTAGAAGTTGAAGAGCTAATGGGTGACATTACTTCTAGACATGATTTCTGTAAAAGCTGGTTGCTGCCTATCAAATATCAGCTGTAAGAAGTATAGATTTTGAAACCAAAACATGCCTTAATACCAACCAGCCTGAAATTCATTTGATGCTCCTTACCTGATAAAATAGCACTGTAAATTTTGACATGCACTCTTCACCACAGAACTCTTCCACCTTGCCTCCAAAATGATTCCGCACCAACTTTGGAGCGGTTTGGGAGCAGTAACTGCACACCTTACAGTAACTTCCCCATTTCTTAGAAAGGTCATGTTTGTACAGCAACTTGCAACCTATAAAATACACAACAAATACAAGGTTAGAAGTTACTTCTGCAATAATTACATAAAATATATCATAGTAACTATGATCCTGTAGTAATAAAATGTTCAAAAACATGTATAATGTGTATCTGGGTGGGTTGATGACATGTAATGAAAAACAAAGTTCAAACAAACCTTCACTGCAAAACACCTTCTCAACTCCCGAGAAGCGCACCAATTCCTTAATGGTCTTCTCTATTTTGCAGTATTCACACATTGCAGTAATCATGTTAATTTTTTTGTATTCATCACAGCAGGCTTTACCGCAAAACTGATACATTTTGCCCTAGGATGACCAAGACAAATCAAAATCAGTGCATGACAAAAACACAATTCACTGATCTAACATGAACAAGAAAAAAAAAAAAAAATCTACCATATTTTTCGGACTATAAGACGCACCTTAACCATAAATCTCATGCAGTACCCCTTTTCAGCCACAAAATAATGTCACTAGAGAGCACACTTTGGCATCTCTTCTCCCTCACAGACGGGAAGGGAGGGGGGCATGGTGGAATCTGCACACCGATCTCCCTGTCTCCTCTACGCTGCATGTGTGAGGAAGTTGCCAGCGAGTGCAGCTTTCCCCACACACTCTGCATTGGCTATATTTGTGGGGCTCTGCAAATAAAGCCAATAGAGTTCAGCTCCCAGCCAGCTATCCCAGCAGATGGCAGATCTGAGCACAGCCACCCATGGGCAACTCTACCATCTAGCTCTGCCTTTGTATGTGAGAGCTGGGCTCACACTGCCAGCTCACACACAGCAGATCTTTTCTATGGCTTTGTTTAACATCTGTGAGCTAGCCAGCTTAAGCCCAACTCACATACAGTGTGCGAGGCAGACGAAAGCCCCCAGATATCGTGGGAGTCAGCATGTTACTGTCCACAAATGTCATTAACCTCCTGGCCATTACGTCCAAAGCCAGTACGGGCGCAGTTTGATCGTGAACCAAACTGCCCCCGTGCCAGGATCGGGTGCAACTGGTGATGCCGAAGGGGGCAGCGCCATAGACCTTCATGTTAATGGAGGAGCGGTCATATTTCTCCCCACACCGCCGCAATTTCCCGGGCAGCGGCTTTTAGTGCCATAAAAAATAACGCCCAGGAGGTTAGACACCAATTGTGTGGCCTGTCTGGAGTATGGTCAAGTTTTCACTCGATTTTTGACCGACCAATCACCGCACGCGATCGAGTTCTGCCCACCCTGAACGATTGACCATACAAAATCGGAATCAACTAAAAATCATTTGGCAATCAAAGTACTTTGGTGAAGCCTTTTCCCATCGATGGAGTTTGTGGAATCAGTTATATTGGAGATTGGCTCATGTCCAAAATCAACCACAAATTGGATTCCCAAGGTGGTGTTCCATCGATTCCCGATTATTTGCCTATTCCACCATTGCCTGGAATGATCTGATCAGGAATTGATCGGTGATAAATCGACCAGTGTATAGCTACCTTTAGATTGTACTTTTGGGAATTTAGGTAAATGTTATATAGCAAGAGCTGGGTTTATATCTCTACATTTCTATATATTCTAAAATATTAAAATAGGTTGTGCACCTTATAATCAAAGAGTTCTGGCTTGGTGGCAAACGTCCGACTGCAATGGTGACACCTCAGCTTAACTTGAAGGCGAGAAAGGTTGTTCTGCTGTTGAGTCTGTTGTGTCTGTGATTGTGCAGCTAACCTCTGAAGTCCTGCTGCAGCTGAATTGCTGTTGCTAACTGATGAAGTAGAGGTGGTTGAAGTAGAAGACACCAGAGTCTGAGTACTGCTTCCAGCTTGTGTTGCTGTACCTGCATTGGCACTCATGATCACTTGGCCTTGGGAAAGAGGGACCACAGAAGAATGTACCCCAGGGGTCTTGAATAAATTCTGGTGGATTGAGGAAAAGTTTAACATTACATACCTACAAAAAAACCACATTCTTCATGACAGCATAGCACATAAAAAAAGTTATCATATGTACTCTATAAGACATGTTTGCGCCCTGTAAAACAAATATACAGCTGCTTGGGTAAGCGGAAAACCATACTAAAAAGGGTTCAGTTTCACTTTAAAACAAGACTCACCTGAAAAGAGACAACGCAGTTATAACTGCAGAAATTTCGAATGCTCCCATCAGACATTGCCAAATGATACTGTGGTATGGCCATAGTTTTACAGCTATTGCACTGAATCTGTATACCTGTGGAAAAAATGTATTATCAATCTCATAATTCTAAGGAAAATATATAACTGTTAATCAACCATTTACAGCATGTATACTGAGAACATTATTGGTCATATAATGTTTTACTATGTAATTCCAATAATGAAAATGTTGTACATTTTACAATAAGAATGTAAGCACATTTCTTCGAGGCAAGCTACACTTATGCGATAAGAAAGCAATATGCACATATTTCCACAGCTGAAATATTTGCAGAGCGATTCTTCCTCTGCTAACTAATGTCCAATTCAATTCCCTCAAGAAGGTTACCCAGGATGGCTTCCAACAAAGTTAGGGTCCCCAATAGATACAGGAATCAAGCCAAATGGTTAAGCACACATTTGGATTCAAAAATTGAAATGTGTAGCCTGCCAATTTTGTCCCTGATTAGAGACTCCAAAAAGTGTTTTATTTTGTAGCATGTAAGGTAAAATGTTGAATCCTACAATTTAGAATTAAAGCAATGTTTACACTGCAATGAACATGGATCAGAACATACTTTGAACACTTGTGAGGATACCGTACAATACAACACATACTTTAATCTACTTGTAACTACAACCTGGCTTGACAAGCTTACATCTGCAATGCTCCCTGAAATCTAGCTGTCACATTACAAAAAGATATACCGTATTTTTCGGACCATTTTTTAGAGCAGGAAATCAGAAAAAAATAAATGTGTTTAAATGAATGTGAAAAAATCTAATGCAGTACCCCTTTTCAGCCACAAAAAATTTCACTAGGGAGTACACTTCAGCATCTCTTCTTCCTCACACAGAGGGGAGGGAGGGGGAGCACCCCCACGGAGGAATCAGCATACCAAACCGATCTCCCTGTCCCCTCTCTGCTGCAGCTGTGAGGAAGCTGCCAGCGTGCAGCTTTCCCCACACAAACTCTGCATTGGCTATATCTGCGGGGCTCTGCAAATATAGCCAACACAGTTGAGCTCCCCACAGCTCTCCCAGCAGATGGAGATCACACAGCTGATCTCCTCTCCTATCTGCCAGCTGGTCTCTCCTATCGGCCAGAGAGCTGGCGTGCAGCCAACTTGCGATCACCAGCGGCCATATGGCCCCGGGTGGTTGCACATTCGGACCATAAGACGCAGACACTCCCCCCCCCCCCCCCCCCCCCCCCCATTGTGAAAAAGTGCGTCTTATTGTCTGAAAAATAGGGTAGGTTGTTGGATATAGATCCTACTTGAATAAAATAACACATACTGTTTTTAATGCTTTTTACACCACAGAGACAGGATAAAGAAAGCCTAAATTACCTGATGAAGTCACAATTTGGACCCTGTAGGCAGACAAACAGTTCAAAGAACAATACAGCTCCGTGCGGCCCATGCTGTTGGTATTCTCGATCATTTCTGCTGAAGAGCGTAATGTTTTGCACAGAGCACATGGAGTGATTTTAGCCGATTTCTAAAAGAAAAAGTGTGCATTAAAAAAACAGCCTATTTTAAATGTAAATTGCAACTACAAGGACTATGAAAGGTATAATAATTAAATGTTTAGAAATGTAATGACTAAGAAAAAAAAGTATTATTCAGTGACTTTGTTATGTGCTTTTATTTTGAATCAATTGAATCAAATCATGGAATGGAAGATAAAACAGCTAAAAAAACACGTTTACTAAACACCTATACTATATACCATCTATGGATTTTCTTCCTCTGCCCTGACATGTTACAGTGGAACAATCCCACCATGTCCCTCTTCTATAATTGTCTAACTGGATGCCCAGGCTCCTATAAACCCTTGGGGACATAACTAATGAAGGTTTCTGATGTCCTTTTCCTGGGCTATAGAAATCCTTTCCCTCCCATTATAATTTGAATTATCTTTACTGTTTCAGACAATTTGGCATTGAGCTCCTTTTTATACAGGCCTCATGACTAGAACTTACTCGTGCAATTCTGATTAAGCAAAAACCCCCTTACATTAATATCATGTTTTTTTCTGCTTCAACTATCTCGTTGGATAGGTGTCAGAGGGTCTGGCAAACTGACCATAACATTGTGGAAGATGACGACTAAGAGGACATGTGGTCATCTCTTCCTTCTTGGCCCTGGTTTCAGCTAGGGAAAGGCTGATACAGTACATACTACATTACTTTAATTTCTCCACTATACGTTGGAGATGCTTTCAAGAACATACTGACTTTATTTGCATGTTTTGGGTTTGCCCTTTTATACAACATTGCTGGACAAAGTAGCCACCTTTGTCTCTAGCTACAACCCCTCCGACTCCCTGTTATATTTTTTACTTTAACTAAGCTTGACTTGGCACCATGTTTTTAACCATTTCAGAATACCTAGCAGAAATAAGTATACTCAGAAGATTCTACAATTTCACAGATACATTTATGAATTATGTTTAGAATTGGTAAAAAGAAAATACTCATTTTACGGAGAGGAATTTGTCTGAATCTTACCTGTTTGAAGGCAGTTACACAAGCTGAACTGCAGAATTTCTTGCATTGACCATCAATGTTCAGCAAATGGCATTGACCAGAACCGCTGTAACAGTATCCCCCGCAATTTTCACAACAGTTCATTGTAAGGTTGTTGGCAGAGCGAAATTTAGAAAAGCAAGTATCACTGCAGAGCTTATGCACCACGTTTTGGTAATTTACCTCATGTCGGATCTAAATATTAATAAAAAAAAAGAATCAAAACAGATGTGAAAAAACAAAGAACACGGATTATGGAATTTGGAAAAATTAACAAAAGTAACTTACAACAGCATTTTTTAGACAAACACTGCATTTTGTGGAAATGCTATTAGTATGGATAGTAACAGAAGCTTTCCTCTTGATCTCGTAAGTAGAGAGGCAGGACTGACTGCAAAAGTCTTTACTACCACCAGGTTCGTCAAACTGCGCTGTGATGACATCCTTGGGATTACTAATCACCCTGTTACAAAAAAAGAAGTTGAGTTAAGTAAATAGCACAAGATAAATAAAACAAATGTAAATATACACAAACAACCTATTTATAAAATGATTATACATTTGCAGAAAATATATAAATTAAAAAAATGCAAATTTCCAGACCACTCTAGAAAACGAATGCAGCAGATAAACACATTTTCATTAAAAATTACAAAGAAAATAGTGAAAAACAGAAATTTTACATCCCTTTTTTTACACCCCATACACATCCCTGTTACATGCCATAAAGAAAGCGACCACAATAATTAACCTCCTGAGCGTTTCGCTCATGGCACGGTTTTTTCATAACCGTGCCACGGGATTTCCTGCTCAGCTGGAGGACGTAAACCTAAGTCCGGCGTCACTGGAGACGCCGGACTTACGCTGAAGAGAAGCGACGCCCCTCCAGTTACACGGAGGTCTATGGTGCCGCCTACCCCCGCCCCCTTCGCGTCACCGGTGACGCGATCAGGGGCGGACCCGGAAGCATCGGCATACAGAAGGTTAAAAAACTTTTACCACCTTTAATGAAGTAGAGTTGGAGGAAAATAACTAGCCGGCTTAGGACACTGCATAGTGGGTGTGGGGTTATAGCTATGAGCCTCTCCAATGTTTGATTTTGAAACTAGTTTCAAACACCTGTTTGGTTCTAGAGTCTGAATGTTGTTTTTCTATGCTTGTTAATTGCTTCTCAGGCACACCAAATACATGTGCTAAAAAATAAGAGGATATATACCGAATTTTTTGCACTATAAGTTGGACCATAAGTTGCCCCCCCCCCCAAGTTTGAGAGACAAAACTAGGGGAACAAAATGCCACAGAGACACGGCCATACAGATATCAAGCGAATATACAGAATGTTCCAGCAAAATAGGCATGACTGGACCATGCAGTATTCACTCAGTATTCCTCCAGACAAAAGGCCAGTGCCAGGAGGGAGGTCTTCACTACAGGCCTTAACTTTACCATGTTTACCCATTCTCTAAACACACTGACCAACTTATGAAGAGACACATTGTACAATCGGGCACTGAACAACTTACCCATGAGCTTTTAACATATGGGAAGAGATATGAGTGTGTGACAAAACGTATTTACTGCAATGCAGAATGTTAATGAAAAAAAAACAACTCATGTTATCGAATTGTAAAAGGTCTCTCTCCATAATTTGGTCAGTGTGTTCAGAGAATGGGCATTGCTAGTGTTAATGCAGCTAAGACCTCCTTCTTGGCGTGTCTGGAGGGAATGGAACATATTTCAGCCTCATGGAATCCAGAGCAAGTTCTGCCAGGATGGCTGGGACTTATAGTCCAAAAAACATGGCACATATACACAGACAATGGAATGTAAATAGAAAAGATTGGAATGTTTACAAATAGGCTTTATTATTTTCTTACCTGTTGCAGCAAGTATTTAAAAAACAAACAAAACTCATGCACTCTGAAGCATGGGCATTCAAAATAACTTTTTATTCACACACAAAATGTAAAAACCACATTACATAAAACATACTACTCACCAATTAGGCTGTCTTCATCACTAAACCATAAACAAATAGCATAAACCATGGCAAACTATAGTTTCTCTTTAAAGATACTTTATAGCAGAATGCTAAAAAAATGTGCATTACCCCTAAAGCACTTGTATGGTATGAACTCTACAACTTACTTTGAACAGCTGGAACAGGTCTTCTTTACGGGAGGAGGCAAAGGTGGTCGGACAGGGGGTACATTGTAGCCAGTAAGGCAAATGGTGGAACAGAAAAGCTGTGTAGACCCCTTGCGTTGATACGCAGTCTGTCCTTTCTGAAGAATCTTTTTGCATCCTGAACAAGAAACTCTGACTGAGGTTGGGGGGACTGCAGGAACTGCAGGGATAGTCTTATTCAAACCTGGGGATGTTTGTGGAGCCGGTGTTGCACTGGAGAGCTGAGGAGCTTTAGAGAGAGTTAACAGAAAAAACGAAACAGAAGATCACCAATGAAGGCAAAAAACACACGTAATACAAGCACACCAGTACAATATATACAAGATGTTAACAAATATTAAAGAACTGACAAAAACCTTACCTAGAGGGCTGCCACTGACTGAAAACACTGCACTTATTTTCAGTTCCCCTTCAGAAACTTTAGGTTGCTGGGAATATTCCTATCATGAATAAAGGTAATAGATAAAACAATTTCATTTTAAATTGACCTCATGCTTTCAGAATTTTGGTTCAAAAATCATACCCACACCCTCCAGGCTACAGCATTTTAACCTTCCCGACGGTCCTATTCCATCAGGAAGATGGTGCTGAAATGTAAACATTACAGAGTAATCTGCCCACCACCAGTCATTGATGGTGGCAGGGATGCGAGGACTAGGGATGCCTATGCTAGTCAAATACCATAAACTCAAGGGGCCAGGTAGCATACCACAGCTGCAGCGCGGCTAGTGTGAAATGGCCCTAAAACAGTGATGGCAAACCTTTTAGAGACCGAGTACACAAACTGAAACGCAATTTTTAAAGTGCCGGCAATTTAGCTTGAATTACACACAGAAATCATATACATACACAAATCATTTAAGCATGTACACTCTAATATCTTTTAGGATATAACCCCCCCCTAATTATCTCTAATATTAATATTAAAAAAAATTGTATTAGGGTCATATACGATTTGCTTTAATAATTTGTATTCTCATATTATTATGTCTTCTACTTACAATCGTACAATCAGAAGAGAGGGGAAGCAAACTGCCAGCATTGAGAGTCAATAGTCTGCAGTTCTTTCCTCTCTAAGCCTGTGCTGGCTGACAGCTCTCGTGCCAACAGAGGGCTCTGAGTGCCACCTCTGGCACACATGCCATAGGTTCGCCATCACTGCCTTAAGGGATATGTTTCAGATCACTATGATCAGCTGCTATTTCAAACATAAGATATTGTCTTGCAGCTGTTAAGTGTCACAGAATTCTACAAATTTTGTATCAAAGTAAAAGACAAAACTGATGTGCGTTTCTCATTAAATATATTCTGTTAATTTATTTTCGGGCAGGTCTTATTTTAACTAAGTAATATTAAGTAATTTGACCTCCCTGGACTGAATTTCTGTACTAAAATCGATACAATGTGCTACTTGGAAAATTCGCTTGATGTAATATATTGAACGGACACATTGCTCCAGCTTCAGGACAAATGTTTTATTATTATTTTGCTGGGGCTGGCATTCACCCGGAGCTGCAAACTGTGTGTACCGGACAGTTGGCAGCAGCCTAGAAATTGGGTGAGTTAGGTGTTATTTTCATGGGCGGCTTCTATAAGAAGCACGGGAAAAAAGCAGCAAGGTCTCACTTTCAGGGCAAACACGGTATTTACAACTCACAAATAATGTAGTCGTTTGCAAAATTTTCTGTGGAGGAGACATGCAATTGCAAGGGAGGTTCTTATGTATATCAAAACATGTAACAGTTTGGACATAAAAGTATATAAATTCTCACCTCAGAATTATCTGGCTCCTCTTTGACTTTCTCCACAACAGTGGAAGTGGGTGCCAAGGCCCGCTCATAATCTTCATCCATTGGTTCCTCTTTTATCCTTACTCCTGGTGTATACGAGTTACCCAAATTATCACCCATTGGAGATTTGCTGCTATAGCTATAACTAGATTCCTGAAGAGAAACATACAAAAAAAAACAACAATACGTAATAAACTAAAACAATGTGTGTAACATTTAGGTTTATACATTTTTATTTAACACTCCTGGCAGACCAATTATTTAACCTCCCTAGCGCACTGCATAGGTACAGATTTCTGTACCAAAGCGCACATAGGACTTTAATGTAAAAAAAATGTTTTCGTAAAAAAAAAAAAACATTACATTAAAAAAAAAAAAAAAAACGTTATTTCAAGTACATGGCATTTTTGTTTGATGTATATATAAAAAATTTATTTTTTTAAATGTAAATGTGTTGTTTTATTACTGTAAAAATTGTTACTGGGTACAATAAATCAGATGTCCCCAGTACAATTGGCTTTAAACTTTTAAATTCCCTATACATGGCAAGCATTTGAATTTCCGCCGCCTCCCGACATTGGTGGGCGGCGGGAAAATTCAAATTGCCTGCCCTGTTAGGGATTGAATATAGATGCATCGGAGCCGCCGCGCGGTAGGAGTTTACGTCCCGGAGCCCCGCCAGCGCTCACTTAACGGCGGCGGCTCCGAGCATCATATGCAATCCCTACATGGCAGGCATTTGCATGTTCCCGCCCGCCGCCCACCGATATCGGTAAATTTCAAATGCCTGCCATGTGCACTGAAGCAGCCGGGATCGCCTGTTTACACGGTAAAGCCGGAGCCCCGCAGCGCTCACTTACCGGCGGCGGCGGCTCCGAGGATTCTCTGGCAATCCGGCCTGCTCAGTGACCTGTCATCTACATTTGAATTTCCCGAGCCCACGATGTGACGTCATCACGTCACACCGGAGGGATCATGAGCAGCCGGGATTGCAGAGAGAAGGGCCCCCCGGAGCCGCCACCGCCGACACACAAGACGGTAAGTGAGCGCGCGGGGCTCAGGGCTTACATGTTAGATAGCCTGTTTCAAGGCGATCTACAGTTCACAACCCGCTAGGAGGTTAAAGCAATGTTTACCTAAGTGGTACGAACACAAACTGATTACACTGTAATCCATTTTTCCCCAATGCTTCTGGCCTACCTCTACTGAAGACATCAGGAATTCCAAGACCACCATCTTATGTCTGCCCAATACAACAGACACCGACATCGGTTGGCGGCGGGAAAATTCAAATGCCTGCATGTAGGGATTGGCTATAGATGCCTCGGGCCGCCGACGCGGTTAGTGAGCTTTACGTGTAGATCCCTTGAAAAACAGGGGCGATCTACACGTAAAAGCCCGACCCCGCAGCGCTCACTTACCGGCGGCTCCGAGGCATCTATAGGCAATCCCTACATGGCAGGCATTTGAATTTCAATGCTGCCATGTTTCACGCCTGCCATGTTTAATGAGCAAGCCGGGATTGCATATAGAAGCCTCGAGCCGCGCCGCCGTAAGTGAGCGCTGCGGGGCTCCGTTTACGTGTAGATCGCCTGTTTACAGTAAAGCCCGGAGCCCATACAGAACTCACTTACCGGCGGCGGCTCGAGGCTTTCTCGATGGAAATCCCGGCTACTCAGTGAGATGTCATTCTACATTGGAATTTCCCGCCGCCCACCGAGTGACGTCATCACGTCACACCGGCGGGGCGGAGGGATCATTGAGCAGCCGGGATGGCAGAGAGAAGCCTCGGCGCGCGCGCCGACAACACAAGACGGTAAAGTGAGCGCGGCGGGGCGCCGGCTTTACATGTAGATCGCCGGTTTTAAGGCGATCTACACGTAAAAGCCGGAGCCCCGCAGCGCTCCCTAGTGTCTTGTGGGGCTGGCGGCGCCGAGGCGTCTCTATACAATGCCGGCCTCATGTTCTGAAACTCCCACGCGCCCGGTCGGGGATGTATGTGAAGTCATCAAGTCCACGCCGCCGGGGGGCAGATGGGAGTCATTCAAGAGATCGAAGCCGACCGCGGACGCGTGGATCGGTGAGTGAGCGCCGCGGGGCTGGGGGCTCCGATCCAGTGTTGGACGAGTCAGTCGTCCAGATGCACTTTCAGGCATGTCAGCACTGGACGAGCTGGACTGTCACAAACGCTAGGGAGGTTAAAGCAATGTTTACCTAAATGGTACTACAGAAACACAAAACTGATTACACTGTAATCCATTTTCTCCCAATGTCCCTCTACTGAAGACATCAGGAATTCCAAGACACCTATCTATGTCTGCAATACAACAGATATATGGCGGGGGAACCCCACATCCCCCCTAGGGGAGGTGGGTCCAATGAGAAGCCTGTGGGACGCACACATTGGAGAACGGCACAGGCATGGCTGGAGCAGGTAAGTGTGGCTTGGGGTTACTGATATTGGTTATTAAAATCTACCCCAAGAAAACAACAAGGGAGGTTAAACATGTGGGAGGTCAGGTGTTAAAGCATATCCAAGGAGCAAACATATCTCATTTACATGCACCCATTTTACCATCCATTGATCACATTGAAGTCAATGGCACCACATTCTGCTCTCAACATTTGCCAAAAGAGGTCAATTATATCCACATGTATTTTGGTTAAGCAAGTAAATTATTACAGTAGGTATTTGAACACTAAATTATAATCATTTTAATAAAAGATATAATGGATAGTTTAACCAAGTTGATCTCATACATTTTTGGTACACCAAATGCCACCTTGGTTACATTATGTATTAGCAAATTATATACATATATATGTGCAACTTCCTTACCCTAAAACTGCTATCTGGGGCTTGTGCAGCCAACGGTGTTCGAGAAGACTCCTCCATCTGACCTGTAAACATATAAAAAATTATAATAAAAATTCAAAAACGGCTTAGAACTTTAAAATCCAAACCCTGTTATAAACTCAATAAAAGCTTGCTGAACCAAAAATGGGATAACTTTTTTTAAGTTTCTAATAAAAAATATAAAAAAAGTGTCCCCTTAGGTGAAATAATGCTAGTGGAAGTTATTTTTTCTGGTAATGCAATTGCATCAAAAACGTGATAAGAAAGGAGAATTATTAGATGTGCTTCAGGTTAGTCTGTATCAATACTTTTGGATGTAATTCCTACAAGGATGGTACACACAATGATGGCTAAATTAGGGCTTCAGGTAACTGGTCATAACGCAAAAAACTTGTCTATTCAGCAAATCCTGACTGTCCTGCGCTGCTTCTCCCCAGAGGCGATATACTACCATGGTAGTAAAGGCTCCTCTTCTGACACAAGTACGGGACAAGTCAATGGGTTCAGCTTCCTTCCACAGTCTGAGCAGATAGTGGAGGTAAATTCTGAAAAACTATCTAGCTCTACCAAATAAGAATTTGCATTACTGCAGTTATTTAAAGAAGACCTTTTTTTCCAGGACAGGAAATCACAACTTGCGATGCTGTAGCAAAAAAAAAAAAAAAAAAAAAAAAAAAAAAAAAAAATCATTCTTCAAATCTATTTGGGAGTCCTTCTTCAAGAATTGTAAATGGTGGCCTGATGATACCCAGAGATTGTGAAATAAAACCTAAACCAACCTTTTCAGGTTTCTCCCAGATGACAAAAAGGAATCTGTTGTTCTTAAATAAACCACTACCCGAGAGAAGTACTCTAGAGTATTCAGGAGATGCATGGAAAGCCATAAAAAACAGCCAGGAATAAGAAACTCAAAACAATATTTTGGAGTCTTATTCAGAATAACAAAAAAAAATTGCTTTTAGGCGGCCCGAGAGATGGACCTAACCTGAATCACATCCACATGGTAATGTAAATGGCTCTGGACCATTGGAGACTTTATCAGCTAACTTTTACTAAAACCAAGTCTGAAAACTACACGAAACCTAGTTACCATATTGTCTAAGCCCCCCTTAACCTTTCCACAGGACGGAAGGGGGGCTCTGTGTATTGTGTGTTCTTACTCCTGATAACAGAATGGTCACAAAACTTCTCAGCTACACATATCATTTATGTGTATTTATCTTAACACTAGTGACTAGTTGCAAATAAGCTCAATGTGTTAACCTCCCTAGCGCACTGCTTACATTGTAAGCCTGTAATTTCCTAAAGTATGTCCATACAGGAGTCTGGTAGACATCCTGAATATAATTACATGTTCAGATGATTTGTGAATAACTCATAAAAAAAGTTAATGAAACTGTATCAGGTAAATTAAGGAGAGCATTGTAATACATTGAAGCCAATATATTACAGTCCGTTCTGTACACTTGGTGTTCCCGCCCCCAGAACGTCTGTCACATGGGGAGAAGCAGAAAGAAGAAGACAGCTGTAGGAGGACATGGGAACACATGGATCATTTATTCAGATGAGTATTTTACATAGGGAATCATACACAGAAAACACTATTTAACCTCCCTAGCGCACTGCCCGTATCGCGCCGTTGTAAACCGAGTACACAGTACAGTCATTTCCGGTATCTCTCCGGAGCTCCGGAGAGGGAAAGCCGGCGCTCCAACATGGAGGTCTATGGCGCCGGCCCCCCCGCCCCCTTCCGCGTCACTGTGACGCGATTGGGGCGGTGCCGCAACACCGTAAATGCTGCAGCGATGAAGACAATCGCTGCAGCTTTCCGGGGAGGCATAGAGTCTCCCCGCTGTCGGCTTCCCCTGCGGTTGAGAGGACCCTGTTCGGCGAACGAACAGGGTTCGTCTCAACCGCTAGGGAGGTTAACATGATTTTTATTTAAAACTCCCCCCCGCTGTGACATTAAAAGGGGTCATTCAATTTTGGTTGTTGGAAAAAATAATCATTCTTTGTCCCACAAAGGCTTGTTGTGTTATGTAGAGGGGATGGATAAGCAAGAGCCACTGATATATGATATAATGGCTTTTGGGCAGGAACCACATATAATAATGGTGTACAAAATAAAAACAGAGCACCAATTACCTTGCTTAGTGTTAAAACTTCCTTTTAACTTGGACTCTGGTTCACTGGAAATTGTGTCCTGAAATATAGGTCTACTGCCAGTTTCCTTAGAAGAGTATGAATCGGTTCTGCTTGGTTGTTGCACCGACTGCTTACTTAGCTGCGGAACGAATTCTGTAAGTCTCTGAAAATTGTTGATATGTACTTCCCTTTGTTCAATAGGAATTCTCCCTTCTTCCATACTCCCCTGGTAGTACAGAGCAGATGTACTGTGTCCCTTCAACACGTTATTTTGCTCTTCATCACCATCCAAAAATGGAATTTTTGTTAGCACCTGTGAGTTAAGGAAATCCAGTAATGATTGGTCTGGTACTCTTGGAACCTGTTGCCTGTCTGTTCCTCCTATGTTCTCAGGCTTTGGGCTTTCATTAAATTTGCCATCCATACTTCTGCCTGTACAAAAAAAAAGAGATTGTAATCTCATTAAGTTTTTCAATTAGTGAATTGTTTGAATTATTCTTTATAGAGAAATAAATATTAATAAGATTTTTGTTTTCTTTTATTTCTACCTATTTATTCTAAAACCTTTTTAAAACCAGTTTTGACAGAAAGTGAGGTAAATTTTTCTAACAAAGCCCCAACAGAAGGAAAAAATACTGTCAAGAAAGATTTGATCCTTGCCTACCTAGATAAAAAGGCAGTTTAAAAAAATATATACACAAAGCTTTCAGGGCTTGTTCACACTAGCCACGCTGCAGTGCAGTACCACAACGTGGCTAGTTACCGCATATGAAACCTCTGTTCTTTCACACTAGCCCTGCGTTTGCGTTTCCGCTAATGTGCAAGTCAAAAAAAGAATGTCCCACAGCACACATTTTTGCAGGCTTAAAACAAATTGTGTTGATGGTAACAGGCGCGATAGTGTAACTACTAACCCATCTGTTATCGCAAAAAACTGCAACGAAATGAGTTGAACCTATGATAGAAAGGACTGCAGTCCGGGACAAAAAAAGGAACCCAGGAATAGACCATGTGACTATATCAGATAAGTAAGGCTTAGAATTTGAAATGTACCTACTCTTTTCACCTTTGCCACCACTTGTTGAATAGAAAAAAATTACAAAATGCACTCATCCACTGTAACCAGATACTAAACTATTTCCCCCAGTTCTTAACCAACAACTGAACAGATAGTATACCCCGACTGATGGAAAAAGGAATTTAGCATAAGGTCGCAGTGAACGACCAACGAAATTACAGTGTACCATGGTAGAGATGGAGGTGGCGAGCAATAATTTTTTTAAACAAAAGCTAACTAAAGCTGGCTTTAAAAGTACAATGGTATCTTTATTATGACATTCTTATACAGGTGTCCCCAAACCCTTGGCAATTATAACAATACAACACTGGTGCAGGCTGGCTACTTGCAATGGCAGTAGTTACAATCAAATTCACCTGGCCTGATATACTATCACTACAAATGTATACAAAAAGAGTGGCTTTTTTATTTTACCACCTATACAGAAAGTTTGGTTCCAATAAAGGGGATCACTTAAACTCCAAACTTTCTGTATTCATCAATAGCTAACATGGTACAATATTTTAATGTAACTGTCTTAAAAGAGATAATAATCCTTGAAATACTCTTTACAAAACATTTCCCACTCTCAAACCAAACAAATTGAGAAGTTGAACAATGTCACTGTCCTTAACATAGACTTCTGTCTATGTCATCTGAAGTTGCTTACTTCAAGCTCCATTCTTACCATTTTACTGATGGTGGGTTGAGCACCCAAAAATCCCTTTTAAGCTCAGGTCACCATCTTTGTACTGATGTTTGGTGCATGGCTAAGGTTTCTGAATGCCCAACACGATAAAGACCCTAGTAAACTTTTTGCTTTTTGGACAGAAAAGTAAAGGTCTAAAGTAAAATGCTGCTTTTGTGTCTGCAGAAGAGCTACAATTGTTGTAGTAATTTCACAATTAGTTTAGACAATTACTTTCTCAAAACAAAACAAAAAAAATCAAAAATTAATAAATTAAGAACTATAGGTTTAATTCACACATGGCTTTGCCGACCGGCAGCCCAGATAGCGCATGCCCGCCCCTGCATGCAGTTTACGACACACAATGTGCAGGAGCTTGTCAAAGATGACAAACGGGCTGTAGCACTTTTCTGGCATCCAGGTGCTGGCAATGGGGTGTTTGCAGATATCCTGCACGATGCCTTTGGGACCCTTTCGCACTATAAGCGCTTTCTAAAGGCATGTGTTAATGCATAACAAAGCATTAAAAAACATCATAAAAAAAACACCTGCAACACATGCAGTGTGAAAGGCAACACTGGTCTTCTATGAGAAAACACAATACTGTAAAAACACACACGTAAAGTGTGAAAGAGCCCTTAAACTCCAGGGCAGTTTGATGTAAGTTTGTTTACTAACAATACCTCCATTTAAAAAGGAGGCACCACTGATTTTTTTCAGCTAATCCTCAGCATCATCCATGATGTTGGGAATGTGAAGGGGAAAGAAGGAAGGGTAGAGAATCGAAGAGTACAATGCTTTTAAAAAGAATTAGGGATTGTTCCCAC
Organism: Ptychadena robeensis; assembly: GCA_036250615.1. NCBI lineage: Eukaryota > Metazoa > Chordata > Amphibia > Anura > Ptychadenidae > Ptychadena > Ptychadena robeensis. The sequence continues at coordinate 108,631,989 of CM070033.1, read as the reverse complement.
TTGAGCGATCAACCACAATTTCATAGCGCGTGGCAATCTCTGTTGATCACTTCTTAGTTGAATGGGCTTGTCCCCACTTCAACTTAAGGTCAGGATCAGGCACAGACACGATTGGCGCGTTAAAATCGCATTCATCCCGCGGCTGATTGCCTAAGTGGGAACATATCCTTATGCTATGGGCAAAACGTCTAGAGGGTTAAGAATTTTTTTTTGATGATGAACACTGTATTATACAACCATACCAATGTACAAACCAAAAAGGGACAAGAAATAAACTCCACCTAAAAAAGTGACATTACCAAGAAGCACTCTGTATTCTACTAGAACTCAGGCGGGCATCTGGAAACATCACATTTCCAGCCCCCGGATGCCTGATATGCGCCACAGCTGGGAAGATGTGACAGGGAGAACATGGGGGCACCTGCACACCGGGTAAAACTCCCACATATCTGAAAACATAGCAGACTAGAAGAAACATTGTACAGATAAACTAGCTTAAAATGAGAACATTCTTCCCCTTTACACCACTTTCTCTTAACAAGTCCCTTGCTGAGAGGAGCATGGCATGCAAACAAGACTAAACTACATTTTTTACAACTGTAAATTCATTTAGGAATATAGTAAAGGTAATTGAAACTTGGGCATGCGGCATTGATAAAATTAATTTACCTTACAGACATTTTGTATGTTTACGTTTAATGGCACTATTTAGATTCATCTAGGAGAGAAAATAATAAATAAATCAGTGGCCACAACATTGGCAGCTTGCTTTTTCACTAAGGCTTTGTTTCCATTGTACGTCGGGAGCCCTCCGCTAAGCGTATACGCTAAGCAGGGGTCCCGACGTATCCCATAGACTCAGCCTGCCGGCGGATGGTCTGTTTAGACATCCGCCGGTGTACAGGCTGAACGTACTCGACTACGTTCAGCCTGACACCGGCGGATCGGGTCGGCGCAATGAAGACAGACCCGTCCGCCGAGCAGGTAAGTCTATCTGCTACGTCGGGGCTCCCGACGTAATGGAAACAAGCCCTAAGACACAAGCCCCACTTAAGGGTGCTTTCACACTATCCGGGCTGCACTTTTGGTTTTTGCCAATAACGGATGTGGTTGCGGTAAAGCATCAATTATAGCAAAAAAAAAATTGGTACTGTGCACTTGCATCTCCCACACACATCTAAGTATTGGAGGAAAATGTCTAAAATATTTCTAAAACACCCTGGGTCTGGCATGCTTACCTAGCAAGGCTTATGTCACCGGCCTTCCCATAAGATCCAGGAAATTATAAAGTTGAAGCATCTTCCTGGGAGATTCAGGATAGTGATGTTTTCAAGGATCTTGGAGGGAGGCCTAATAACATCAGCAGCACCTAAAGGGAGCAGTCAGAAAGCACAGCATCTGGAATGTTTTACACTCGTTCTACTAATGTGTTATAGCATTCATACAGAGTTTGTAATACAGGAAGTGCCACAAAACAACAAAATCATACATAGGTACTATTTTTAATGACAGGTCTGCTTTGACCTCAGGGACGTAAACTTTTTTATTCACTTACTGCACAATGTTGTGTGCGCTATGGAGATGTACACCTGCTACTTATCTCCTCCATCCCTGGATACAATCAGCTGAAAACGGAAGCCAAGAATAGAGGGAGACTTAAAGCAGATTTAGGGGTTGTTTCCATTATACGTCTGGACCCCTCCGCTACACGTATATGCTTAACGGGGATCCCGACATAGCAGATTGACATTGCCTGCCGGCAGATGATCTGTTTATACACCCACCGGTGTAGAGGCTCAACGTATTGAACTACGTTGAGCCTTACATGAGCGGAGCGGCTCGGCACAGTCAAATTCTCCACAGACCAGGTAAAGCTATCTGCTACGCCGCGACCTCCCGCTAAGCGTATACGCTTTGCAGAGGGGTCCCTACAAAATGGAAACAAAGCCTAAAACTAAAAAAATTAAACATATACATACATCGACATCGGGTCTTCATCCAGGGCCAGAGACCCATAAAAAGAAAAACTTCCCTTTTCTGGGTGCCCGCTCTGGCACCGCCATGCCTGGAGTTTGCGGTCCTCTAGGCTTCAAGATGGAGGAGAGACTCTTCCGGTCTCACTCAATCCACATCTGAATCGGGTTACGCTCCGCCCCTCTCCGTCACCCCATTCAGATGCTGCTGGCGCATAGGTATGGGAAAGGAGACATCAGAAGTGGCATTTAATTGCCCATGTTCACTTAGTGGCACATCACAGGGAAGGTTAAGCGGTGTGGAATTTTTATAGATTTACCGGGTCCTTTTTTCTCTATTCTATACCGATAATAGAAGGCAGATGTGGAGGTGGTAGTTCTGCATTAAGACAAGCTGTACATAAAGTGCATCACCTTTATATGCAGAAGACCACTCCAAAAATATTTTTAATTGCTACTCAGTAGTTACAGTCATTTTGTATTAGCAAGTTTGATTTCTGAACTATGTAATGAAATGAGCAGTGTTCTGTAATCATGAAACATCCCATGCATGTCTCTATAGGTGATTGCTCACTACAACTGTGACAGAGATGAGGAAGAGATGGAAGGAGACTGATAGGCCATGATCATATATTTATTGTTTGCTTCCATCACGGAGTGTTGCCGGAGGATGGCTGCATGCAGCTGGTATGCACACTTTACACAAACAAGTCATTGGCGACCTTTGCAATGGCCCCAGACACACACTATGACAATGATACACTCTGACAATAGACACACACACTCAGCTATGTGGAGCGGTCACCCGGCTGCAGAACTCGGGCTACTCCAGCATGTGAGTGCGCACGCCACTCGTACAGACAATACTGTACACCCTCCAGTCATACACATGTCCAGCAACCCGCGAAGAACAATGCATGCGCTCTCGGGCCACACACCGTGTGCCCACCGGGCCCTACACCGCGGTACTGCTGAGAACACAACAGCACGGTGTACTGACCGGTCACACACATAAATACAAGGCACCCCTACATACACTATATATGGCTCCACCGAACTCATAGCTCCCGCCATTTTATACATTGCTTATACCCCGGAAAAAACAACCCCTCCCACAACACGTTCCCTTACCCCCCGGCCAACCCGGGCTCTGTGTCCCGCCGTTCCGCCATGTCGGCCCCGGACCCGTCCAACTGCAACACTCCGCAGGGGGGGTGAGAAAGGGGTGGGTCAAGTCACAACCACAACCGGTAGAGGGGGCAATGTAGAACGTACCAAGCCATTAGGTAGTAGAATAAAAGAAAAGAAATAGTCACTCTAGTCCGTCTATTGAAAACACCTAACCAGTACTTCACAATCAGCGGCAATTTGTAGGTAAGTCACTAATGAGAAAACATCACTATAAGCGCGGGGATAACTCCCCATTACATTCTCTGAATTAGTTTAACCCGTAAAGCGGGAGAAGCACGCAAGCGCGCCACAGCAGGGCGGGAAATGAGCAAACACGCAGGCGCAGGGAGGAGGGATCTGCGCATGCGCAGTGCTAGAAAATGGTTTGGGCGCTCTTAAAGAGATAGTACCACATGACTGCTGCTTCCATTTTGTTTTTGTTTTTTATCTCAAAGCAGGTCTTTGGTAATTTAAAATAGAGTATTGGAAAACAAAAACACCACCTGGGAGAGCTTATGCTCTGATAAAGTTAACATAATATGTACAATTCATTCACACTGTGGGAAGTGCAATATTACTGGCATGCTGAATAAAAATGATATATAAAAGAAGCTTCTTAAACTGAACCGGCTTGGTCAGTTAAACAGTGCACTAAAATTGGTGTGCAGTGCAGTCATCCACAAAGGAGTCTTTTAGGTATGCAATAGTTATATATCATAACTATTCTTTGTATTAGAATAATAAATCAACACATATATACAGTTACGGGGGAAAAAGTATATCCAGTGTCCATTCTAAGTTCTCACTTAACAAGGAATAATTATAAAAATATATCTCTTATGGCAAACATTCCTTCTTCTCGCCTAACATCATGTCAGCATAGGCTAGTCCGTTCTTCCGCCTGTGATTCAAAATGGATCATATGACTTAGTCCATAATATCAAAGTACACCCGCCTGCAGGTATAAGTAGTAACATTTGTGATTGACAGGGTTTTCGGGTATACTCATGGGTATACTAGGCCAGGCAAGGAAAATTCTGAATACAGGAAACAATTTTCTGTTTTACTGGGGCCTTCATGTGAGCACTTGCAGGGTAAAGCTAGCTAAAACTACCCAAGGGCAGAAAAAACATACCAATGACAGTATCCAACAAAAAGAAGAATAAATAAATTATTAGATCCAATTCTATGATAAAATTTGAATCCTTTAGAGCCGTGGCTCTCAACTTTTTTACATTTGTGATCCTGGAAGTGACGTCTCAAAGCGTCACTTACTGTATTTTGAATGGGAAAGTGCTAGTGTGGAGTGTCACTTCTGCATCCTGAGTACGGGAACTGGCACTATGCAATGACACTACCAGCATGATCAGGTAAGTGTAATGTCCCCTCCCTCCTATTGTCCCGCCCGGCATTTGCAAATGATGTGCAGGAGGGGACAGTTAGGAGGGGACAGTAACACCATAGGTTAGGATGGAGGAGGCCCCAGTGAAATGGTTGTTTGACCCCCGAGGGAGCCCCGACCCACAGGTTGAGAACCACTGCTTTTGAGCCTCTGTACTATTGGGTCAGGTTCGAGAGGCGTGGAGACTGGCTGATTGATGGTTCCTGCACCGGAGATATTAATTTGCTATCATCACAGCCTTAGATAAAGTCTGTGAATGTGGAAGTTTCACAAATATATGCACAGGTTTGTATGGGTCCGCACTCACCATGTTCTGCAATGTAGATCATACACCAATTCC
>CM070033.1:108589706-108613965 GCA_036250615.1 Ptychadena robeensis | reverse complement strand
ATTCAAAAGTAAATTGCACAAAAACAAATTGTTTCAGTGTGATTACCCAGATGTGCCCTTTGAATTTAACCCTCCCTCCCATGGTGTGTTCATCACACTAGATGGTGCCAAAGGGAATTGTACTGGATACAGTGATAACTGTATACAATACAAATTAAAGTAAAAATACAACAACCCAACCACAAAAACACATTTGCAAACGAATAAAAATTTTATTATAAACAAAACATAAATATGAATACAAACTGTTTTGAAATCTATTATATAAAAGACGTATTTAAGAGATTTTATCATTCAATTTATACCTTTTATTATTATATTTTTTATTTACTTTTTTTTTTTACATAATACAATTGTTTGTTTCAAACATTATCATATTCAGGATGTCTATTAGACCCTTGTACAGACATATTTTGGGAAGTTACATGCCTACAACATAAATAAAAATCCATTTAAGTCTATGGTGCGCTTTACAGAAATCTGGTTCAGAAATCTGGACCTTGCAAGAGCGCCAGGGAGGTTAATAGGTCAGGAATTATGGCTATTCAAGAAGTCTTATTAGCCACCCTAGTCTTATTTTAGATTATAGACTAATGGTATGCTTACGTGTTCCCATTTTTTTCAGTTTACAACGTCCATATCTCTTCAATGGTATATAAATATGTATTATGTACTACCCCTTATTTGAGTTTAAAGATATATGTGCAATGAATCTATTAATTTATAATATAAGATTTATCCATTGATACACAAACAGCAAAAATAAATAAATAAACTGGTAGGTGTGTTAACCATTTCCCACTTGATCCAAAAGTACGCTTTATTGGCTTACTCAAAGAAGACACATCAATGAGAGAATGCACCCCAGGCAAAAGTTGCACCCCAGATAATTGTACACTTATTCTCAAGCATCTATTTGAATTAAAGGCAGCGGATCAGAACACCAGCAAAAGGTCAGCAAAAACTTCTTAAAAAATTTATATAATTCCCAAAATCGACAATCCAAAACATGTATAAATAAATTGAAAATACTTTTCAAAAATATCTATACCAGTCCTTAGCAGTGGCTTTTAAGTATTTACTCCTCTTTGGCCTCTGCTCCAATTAGTCAAGTTGCCATACTGGAATAATCCTTTTCCACTTTACACATAATCAAGAAACAGGTTTGGCCTACACCAGGGGTGAGCAAACTAAGGCTTGGAGGCCAGATCCGGCCTTTAGTCGCCTTATCACCTTGATGCCTCTCCGCTTGTTCTCTGCAATGAGTGCACATAATGCCTAGAGGTGTCCAAAGAACACAGGTGCCCAACCATGCGGCCCTTTGTGCGTTCCTTGGTGGCCCCCCTTGGTCTTACACTTGCAGCCCCCGAAACCTACTGTTTATGCCTAGGGCATAGGAACTTACCTGTCCTCATCCCGGGATCTTCTTCAGGAGGGAAGAGGAGAAGAGGGACTCGCTCTGGCAGAGCACACGAAAGCTAATCAGCAACCCAGACAGTGCCTGAACAAGTCCCTCACCTCTATTCTGCTTTCTGCTCTAAGAATATCCCATTCAAAGAAGATGTGTGCCTATGCTCCCACTATTCCACCAACGAATGGGGTATTATTGTATGTGGCACATAACCTCAGAATAGGGGCATATAACCTTTGAATCAAAGGTTATGTGCCCCATAGATATCATCAAAGGCTTTGATGATATATTTGACACAATTGTGTGTTATCATACTACAGTGTTCCCTAATGCTTGAAGTATCATTAAGCACAAGATTTGTTGTTTAAAAAAGTCTTCTAGATATGCCTGCTGTAATTTCTTCATTAGAAAATGCTTATACAAGTCAGTATAGATTGAAAATGTTATGTGCGGCCCTTGATGCCGAGGGCCACACTTGTGACCCTCCATATCAACTCAGTTGACCACCACTGCTCTACAAATTATCTTTGCTCTTTGCAATGAAAGAACATTTTATTTTGAAGTGCAGGAAATAAAAAAAAAAACCTTGACAACATCCCTGTCACATGTCAACTAATACACCTCAACACCATCATTAGAGATGCCTGTGATAGAATTGGCACATCTATGGCAGGTCGGCCATTACAGGCTCTTGCTCTTGCCCCTCTATCAAATCTAAGAATTAAATGGGGTCTATGAGTCAAAAAGTTTGCCCACCCTGACCTACAATATAAACTGTCTGCACCTCATCACCTTATATATATCCTACACAAGAAGGTTAATGGAGGGATGAAATTAGAGATAAGCAAAATAGCATAATTCTTATGTGCGTCACTTACCTGGTTTCACCTCAACAGTAGCTCTGTCATTATCACTCTCTCCTTTGGCATCAGTCACCTTCAAGTGAAAAGTGTAGGTTCCTTCAACAAGATTAGAGAGGAATAGGACTGCATGATGATCAGAGTTATTCAACACCTCCTGTAGGAGAGAGATTCAGTAAGCTTTAATGCCTTTCACTGCACCCATAAAACAAACACAATGTCACATTTTCCACTGTCTGCAAACAAAATCTTGAAGACATCAATTAACACATTTCGTAGACCAACCAAAAAATGGAAAGACTGTGACCAAACAGATCTAGGTGTGCCTAACAAACAGTCTACCACATTAAAGATGTGTAAACAGTCTCATTTGAAATGTTTTCCACAAATATCCACATGCAACAAAGCTGTATGAGCATACTTTATTCATCTCAACCTAAAATATAATATAAGTAAGCATAAGGTTTAAACAATAAAAGAATGGTCAGTAATACAACAACTTTGTAGGCTTCATAACCTTATGAATTTTAAAAAGATAATTATGAATCGACAATAGTCAACATTCAATACAGACAGAGCCATCAATGGTAATGAAGATATGTTTATTGTCTTTAGTAGTGGTTTATATGAAAGAACAAGCTTATGTTAGGCACTTCTTACCCCAGCTGCTGGGCTGCTCTCATCTCGCTCCCATTGATAGTTTACTATTCCCTTATCATCTGAGGATTTGGAGCCATCCAATTCTGCTGTGTTGGTTGGAAGTGTAATGACAACATTTCCTGCAATCCTTGCCACGGGAGACATGTTGATCTCTGTATCAGGAAGAAATCAATCATATGAAACGTATGCTGTACCCTCTTAACATTAATTTTTCAGGATAACAATCTTGATGCAAAATGCCATAGACATTGTGGATACACTATTCTACACATTTCACAACAAAGGAACCAAAAATGAAAGCGCACCTAAACCCACAGCAGCAACTGTTGCTTTGGTGGACACTGGGGAAATGTTATAACAGACCAGCTATGTGACACCGGTCCTTGTTGCTTCTTTTTACTAAAATCTTTAAACAATTTGTCTGACACCACACCCCTTGTGGCTTTCAGCCGCCGTGGCTATAAGGGATATCCGGCTGTGTCTCTGGAGATATCATTGGTGGGAGTGGTTTCTTGCCATTAACCCCACCCAACTCCGCCACTCTTGGCACCCACCCGGCCACCACCAGCCCTGCTTGCCTCCTGTGATGAACACATTATCAGTGGAGCCATCACTAACAACTTGGGGACCAGGACCAAGACTTTCTACATTTCTGTGTATTGTTACTGGGGAATTGTAGTCTCTTCAGCTGAGGCATATTCTGTGTTGCTGGGATTTGTAGTCCCTCTTTAGCTGTGTGATATTCTGCATGCAATGCTGGGATTTGTAGTCCCTCTTTAGCTGTGTGATAGTCTGCATTCAATGCTGTGTTTTTAAGTCTCTCATTAGCTGTGTGATATTCTGCATGTATTGCTGGGATTTGCAGTCCCTCTTTTAGCCTTGTGATATTCTGCATGTATTGCTGGGATATTTATTCACCGTTTACCTGGGTGCTTTGATTTATTATGTATTGCTGAAATCTATATAGTCTCTCTACAACTGAGTGGCATGCTATTGCTGTATATGGCACTGCTGAGATTTTTAGCTTGGTTCTCTTAATTTCAGTATGAGGCATTGCTAGGATTTGTAGTACATCTTATTTGGGATTGCACATAGGCTTCCAGCTTGTGTAGAGAGCATGGGTGTGGTGTGTGGCAAGTGTGTACGTGAGAGAACAGAGGTGCGGAGTTGAAGGTCCACATGCATGCACCATAATAAGATTGGACATAAACCTTTGAAAACGTCAGTAGGAAACCAGACAGATACTTATATTTCAGAAAATTTCATATCTGATATCGCCAACTTTCGATCAATCAGACCAGTTATCTAGGTATCCGTTTCTGTTCGATCAACTTAAAATGGTTGGAAATATCTAGCCTATTTGGGCACCTTTACCTTTTTTCAAAAATAAAGACATACAAGAAATAAGACTAATGAATGTAACTTATAACAAAACAAGTTAGGTGGCCTTAACAGAAATGAATTGCGAATTAGCGACTGTATTTTCGGACTATAAAATGCACCTCACATAAAGACACACCACCCAGTTTTAGAGCAGGAAAAACAGAAAAAAATTATTTTAAGTGTTCAAATCAATTGGGGAAAAAATCCCATGCAGTACCCAATTTCAGCCACATAAAAGGTGTCACTAGAGAGCACACTTCACGGCATCTCATCTTTCTCACACACTGCAAAGAGGGGGGTGGCTGCAGGGGGAAGCTGCAGTCATGTCTCCCTCTAGGCTGTGCGTGAGCTGCACGGTGAGCAGCTCACACACAGGCAGACATAGATGGAAGCTGCCGGCTGGCATCTTTCATCTATCTGTCTCTGCTGTATTGCTCTGCTGATATAAACACTACAGTACAGATGAGAGATCCGTCTGTGGGGGTATCTCTCATCGGACAGCTAGTGGGTACACAGGTTTCATTCACACAGTTGGTTTCAAGGCCTTAACAGCCACCCTGAAACTGCATTGTGTAGGCCATTTAGGAGTGGTTGTCAACCCCTGACAACTGCTCCCAGGGTTTCCATTTGGGTGACCTCCCAAACACCGGCCAGTAAGTGCCCGCGTTTCAAATCTGCTAGGCAGCTGCGCAAGTGGGGACAAGCCAATTGAAATCAATAGAAGCGGCCACCTGCGGCTCAGAACTGCACCGCTACGCAGCCAGCATTGCCAGTGGGGATAAGCCCTAAGTGCTGGACATTTTAAATATTTGTAAGATAAACACTCACCCTCCTTTACAATCACACTAACAGTTGCCTTATCCTGCAAGCCTCGGTCATCCTCTACAGTCAATGTGAACTCATACTTTCCACCTTGAAGACCAGTAACTGTAGCAATGCTGCTATTGTAGTTCTCAATTTTCACACCTTCTGGTCCCCTGAAATAAAAAAAAATAATACAATCAATAAAACTCAATAAATATTTTTAAAATATTATAAAGAGGATCCCAATTTAAATGGCTACTTTAGGGGGCAGAAAAAACTCACAAGATGCCCAGGAGGGGGATAGGTCCTTCTCTTCTTCCAAAGTAAAGCCATTCACTTTACACTGCAAGCGCAAAAGGTGAAAGAGCCTGTCAAGAAGCCGAAGAGGCTGAGAGGGAACTGGAGCGCATAACTCCTTGTTTCTGCCCCCTATACCTTAAAGAGTAATTAACCTTTGCAATGTGGAGGGGCCAATCTTGGAAAGTTTAAGTCTGGCATAATGTAAATCTTGTAATTTACAGCATATCACTACTACCAGACAAAGAACAATACATGTATATTATTCCATAGGTTTTACAATGTAAGGCAACTTTTAATGAGCAAAGTCAGACAAATGGTGAAGTGTCACTGGAACACCTTTATCTTTCATTTTTTATCGATTATTGTGGCTTGACAGTGGTATTGTGGTACTCCCCTTTTGACAAAATAAAGTGATTAAATTGCAAATCAATCTAGAAAAGAACAGGTCTTAGAAAAATGTATGCAGCCTTCATCCATAATGATTGGCTAGTTGCAATTTATTTCTTTGAGTTTTAGAATAACACTGGTTCTGGTGCACTGGTGCATCTGTGACACACATAAGGCACCAGACTTCTATAATAATTAAATATTGTAGCTCACATGGAGCAAACTCAGTATAGGGAAGGAGACTGTAGTTTAGCCTGGAGTACAGCTTTGAAATGTAGTAAGATAAAGTGTGTACAGTTTGAAATAAATTAATAAATGAAAGGCACGAAAAATTCAGGTCACATTATGACAGCAATAATGCAAGTGTCTTGAATATACAGTTGAGGCCAAAATTATTAGTCCCTACAAATAAAACTAGACCTCATTCTTGAATTCTAGTGTTTGTTTTTTTTTGTATAGTGTATTAGTTTGAGTTGGAACAAGAAAGGGCAAAAATTAGACACCCAAAGTTATTAGCTTCCTGCTCATTAATAGTTAATAGTGTCCCATTTCTGAGCCACAACTGAGAACAAGCTCTTAGAGTAGTAGTAGTAGTAGTAGGGTTGCCCCAGGTCTCCTGGGGGACTTTGGCCCATTCTTCCATTGCAAATTATTGTAGCTGGTCCAAATTCATGGTTTAGATCATGGACATTCTCTTTGATAAAGTTTAGTCTAATCAGACCAAAGCATGGACATTCAAAACTCCTGTTTACCTTATAAATGTTCACAGGCACACCTCTGTCAGACTGTGACTTGCAGCTCTTTAAATAAGGGGCTCTTCTGGGACAATGGCCCTGAAGCCCACCATGATGAAAGGTGCTCACAACGGTGTTCCTTAATATATCAACTCCAGAAGAGGCCAGGTCAGCAACAGTTCTTTCAACAATGCAACAATTCTTGAAATCTTGCACTTATGTTGACATTTAGAGGGAGAATATGCAGAAATCTGCTCTTAGATGGGGTTGTCACGAAAATGACCCAAAGCATACATCGAAATTAGTCTAGACCTCATTCCTATTGAGAATCTGTGGCAGGTGTTCAAAGTGAATGTCCATGCTTGAAAACCATGCAATTTGGACCAGCTAGAACAATTTGCACTGGAAGAATGGGCCAATTTCCCCCAGGAGAACTGTGGCAACCTAGTAAAGAACAACTCTTAGGGCTTGCAAGTTGGCTAGCATTACCTCAAGGGACACAGTTTTTTTATAGCGTTAGCGCTACCGTGTTGTCAGTTGTGGCTCAGAAAGGGTACACTATTGACTATAAATTACATTCACTTGTTGTTAATGGTCATTTTCATGGAGAAATCAGGTGTGTTGTTTAATTTTATAAGGTGGCTGATAATTTTGGCCTCAACTGTACTCCATTCAAAATGTATATCCAAAAGGCATAATCGCAAAGGATGCCCTAAGTTTGCTTCCTGAGACAATTGCAGGATGTACTGGTTGATTATGTCCCATTAATACATGGATCAGAAGCAAAATAATTGTTATATCCCTTCTAAAAACACTAAAGACCAAAACCAAGGCATCCAGTACAAACCCAAGTCAATAGGCACATAACAAGGCAACAGCGTTGTCTTATCACTTCTATTCTATTCTATTATTATCTAAAAAAAAGCACTTTTGTAGAAAAAACTTGCTTTACAATTTTTTTTTACAGAGGAGTATTCTATCTCCCTTAATATTGGGTCCCTGTTTGCTTTAGTCCCAGATTTGGGAGTATAGTACAATCACAGTGAAATTTACCTAGACTAAAAATGATCATATAACTGTGGTATGACACAGGAACCTTGTGGTACCTGCAAGCAAATATCTGTGTCTACCTTCAAGGGGATTCCTATGTCCCTATGAAATCCGTTTTCACCTATCATTCCATCCTTCAATCAACCCAGACCAGGTTTAAATAAGTATGCTGTATTCAGTGTAGATCTGTCTTTATTAAATAAAGGTAAAATACAAACTTTGTTTTCTCCCAGAGATATGAGGCAATTTTCTGATCATCAGTGCTTCGGCTACCATCTAGAGTTGTACTGTCCACTGGAAGAGTGAGCTCTTTATCCGGGCCGGCATCAGCCTCAGGAGGCTTATTGTTTTCTGACAAAAAAGAAGAAATGGTGTGTGAGACGGAAAATATAAATCCACCATATGTTTGAGTTAATGTGTAAAATATAGGCCTTACCAGGCTGAACAATCACAGTCACTTCACTGGTAGACTGCTGACCTGCAGAGTCGGTAACTGTGAGCTGAAAGGTATAATCTCCCTCCTGAAGAGCTGACAGCTGAAGAGTTGATGTTCGGACTCCCTGTAGAGTTAGACAAAAGAAGCATTTTAATAAATACTCTGGGTACTATTGAATAAAAGATCGAATGGTTTTTCATCTAGATGTAACGTGGTTCAAAACAACTCATAAGAAACTTAAGTGATGTTACTATATGAAAATACATCCTAGACCCCCTCAGTAGGTTTTTATTTGCTGTATGGGATTTTTGTTTGAGAAAAGTAAATACTAGGCATTTTAAGGTTAGTTCTTCCCAGATATGTTACATAATTGTTTCATAAAAAACCATACCATACAAATACCATACAAAAGTCGATTTTGTATTGAATTTTTATTCATCTCAGTCACAAATATCTGAATCTTCAAAAAGAGGTTTCTCACCTGCATTTCCATTACTTTTCCTTTGCTGTTGGGGCTTAAGGACCATTCATAGCTGACAATACCATGATCGTCTGTGCTTAGATTTCCATACAAAACAATTTTGTTTTTTGGGAGTGTGATGACTTGGTTGGCTCCAGCATTTGCCACTGGAGGGTAATCGACAGCTTTGTTTACAGTGAGGTTTGCAGTAGTAGAATTTTTTGCCCCATCGGAGTCTTCAACAGTCAACCTAACAAGAATAAACTTTATGACTACTGCATATATTAACATTGTACCTTGAGGTATGTCACGTCAGCTGTAATGTTTCTTAAAAACAAAAGCACCAGAAAGTCTTAGGTTAACAGACTGTAATATGAGCAATGTGTTCAAAAATGACAACCCATTTTTGAATATCTTTAAACCTTCATCCCCATTTTGCCATTAAACTAAGTTAATATAAAAAAATGTATTGATATATTTGCATGGCAGGACAAAAAAAAAAAAAAAGTCGCTACTCCAACATCATTATCAACAATATGCTCTTGTCTGCAGTTATGACTTTCCCTCCTGTTGCTCTTTGGACATATGAGATTTAATATGAAACACCCACTGATTTTCTTGGAAATGTGAAAACCAGCTTTATGTGTCTGTACCATAAATGTAGAAAAATTGATGTTGCAGATTATGGATTAGACCAGTGACGGCGAACCTTTTAGTGACCGAGTGCCCAAACTGAACCCCAAACCCACTTATTTATCTCAAAGTGCTAGCATGGCCGTTTAATCTGAATTATTGAATAACTCATATACACACAAACGAAACATGAAAACACACACTGGTCTTTCTTATAAGATAGAATAGGAGAGGGTTTGGGACACTGTGTTCAATTAGAAGAGAGGGGTAAAGAACTAACAGCTTTTAGAACCAATAGGCTGCAATTCTTTCCACTATGCTGGCTGACAGCTGGCGTGCTCACATGAGGGCTCCGAGTGCCACCTCTGGCACCCATGCCACTGTAAGAGCAGTGACGTTTTAAAAGCTGTCTAGTGTCCCTTTTTATTGATCCTGGTGCCCGCTGGTGATTTAAAATTTTAAATAGGGTATCTATTTAAAAAATATACTGGGTACTAAGCAAATATCACCCAAATGCAAGGGGTTTTACTTGTCTTTTCTCTCTAGTGAACCCTACACAGTAAGATATTCAGAATTCTTTAAAGAAATATTAGGAATAAAATGGAATCAAATAGATTCAAACAGAAAAGAATGCTTCTTACCTAAAGGTATAATTTCCAGGAACAAGGTTGGCGAGTTTAAGAACTTCAGTGTCTCCTGTTATCTTCTCCTCCCTTAGTGGACCTTTTAGTTCCTCCCAGCGGTAACTAACTATTTTTTCATCATCTGTGCTCTCTGAGGACAATAAAAAAAAGAAACAGAATTAATAATCAAACAGAATATGGCATGTGTTTGTTGACTTAACAATTTACGAGCTGGCTTCTTTTTTGAGGCAATACCTATACATCAGCAAACATCTCTATTCCACAAAGCTGCTCAGGAATCATAAAGCGATGTGCACTTTCAATTTTGGTCATTGGGATTGTTCCCAAGAACCAGACAACAAATGCGTGCTGAAAACACAGTGTTCATTCTGTTCCATAGGGAGGTGCAACCGAGCAGCACCCTTCACCATAGACGGCAATGGGTGTTGGGCAAGACTATCATTCAGAGGTCTGATCAAAGAAAAACCTCACCCAACAACTGTACATGCAGATTGTCAACCAAGAAAAGCGTCTTGGCGGACTGTTTGTTTCAGACACTTGTATTGGGTTTGAATGATGTAGACTGGAGTACTGTGGAGTGGAATGTGTCTGGCTTCTGTATTACCAGCGGAAAATGTACAGGTAAGAGACATGTTGTCAGTTATATTGTTACTTACGGCTGCCATCTATGACAGTGGAGGTAGTAGGCAATGAGATTTCTTGATAGCGCGGAGATACAATGGCTACAGGTGGCCGATTTACTCGTGGCTCTGTAAGAATAACATCATAAATACCAGAAAAGGATCTTTATATTTTTTATCAGAAGCAAATTGAGAAGTGTTAAATTGACACTCACCAGGCTTGACAGTAACATTAACAAACCCCTCTCCGTGGGCATTTTCCCCATCCACAATGACCTTGAACTCGTACAGACCTGCTGTAAGCTTGTGAAAAAGAAGAACTGTTATCAACATCAGGACAAACACTTTGCATTGACATATTCTATTTAGACCAGAGAAAGAGATACATATACCAGCCAATACTAAGACACCGATTGATGTATGGAGAAAGACTGACAGACATTGCTAGAAATGTGAGTGGGTAATATAAAAGAAATTAAGATGACATATGAGATATACAAGCGTAAAGTCTCTATCTGTAAGAAGAAAGACTACTTTCGCTTTTAAGAGTGAGTCCCGATTTTGGCAGAAAAAAGGCATAAGTCTTGGGGGATTTTTACTAGAATATACAGGGCTTTGCAAGAGGATATGCATTTTGACAGCTGTCAGACTGTATTTTTAATCAGTCAAACCTCTAACATAAAATATTGCATGCCTTATTATTTTCAGGAAGTACCATGGAGAGAAGTAGTGTATTTCGAGGTATGAAGTCCTTGAACTATGATTTATCTAAATACAATATTTGGAAGTGATTGAAGCAAAAGTGATGTCTGCTGTATTTTGTAAAATTTTAAGTTCTGGCCTTACCTTTGACAGCTTGAGTGACTGTGCATGCTTTCCCTCCATTTCTCCACTGTAATCCGTAGGATGAGTAATCAGCCTCCAATCATATGTGTATAATTTTCCTATAAATACATTTATAAAAGTTATTCATAATTGGTTGGTAGATCTAATGGAAATTGCATGGAGTGATCTAAAGATGTATGGGGGGGGGGGGGGGCTAAACTAATATTTGTATTTAATTCTGTTGCAATGGGTCTTCTGCTCGTCAGTCTACCATGGCTCGTCTGATTCTAGATTAGTTTACTCCTCTAACTTTTGATAAACTGCTGCTCCTCTCTGAAAATCTCTATACTGCCTAGCACTTGTCCTGCAAATTTGTGTGTTTTAAATCTCTCCACTTATCCTGTACCACTTACAGTGGGGCAAAAAAGTTGTAAGTCAGCCACCATGCAAGTTCTCCCAATAAAAAGCTGAGAGAGGCTGGAGGTGGAAAATAAGTACTTGGTCAATATGAAAAGTTAATCGCAATAATTTGTTATATCCCCTTTGTTGCCAATCACAGAGGTCAAACATTATCTGTAGGGTTTCACACACTGTTGCTGTGAAGAAATCAACCGTGGAAGCAATAATTAGAAAATAGAAGACATACAATACCACTGACAATCTCCTTCAATCTGGGGCTCCAGGCAAGATCTCACCCCATGGGGTCAAAATGATCACAAAACCACACGGGGGGACCTAGTGAATGACCTGCAGAGAGCTGGGATCAAAGTAACAAAAGCTACCATCAGCAACACACTACTCCACCAGGAAATCCTGCAGTGTCAGACATGTGCCCCTGTTTAAGCCAGTACATGTCTGGGTTTGGAGGAGAAAGAGTGCTGAGTTGCATCAAAAAACACCATACCTACCATGGGGGTGGAACCATCATGCTTTAGGGCTGATTTTCTGCAAAGGGACCAGGACGACTGATCTGTGTAAAGGGAGAATGAATGGGGCCATGTTTTGTGAGATTGTGACTTCCATTAGCAAGGGCATTAAATATGAAACATGGCTGGGTCTTTCAGCATGACAATGATCCCAAACACACTGCTCGGGCAATGAAGAAGTGGCTTCATAAGAAGTATTTAAGGTCCTGGAGTGGCCTAGCCAGGCTCCAGCTCTGAACCCCATAGAAAACCTTTAGAGGGAGTTGAAAGTCTGTGTTGCCTAGCGCCCAAACTACAAGCAACAGTGTGTGACAATCTTGTGAAGACTTATAGAAAATGTTTGACCTCTGTCATTCCCAAGGGTATGAGATGAACTTTTCATATTGATCAAATACTTTATTTCCACAATAATTTGCAAATAAATTCTTTAAAAATCAGACAGACTGTGATTTCCTGGATTATCCCCCATCCCCCAATTCTGTCTCTCATAGTTGATAATGAAAATTCCAGGCTTCTCTCATCTTTTTAAGTGGGAGAACTTTTGGTGGCTGACTAAACACCATTTTTCTACACTTCCAACCTTGTGAATAAATACAACCCTAGTGGGCTCCTCTGCTTCTTTACGCAGCTGTGTACATAAGTAGAAACAGGTACATTATTGTAATGCAATGACGCAATATGAACAGATGTTTGCCTCAACATATTATCATTTACACAAGTGAAAGCTGTAGTACTTGGTGACTATGGACCCAGGTTACCACTTGGGTGCAGCCACTGCCCCATTCTTCAACCTGAGCCCCTTGAGGGACAATAAACCGTGCAAGCAACAAAACCGCCTCTTCCTGCCTCAGTTCAGCCACCGCTTGCGGTGTCCCCAGGCCAAAGACAATTGAGTGACAGTAACTTATAAATCTGTGTTGTGTCCCCCAAATAGCTGGAGGATAAGCTCCAGCTCTGTTAATAAGTATAAGTTGTTCTTTTGCCAGATGTCTGTGACACAGGTTTACCTGTATTACATTATATATTTGTCAGTTTGGCCAGGGTCCTGTATGCCTGTGTTCTAGTCTGTATTCGCTTGTAGGCTAGTTTATCCTTCAACCCCTGATTTACAAAGTATCATAAAATGTTGAAGCTTATAAATAAGCAATACCCAATGCAAATTTTACCCATATCCTAACATACAACTACTGGCTTACAGCACAATAAGTGAAAGCATGGTAGATAGCTTTTCACCAAGTAGAGGTATGAGGAGGTAGCAGGCAGAGCATAATGATTTTTCGGAAGAGCTCATCATACAAGCTTCCATACAATATTCAAGTTTTTTTATATAAAAAGCATCTTTAAAATCAAATATCGCTTGCCAGCATTCATGTCAAATTGCCTTACAAACTTTTTTTTTTTATGAAACACAGCTGTATCTACATTTCAGAACAGTATTTACTGTTCTAGAAGCAGAGTGGACCCCAATTTATCACAATCGTTGTACTGTAAGTTTGCCACACTCCATATGATTAGAAGAATAGCTTTCTGTGTACACAGGTAGCGCACAGTACAACGGTCTAATGGGCAGTGCAAACAAACACAAAAAAAGTATTCATGTAAAAAGAAGCCAACACAAGATTTCATTGGCATTTTATAATACAGAAAATTTCTTTTCTATAGTAGCAGTTCATAGGGTTTTTCTCACCGCCTGCAAACATTGCCTGGGAAGCATTAAGATGCAAATTCTGGTCAACCTCCTATCAACGCATGCTCATGACTGACATAGGACAACTTTTGGGATTTTGTAAGACATTTTAAAAATGCTGATGGAGAGAAGTGGTTTCAAGGTACTCCTCATCAAATGTATAACTTTAGGGCTCTTTCACACTATACGCACATCGTTGCCGCTTGTACAGCGTAGCACACTATGCGTTTGCATATGGTAGACAGAAAACCTGTTCTACTATTCACATTCCAATACAGTTACAGTTATTGCCAGTACACAATACAGCACTTAAAGTATGAAAGAGTCCTCAAGTTATTTTTTATTCTGAATATAGTAACAATGGTTAGCATCTGTAGCCTATTAGGAAATGTTAAATATATGGGGAGGAAACAGGGTTATCTCTCCAAGTTGAGACAAATGTACTTTAAAGATGAAAAATTATGCCTCACAGATTTGGCCGAACGCCAGCTGCGGTGGGCTCGTCAGAAGTTTTACGTGAAGGCCAATAAACCCGGTACCCTTCTAGCAAACAGGCTGCGGTTCTTGCACTCTACCAGTAACCCCATTTGCTCTGCGGACGAGATCTCACCTCCTCACCAGCAATCCGGTGGAGATTTTGAAGGAGTTTCGCCATCACCTGTCACTCTGTACTCTGCCCTTCCCCTTGGACGAGGCAGAATCTTTCTTTGCCCCGCTTAACCTCCCTCGTCTTGCCCCCTCCACCTTCTCGCCCTAGATGAGGATCCATTAGAGATTGTGGCCACTGGTAAGGACATGGCCCCTGGTAAGCGACCCGGGCCAGATGGTTTTACTACCCTGTTTTTTTAAAAAGTTTTCTTCCTCTCTTTTCCCTCATATGGCCTCTATGTTTAATAGTCTTAAGCAGGGTGGTAGCTTTCCCTGCGATATGCTCCTTGCCCAGATAGCAATGGTCCCAAAGCCTGACACTGATCCTCACTCTTGGGCCAACTATCGGCCAATTTCTTTACTGAATAACGACATCAAGATCCTGGCTAAAATTCTAGCTTCCCGTTTGAATGTGTTCCTGGACCGTCTGATTCATGGTGACCAGGTAAATTTTGTACCTCGTCGTCAGGCCAGCGATAATGTCTGTCGGGCTGTTCAGCTGCTCCACTTGGTCCATGCCCGCTCGGTCCCCACGATGTTTTTGTCCCTCGATATCCGTAAGGCCTTTGATATCCTGTCCTGGCAGTACTTACATTTTGCCTTTCGCAAGTGGGGTTTCCAAGATGTTTTTCTGACATGGATATCAGCATTATACGCCTGCCCGGAGGTGCGGTTTGGTTATAGTGGCTTCCTTTCGGACCCTTTCCCTATCTGTCGGGGCACTCGTCAGGGTTGCCTGCTTTCCCCTATTTTCTTTATCCTGGCCTTTGAGCCCTTGGCTCAAGCTATCCGTCAGCACCAGGACATTTCGGTTCCGGAAGTGGCTGGGATCCGTCACAAGGCGCTACTCTTTGCAGACGACATCCTCCTCTGCCTTTCCAAGCCCCTGGTGTCATTGCCCAATCTGTTTAGCCTGCTCTCTCGTTTTGGTTCCTTTTCCGGCCTTTGCGTCAACGAGTCCAAATCCAGAGCCCTGAATGTCTCTATCCCCCCCCCCCTTGGGCTGATCTTCAGGCTACGTAAATTTGTATGGCCCCCTGCTTACCCTCCCTGGGCATAGGTTTGACAGCCTCTCTGGACTCCTCTAGAGAGCCACACTACCGGCCCATGTTCAAGGAGCTTGCTCGTTTGCTGGGCAGCTGGTCCCTATGCCAGCTGTCTTGGTTTGGCCGTATTAGCGCCTTGAAAGATGACCTACCTCCCTAAAGCTTCTTTAACCTGTTTCGCGTTCTTCCTTCCCTATCCAATCTCAAATTTTCCCGCATGAGCGCGTAAGCTGCGCGCTTTATCGGGGGGTCCACTCGCCCTAGAGGTCCGCGGCCGCTATCCTTTACCACCATAAAGCGTTTCGGCGGTCTTGCTGCTCAGCTTGCCCTCCTCTGGCCGCCCCTCCATTCTTCGTCTGAGTTGCCATTGTGTGGGCGTATTGCGGATATGTTGGATGTCCCCCCCCTACCCATCACAATTTTCTTTGGATCCCCGCTGCTCTACGCCCCCCTGTCCCTGACCCCACACTCCGCCATTCTTTACGCCTCTGGGACTCGGTTAAGTGAAATACCGACGGCTTCCCCAACCCCTCCCTCTTTCGGCGTCCTGTTTTCTCCCTTTAATTTCCCCCTGGCCAAAAGGACCCCCAGGCTTTCAGAACCTGGCCTCCGTCCCTTTTGAAATATACACCCATAACTTTTACTCCATTAATGGGGTTATCCTTCTCGCTCTTTGCTACCATCCTTCCCCTTTACCAACCGCTTCACCATTCCCCTCTCTATCCCCTGCTGTCTCACTCCCCCTCCTCCCTCTCTCGCCGCGTACCTCTTTCTGATTCGAGCATCACTGCTTTTATTCTCCTCTGTCTCCTGCCTCCTTTTCCCTCCTCGACCCGCTCCTTTGCTTCCCCCCAGACGTTGACCAAGCTTCCATACATGTTGACATGGGAAGAGGACTTGGGCTCACCCTTGGACAAGTCAGAGTGGGCTGTGCTGTTGTCTCGTACTGCCTCTTGCTCTTTGAATGTCCTTGCACTAGAGAACTCTTATAAGGTTCTCATGCGATGGTACATGACACCGGATCGCCTGTCCAGATTTGTGCCTGCCGTTTCTCCGCTCTGCTTTTGAGGTTGTTCAGCTAGAGGTACCCTCCTCCACATCTAGTGGTCCTGCCCACGGGCCCAGCTGTTGTGGATCAGAATTTACAACTTTCTGTGCACCCTGTTGGGGTGTTCATTGCCCCGTGACCCTTGGGATCTCGACCCTGTTCAAATCTCAGGACTGGTTGGCCTCCTTTGTTTTTATGGCCACTCGCCAGGCGATAGCTCGGTCTTGGCGTCAACCTATGCTTACTTTTATGGAGGTCAATCATCGTATCATGGGCTGATTTATTAGCGGGAAACGGACTGCCATCCTGCTCGATAGGCAGCCCAAGTTTTTGAAGAATTGGTCCCTGTGGATCGCCTACCTGCGCTCGGAGGGCTTTTCCCACTACCTCCTAACCTCCTTAAGTGGCCTTCTCCCCCCCTCCCCGGAGATCCTCACCTTTTCCTTCCTGGACATTTCCCTCCTTATCTTTTTCTCCTTTCTCTTGTGTGGATTGTTTTTTCCGCGCCTTTCGTTTGAATGGCATTTGCCTGACATCTTTGTAACCTTGTCTTTGAAAATTCAATAAAAACTATTGTAACATAAAGATGAAAAATTGCTATTCTTGGTCTGGTGACCATGTAAAATAAGGAATTTTATGTCTACTTCAGCACCTGTGACATTGGTTACCAGGACACACAGAGAGCGATTCCACCCAACCAGGACAGAAAATACACTCTTATTATGGTTTGGTGAAATGTAGCTGGACAGCTGAGGGGACTACATGTCCTAGCATGCCTAAAGGCAGTATAGGTATTATGGCCCTCAAATGCTAATGCTTTTCAATATAACGACAACAATGTGTGTAGGAAGAGAACTGCCCAATGGTATTGTTTATTTGTATTTAATGTTAACTGTTCAAAGAATGTCAGGCTGAAATGTCAGCCCCCACACATTTCACTTGACATACCTGGCCCTCTTTGCATAACGTTTGGACCACATTGCCTACATTCTCCAGCTTTGTACTATAGCACCTTCATTTTCAGTAGGCTGCTTAACACAGAACACTGTTTTTCTAAATGATGTTTTCTCACATCATTTAGTGTGCTGCATTGCTTTCAGGTGTAAATAAAAAATTTTTATTGTAACAAACAGTTTCAAGGTCCATGACTAGTTAAGAAAATAAGGGCCTGTTTAATATATTTTCTGAATCAATCATTGTTTTGAAGCAAATGTATGACATCTATGCAACCAGCATTTTCACAGGAACATTGCTGACCTGCCTTTAAGAATGCAGATTGGCAAGTCAAAGTGAGTTTGGAACTCTATACTTGTCCCACATTTGTAGCCAACAATATCAGTAAGTCAGCTAATCTGAAAACAGATTACGAAGAACTTAACAGGAGAGAAACCTTTCCATTATATAGACTCAATTATTTATTACCTCATTTACAGACCAGTAACCAGACAGCACTGCTTACCTGCAGTGATACATAGTGGGGTCACTGACCTGTTCCAGCAAATTTAATACGCATGTATTTCAACAGTATTTAGATACACACAGGGATTTGGGATCACATATTAAAGTGTTAACAGTACAGTATCTGACAAATGTGAGTACACATCTCATATTGTGGAATATATTTTATGACATTTTTATGGGACAACGCTGTTTGAGGTTTAGACATTAATAGCTGTGCGTTGAGTTATTTTGAGGGGACAGCAAATGTACACTGTTAGGGCTTGTTTCCATTCGTGTCCATTGACATTGCTCTAGTGGAAACAAGCTCTTATACAAGCTGCACACTGACTACTTTACATTGGATCAAAGTGAGATATCTTCAGTGTTCCCCGTGAAAAGATATCATAAACGATTTACCACAATGTCAGGTACTGTGAGAAACTGTAGTACACATATAAATATAAACACCATAAATGAAATTACCTTCAGGTGGCTCTGGGACAACAAAAGCATTCAGTTGAACTTCATTTTTTGGTAAGGTGATTTCAACACTGGCCCCCGCAGAAACCACAAGTTTATTTGTAACTGAAGAGAAACAAAGAAGTTTTTAAATAGATATCTACAATCCAAGTTATTCAACAATGTTGCATACGATATGTTTCTCTGCTAAAAACTTGGTTAAAAAACATAATTATCCATATGGGTAGCCAGCACATCTGGAGTTCATATTGTTCCTCTTTCATATCTCCCCTATATTTATCCAGCCCTCTAGAAACAGGTCAACTTTAAACTAGCCACTATCTCTGATCAGCTGGACTAACAAAGTCTTCAGATATGAAATGCTGCAAACAAACAGAACTGTTCAATAAAGAATAAATACAACTTCAAAGATAAAGATGAAAAAATGTATATTAACCAGCCTTTGTTTGAGTTGGACAAACTCAAAATACAAAACAAACATTATTTCCATTCAACTGTGGCAGCAACTATGACGGGGGTGTCAAACTCCAATACACAGGGTGGGCCAAAATTTTTTACTTGGACAAAGTTGCAGGCCAGCCTTGATATTTATTGAACAAATGTCTACAGATGGGTAGGAGTTTCCTCCTCATCAGATGTAATCATTAACCTTTTCATATGGAAACAAACTTCCATTTTGCCTAAACATTGAGGGCGCTTTCAACCTTACTGTGTTGCATACCCCCAAAGCAGAATGCACACAAATGTGAATGGTAACCTGTTATACCACACGGTATAGGTGCTAATGCTAGGGTGCTGCAATGCAATAAAAACACAATGTAGTTAGTGAAAGGGCCCTGAATCTGCAACAGGCAAAGCATAATATTATAAACACATCCATTTCTTGAACACCTTTTTTTTTTTTTAATCTTGCACGGCAAATATATCATTACACTGCAGCCCAGATTTTGACAACCCTGTACTACTGCTTGATTGTAAGCTCATAATGCAGTAATACATTTAGCATTTTAACATTAAAGAAATGGATAGAGATACATTGCAACTCTTTCTTTTAGGCATTTATAACTGAAAGGATACAAAGCAAACTAGTGAAGACACATCCCTGGACCTTGCTCAAATCCTATAATGTGTTTCACCCTACATGGGGGATAAATCATAGAGGTTTCAGAAAGCCATTGTAACCATTAAGAGTAACGTAATCACTGGCATTCTTTTACAAAATATTTTTTTTGTTTATTGCAAACGACAAGAAACATTTTAGAACAAAAACCATCACTGGCTTTCATTTGTCTCTATGGCAGACAACAACTTTATACCTGTAAACTGGCATTACACTCATTTACCACACTATTAAAAAAAATTGTACAGTTAATCAAAAACCCTCCCTCCACGCCCCTTCACATTTTCTGGCATCATCAATGATGCCCGGAGTTGTGAGGACAAAAACAGACAGGTCAATGGGTCCCACATGCCCCAATGTTTGTTAGTTTTTAAAACAAACTCACTCTAGTTTACAATCTTAGAAATTACTTTTAACCTCCTGGCCATTTGCCCCAAGTTGAACTAACTTGGGGCAAATGGCCAGGAGGTTAAAAGTAATTTCTAAGATTGTAAAATAGATTGGTCAGGGTCCTTTTTCTCCTGAAGTGCCATAGTATGTTAGCTTGTTTTGCCCTATTAACCCCTTAATGTACATAATAATACTAATGACTTTTAAAAATACATATACTTTTAAAAATACATTTACTAAGGCTACATTCACTCAGGCAATGCCCAGGCTGCGGCAGAGTTGGTGTGCTTGTGCTTGGGTGGTTTTGCCAAATATTGGGCAAACTATTTGGTGAATGCCTGAAAAGATACTGGCGGACACCTTACGTCCACGGGCTGCTGAGATTTTTGGGGTCTGGTTTCTGGAAACACGGTTTACCAATAACTAAAGCCAATGGAGAAATTATGTGTTATGTCTTCGGATAGAAAATTGCCATCAATTTAAGGAGGTAATTCGATATTTCAGTTATTTTCTCGGGAGAGGTTACCTCTATACAGTTTCTTCTGTGCCAAACAATTACACTAAATACACTATATGGACAAATGCTTTTTTATGATTAAATTTGGGTGCATTGCTACAGATATATACATAAAGCTCCAAGCTATGCAGTCCTATAATATAATTTATAGTTTTGATGAACTGGTCAAGACAATTAATAACTGAAATAATGCTAGTTAATGGTTTCACTGTGGTACTCTGGCCGACATATTTATACAGTAAATTATCAGAAAAAATACTCTCACGGGGCATTTAAAGCGTCTGGATTTCTCAAGTGTAAAAATTAGGAAGGAAGGAAATAAAGAAGAAAGTGAATAAAATACCTACTGATTCTTTTTAAAGTTTAATCTAAGATCATTTAAAGGGCAGGGGAATTCTTTTGTTTGAATAAAAGGTGAAAAAATGTTTTAACGAAGAAGACAATGACTAACAGGAGATCAAAGAGCTGAAACAATAAAAAAGGGATCCTGAATAGTAATTATTGGCTACAGGGTTGCCTTTAAGCCAGGATTATGGGAAAACAAATGCTTTCTCAGGAAGGCTGGAATGAGCTGGAGCTTCTGGCTTCTCCTATCCAGATGAACTGTAGAGGAAGGCCCTGTAGACACAAAACATTTCTAACCTCCTGTAGCACTATTCCTCAGTGTAAATCGCTTTAAACCTGCTGAACATGCTTTTCCAGACAAGTCCACCTAAGTGCAGGCTGTGCAGATGTTGGAATTAAAACTCTGCAATTCTCAATCACTTGGGTTTACATCTTGTGAACTGAAAACATATATGGCAGGACTAAAATGCAGCCAAATTCAGATTTTACACTGGACTCACTGAAAGAATTAAAGGCCCTTTCAATCAGGAGATAAAATAATTAAGATTTGATTGTTATGGCAATGTTATGGAAGTGAACGGCTAAAGCCGGGTACACACGTTTAGATGTGCTGCCAATCTCCCGGCAGATCAATGTCACCATGTGCCACTAGGTCCTGCCTAAAATCATCCGGCCATTGCTTTGGATGGGGACACCGGTCCCAATCCAAAGTAATGGGATCGATCTAAGAAGCTACGTACATGTCAGTAACTTTTTAGATTGATTTCCAGGCTGATATATGGGCGCATTTAGATTTTAAGCATTTGTTTTTCATCCGATTTCGCAGCAGATCAGCTGCAAATCTAAACGTGTATGGCCACCTTAATGCTTGAAGATAATGTCAAGTATGTCCTTTTTTTTATAATTTAGACATAATTGTATAAAAGATCTAACAGCATCCAACAGAGAACCATCACATACACTTGAAAACACCAAGACCTAAAATTCCATGAAACTCAGTTCATCCACTACTAGATGACAGCTCTGCAAGCTGTAGAAGCATATATGGCACTCCAATTGGTGTTGTCCCGCTGAAAAAAACAAGCTCCTTGTGTCTGTGATTGTAACATTCAAAGCATGTACATGTGACATTTAAAACATGTCAACATGTATGTAAGGATCTATAGATTGTGACCACAAAGGATGACCATGGGTAGCAATAAGCCTGCATCTGTATGAAACTTTATTTTTTCTGTCATGATCTTGTTGGGGGAGAAAGGTGGGGATGTAAAAATTTAGGAATGTTAAAGTAGGTTTTAAACTTGAGGTGGCCATACACAGTTCCATTATTCTGTTTAAGAGAATAAAAAAAAATAGTATTACAATGGATTTCGCCATCAAACATAAAATCAATTGAATAGCAATCAGAGATGTTGGCAAGTTTCAGTTGACTGTTCACATTTCAAGGTTTTCAGATCAATGTGTAACAGATGGTACTATGGAGCATGTGTACAGGGCTCAGGAAAGCAATGTATCACACTGTGTGATGGTAAAAAGAAATTGTTTTTGAGACCATAAACCATTGAAACCTAAAAGAATAAATTTTTTTAAGCCAATTGAATGGGAAAGTCAAACCCTGTATGTCCAGCTGATACATTTCCACAAAAATCGAATTACTCATTTAGCACTCACTGGACAAGAAAAGCAAGTTTGGCTACATATAAATTTAAAATAAGATAAACAAAACTAATTTGTGATAGCAAGAAAAACAGGAAACACAAACCATGCAATTCATACCAAAAAACATCAAGAAGCCACTGATGAAGGATAGGTACAGTAAAAAGATAACAAACCCTTCAACCTACCTGGTGTTGTAGTACTGGTACTTGCAGGAATGGACGTTGGATGTGTGCTTGTATTGGCAGGTATAAGGAACGGTGCCGATGTCATCGTGTCTGAGTCTGGCAATGCTTCAGATGGCAGTGAATTGGTGGTACTGAGACTGGCAGATGGCCTTGTTGTAAGAGGACTCTCAGCTAATGGCAGTGTGCTAGGCATTAATGATGGTGAATGTAACTAGAAAAGCAAAGCAAATTAAATGTATCATGTTTTCTATATACATACACAATAAGAGGTGTGGTTAAAACAGAATAGCTGATAAAAATTTAAAGGCAAAACATTAGATCATCATCACTGAAACAGCTAAAGTATTTTATGCCTTAAAGCAAAAACGTACAATTAAACTTTGACTTACTTCTGAACCAGTATACAAAATAACAGCCTGTAAGGTGGGTGGCCAACATCCCAAAATAATAGCAATTTTTTAGGGTGACAGTATCACCAAAAGGATTCCCCCTGAGTTAATCAGGTGCAAGGGGACTATAAGGGCCACATGAATCAAAAATATGTGTTATCAGAAAGTATGTATAACATAGATTTAATAATTAAATTTACAGATTAAAATATAAATATACAGTATTACAGCATAAGTAGCAATTTATGGTAAAAACAATCAATCCAGCATGATATATGGACAAGTCATGGCCATGGATTCTATTTCGGTAGAGTCCACCCTGATGCGCGTTTCGTTTTACTTTTTCAAGGGGTGCCCTTCTTCTATTGTAATATTCATGTATGCCATGAGTGATATCCAAGCAAATCAATCCAGGAAATCAATAAAAACAACCCTCAAAGGGCAAGCCAGGAAACAGGGAACACAGAGGTCAAAGAAGTGCCTTATTGGTCTCCTGTATCCACTAGTATCAGGAGTCCATAGATTATTATAAATAGTATCCAGTATCCACTGTGTGAAGTACAATTAGCAGGTATAGGCTGTGTTTAGGGTGCAGGTAAGAGGTATGCCCGCCTGTTCCGCTCATCAGGTTAGCCGATTTTTCCACTACCCGACGGGCGTGCGCGCTCACGTCGTCGCTTGGTGGCAAAATCGGCCGCCAATCGGCGTGTGCCCACATGGGGCGACAGATCCCTGTCGCCCCACAGCTCGGCTGGCCAGAGAACGGACATGGCCGATGCCAGCTGATGCAATTAACTTCAATGAAGACCGGCGTCTTCATTGAAGCTAATGGCTGGCACACAAAGGGTGCCCGGCCGATTAAAGCAGCCCCAGAATGCACCAGAATGCAACATGATGACGTCATCACGTTTGCATTCCAGAGCTCATCGGAGCTCGTCTGTCTGCACCCGCCTGTGGGTGTATGGCAGGCTTAAGACGGGGCACAGTCATACTGGAACAGCAAAGTATGTTCAAACTGTTGTCAGCAGGGTGGAAGGTCAAAATTGTCAATGCCATTAGAAAACATGTATTATTATTATTACTACTACTACCACCACCACCACCATATAAACTACAATATTAGCGGATTTTGTTTCAGCACCCTAATGTGTTTAAAAAATTGATATTCAGCT
>CM070033.1:108557483-108578675 GCA_036250615.1 Ptychadena robeensis | reverse complement strand
GGCAGCCTGATGCTGATAGTGCAAAGTGACCTACAACGTGGTAGGTCCGCTTTAAGTTTAATACTATTTTTTGGCATGAACATAATTGGATTGAAAACAGCCAGCCTATGAGGCATAACCCACCCACTACACTGTCATCATCATTGTATTACAGAAACTCCAAAAGTGGAGATAGAAATCAGAAAGGTTAAAAAAGTATTTACTACAATTTTGAGAGGTTACTGGAGGATGAAAGAATGTTTACATAGTAACATTAAACTTGAATTTGAAGATACAAAAGTAAACCCTTTAGGGTAATGTTTGGCATAATAAACATTTCTAGAAGACAGAAAGTTTGGAGTTTCAGTAATAACCCTTCATTGGCTAACTGAAGTCACAAATTGTATGAAGCCCGAAGAAAGGATCTGAGACATCTTTCTGTATTCATCAACAGCTTTGACATGGTACAATACTCTACTAATGGCAATTCTTCACTTTCTGAGGTCCAGTAACAGAAAAGTGTTGTAACTAGCTTGGTGCACATATAGATCCTAGGTACAACCATTACAAATGTGTAGTATGTACAGGGCATGCTCCTGCCAGACACAATTCCCAAGCTAGCACATATACTGATTTAAATCTGTAACATGCAATTAGTTGACGGACAGTTTAAATGTTTAGTTAAAATTACATTGTCCATTAATTCCTTACCCTGAATTGCTCTAATTATATATGCGATTGTTCGACAGTTGCAAACCATGACTTGTGATAAAAAACAATTTTCCATGTTTCCATATAAAACAATGGCATGGGCAGGTGCGGTGAGGCCACTGCAGGCTCAGTTACAATTCACAAGGTGTTAGTGAAAGGGTGCCGAAAGAAGCTGTCCAACAGAAGAATGGTGCACAGCAGATAAGCCAAGGCAGTTTTGGTGCTGCTGTGAAATAAATATTTGCCCGGTCTTGGAAAATAGTACAATAGAAGACAAAGGTGAAGGTATGTGTTTCCTAATGGAACATGGAAAGAGAAAATGTGTATAGTACTGTAACTTTTCACATAGATATAAAGCTGCTTTGTAATTATGTTTATAAATTCCCTACTTGGGCGACTTACAGCGATTCTAATCACAGTGTGGAGACTGCGGGAGATTGCTGGCACCCAGTGATCTCCCACGATTAGAATGGTACAGATATCACTGGCACCTGCAGCCAGGAAGGGGGGGTGTGGGACAGGATATCTTGACCCACCCTGCCTGATCGCACCCATTGAGAATGAATGAGCGCGGTTAAAAATCAGTGGATGGAGACCACCTACTACTAATACTTGCACCCCAAGTTTCACTCTCCTAGCAACAACACTTACAAGTATAATTCCAACTAAAAGTACAGCTATCAAATAATGCTTCCTTATGGCCAGAGTACTATACTCGTATATGCATAATTTCACTCACCTACTTTGAAAACCTCTTGAAAATCTTTGGAACCCTTGAAATTTGGGGGTTACCAATAAACCCCTGAAGCTACATCCAAGTAAAATGTCTAACCTGTGTCTGCCATCCTTCCTACTAAATTTCCTGCTATGAAATAATGCTTATGTATGTCATATATCACACAATCTACAGAGCCTAATATCGGGTCTGTTTCAGATTTATTTCCACTTCCCCCCACCACATTTTGGGGAGCACTTCATATCATAGGCCAACGCAGCCAATCATCCATTTTCATTCATTGAGTTAACAAAAAAATTGCGTTTTTGGGATATACATTGAGCTATATTGGGATATGAGATTTTGGTCATATTGCCCAGCCCTGATCTCCCATGGTTGAACACACGCCACTGGTGCATTTCACACTACTGACCAGTCACTGTTCATTGGTGTGCTAAAAGATGAAGGGGTTTACATCACAACCCTAAATATTAAAAATAAAAATCAAGATATATGTAGGCAAACTCAAATTGTCAACATATGGTTTTTACATTTAATATTTGAAAAGATCATGCTTTCAAAACCTGGTTTCTTCATTAGCGATTACAATGCTTAACCTCCCTAGCAGTTGAGACGAACCCTGTTCGTTCGCCGTTCAGGGTCGTCTCAACCGCAGGGGAAGCCGGCATCGGGGAGACCCGATGCCTCCCTGGAAAGCTGCAGCGCTTATCTTCATCGCTGCAGCATTTCCGGGGTTTCTGCACCGCCCCGATCGCGTCACGGTGACCTCCATGTTAATGACACCGGCTGCATGTAGAGCCCCGGAGGGAGGGAGAGACTGATTGCCCGTATAACGGCGCGAAACGGGCAGTGCGCTAGGGAGGTTAATAAAGCATGCAACTTGCCAAAAAAGCACATGCTGAAAATGAACTTTTCCAATCTAAAAAAAATACACTGCACTCCACAATCCAAAAAATATATACTCACCTGCTGTTGTCTGAAATTGAATGAGAGATTCCATATTTATTTGCCAGGCTTCCAGGGATTCATTCTGGGTGCAATATCACAAGTAGCCACTGGGGGCATTTATAATGGTTTTCTATGGGTAAATACGTTCCATATAGTTTGATGGAGAGCCGAGATGAGAGATTTACCCGTCTATCTCTATGGTGTGTTTCAGGGGAACCACAGCACAAGACAGGCAGAGAGGAGGGGCTGCTTGGGATAGGTAATTTTTTATGCATTCCTCCCTACTATGGTGCCATTCATGAATGATTTCTGGTGGTAAGTCTGCTTTAAATACTGCTTATGTTCTGCACTGATTGATGGCTTACAAGGTGCAATGACCCCCTACTTCTGACATTACAGGAGAATATCAACCAAAGCAAAGCCAAACTTCCAAGAGCTCTCTAGAAACTCTCTAGAAGTAAGTGTAAAGCTAGCCACACACGGTTCGATTTTGGTTCAATCGATGTTCGATCAGATGAATTTTTTTGTCGATTGAATGAAAATCGAGAAATGCCCACATGGTACGATCGACGATAATTGTTCAAAGAAGGCAGAAAATCAAATCAAATTTTGATCGGACATGTTGGAAAATCATCGTCGATGTTTGTGGTGTTTCTCCTGGATCGATTAGATTCGATATAATAACATAGACCACTTCAATCTGAACTTCAATCGTTTCCAGACCAAATTCGATCGATTTTTGATTAGACGATTGAATTCCTCGATCTAATCGAGCATCGATTGAACCAAAATTGAACCGTGTGTGGCTAGCTTTAATGAGTTATGAGATGGAGAGTGGTATCCTACAACAGAAGGCAGGCAGTGCTATGCAAGCATTAGATTTTCCAGATATGAAACATTATCACAATAGCATTCATCATGATAAATAAAATGAACTGAAGTAATATTTGTGTTAAGAGGACTCTGTCATTTCCAACTCTCAAGAGCTAAGGTGGTAAGATCTGGTTACTAAGAATTTATATGGAAAGGTCTCTTCAAACATACCAATATGGATAGACCATGTTAAACATACCTGAGAAGAATGCTGCCCTTTATATTAAGCTTTGTGACTCCTACTACGTTATATGAAACCAATCCAATCAGCTATGAGATACTCTCATCCTGTTCTTTCTGCACTGCAATACCCTCCGCCAATATCCAACAGTCTATTCTTAATATTAGAATGAGTCCTTCTACCACACTGAGAAATAGATCAACTTTTACAACACAGTCCCTTTGCCCTGTATGGTGCCTAAATGATTTATGTAGTAGGACATCAGGGTCATCTCTAATAATTCGAGATAACCCAGACACATTATTGCTTTGTAAGCAGTAACAGGGGCATGATCTGAAATGTGCAAAATAAATCATGTGAACATTCCCCACATATAGGTATTCATCTAGTCTGATTCCAGTGCTATACAAATTATACAATTATTTCCCTTAAATTCAATTTCAAATTTTATCTATTCAGCAGAACTGTACTTAATGTAACCGATTAATGTATCAGATACACTCAATATAAGTGTAAGGTCAGACATTGTTCAACGCTACATAATAAATGATTTTTTTTTCAAAGTGAGAAAGAATATTACCATCCTAGTATCCTGCTATCTACTATTATAGAGGTCACCAAATTTACAGTATATGGTGACACTGTGGAGAAATCTAGTATTCCAGCTAGTACTACATTTTACATATCCAAACAGAAATATCGTAAGGAATAGATGACAATATTATTTGACAAATAATCAAGTGAATTTTTAGTTTAGTTTGGGATGGAGTAGGAAGGGAAAAAACATCCCAGCCAAACCTTTTTGTTGTTTGCATGCAAAGAAGGATGTTTTACTTCCTCTTCCTGATTTGTAAAAGGATCAGGAAGAGGAAATGTGGGGGTGAAAGTGGTAAAAAAATACCTGGACAACTGTTCCTATTGGATAAATTCATTTTAGGTTTTGATTTGGGGATATCAAATCTGGATTTCCCCTCACTTAGTAATTAGGAGTAAACAAATGGTGAATATTCCCAATGGGGTGGGAGGGGGGGGGGGGAATAAAACCTCAGCACAAGGTTTAGAGGTAAGGAGGTTTAAATAACAAAATGTTTTTACATTGTAAATTAAAATTAAAATTAAAAAAAATATTAAAAAAAACAGATGAATAACTAATATTTGTATTATATGCATCTATCAAAAATACAAATAATATATATATATATACTCAAAAGAATCTGTTTATTCACACATGTACATAAGGTGTTTTTATACTTTTTGGTTGATTAGTGAGGCTTAGGACTTATTTGTCTTTTTACTGTAGTCTGAGCTACATATTCATATTATACATATGTTGTAATGAAAAGATAATATAACTTGACAAAAAGTATAGTCAAATCTGTTATTTTAGTATGGGATAGAGTAGTGATGGCAAAAACCCTGCCAGCCTATTTTGGTTGTTTGCATAAGGATATTTTCTTTACTTCCTGTTCCTGATTTGTAACAGGAAGATTAAATAAATGTGTTGAAAATATCTTCTTAGGCTGTGTCTACACTAGAGGTGGCATTAGGGTAAACGTTGGTGCAATATGTACATAGCGTCTGACCGTGGTTTGCCCGCTGTTTCAGAGAGTATACTTATACTAGCAAACCATGCCCGAAAACACACTGCATACTTTTTTCCGCTGGAAAAAAAGCGTAGTGTAGACTCAGCCTTAATTATTTGATTTCTTCTTACTAACTGATGGATAGGGTGGGGACTAAAATTTTAAGGCAGGGCAGGGAAACTCTGACCTCTTGCCACTCAGCAGCAGCCCCAAAATTTGCATTGTGAATGCAGCCAAAAGGTAGCCATACACTGCCTGATTTGCACCCGATTTTTTGGCCAATCTCCCGGTGGTTGCTTGGCTGAAAATCGGGTGGGCCAACATGGTGAGATCGACCAGAAATCTCCCGCATGTCGAATCGCACGGTGATCCGAAATGCCGGTAAATTCCCAGCCGTACCCATTACATTGAATGGGGACGGCAGTGTCCATTCAAAGTAATGGCCGCCACACAAGGGGTGCCCACCAATCAGCTGAGGGGGCGGCTGCAGTGGGGTGACATCATTCCGCTGCAGTCGATCCCTCATCTATCAAGGCAGGATCATCGCGTGTATGGGGCCCTATACAGTGATATTTAACCAGATACAGCAACATCGTCTTTCTAATAACAGTTGGTACATGAAGGGCAAGGTGACAGTATCTTACTTCATCTTATTGGCACTGTCTCACAGCTCCACTGAGAATACCTATTGCCTTTACATTGGAGGAGCAAGCCACCCTGCAGTGGGCTGGCAGATAAACGTCAGCCCCAAGATTCTCCACATTGCAAAGTGCTTGATGTTCATAATATCCATGAATTAAAGGAACTTTACTTTGACGGGTAATTGAATTTGAAAAATATGACAACCGTCAAAATTTTCAAAATAACCATGATTTAAAAAATTTGCAAACATTTTCAACTTTTAAAGACACTAATTAAATCACTTTCCACATAGAAGAAAATATCAATTTTATGTAGATGATGCTACAAAGCAGCTTGCAGAGACCCCTATATATAGCCTGTCAACACCCTGAAAATCAACACCCACCCATCAAGGTTCAGCTGCCTGTGGAATGACAGGAGAGTAATCAAGCCAGATCCTGGACAGAGTCTGAAGATCATCTACTTGTGTAAAGTGTGGATTGTAATGTTTAGATTCACTGTGTGGAACACTGAGTTTCCACCTTCTGTCTTGTTTACACTTGTTTTTTTTATTTTCTTTCCTATGTGACACCATATTGTGTAAACATGAGCAAAACATCGCTTTTTTTCCTACTAACCAGAGTAATCATACATTTAAACATCATCTTTCAGCTGTGCACATGAAAACAAATCACTGTAAAATGAAGGTGTTGAAAGTCCACGTTAATCAAGCATAAAGGGGAGCTTGTTTTGGGTTGTGATTGATCCCGCTGCAAGAAAATATCAGGGATCCAATATGTTTGTCCCTGTTCTATCACCATTACTTTAGATGGGGACTCTCGGTCCCTATACAAAGTATCTGCAAAGGAACATTTGCCCAAGGTGGTGCACATCTCTTGGTCCTGTTGCATCACCACATTGCGATTGATCGCAGAGTAATTGACCCCTGTATGGTCAGCTCAAGTTAATAATAAACCCCCACTCTGGTTTCCTTTGTAGAGACCCTTCAAAGTAGACACATTTTCCCCTTCTGATCCTGTGGTGGCCACCTGGTGCTGAATCTATAGAGTTCCCTGGGTAGCCACCCCACCATGTGCACTCAGCTCACGGAACTGCAAATCCCATGAACACTAACTATCATTATGTTCCAGGCATGCACAGACTATCATTTTCATGGATCCAACAAGGCTGAGGAACTATTGGAAACACGGTATTTCCTTTTGGATTCATAAGTGAGGAATTCAAATTTTTTTTTTTTACTACTATCTGTACGCTCCTGACCACCATCACAATTACTCAAAGCATCTTCATCAAAGCAGTCAACATAAAAGAGATGTCATCAGCATAAATCTACTTGTTTTTTCAACTCTAACCAAATAACCCCTATTGTTAGGCGATCTTACAACGGGATTGTTTCCTTATGTCAGTTTGTGTATGACTCACTCCTATGACCACGTGGAGGCATTATTCCTTATCACCAGCTCTGAGAGGTTTCAACATAATCATGGTCACATGCAGCCAGGCTCATCCTGAATATTCTATGATATCTAGAGCTGAAGTTAATCTCCGCATACACATGTTGAGGTGGGAGGCTATGCCAAAGCACCAAAAAAACAGGCGTGGCTAATGTAGCCACCCTTACATGAGGATTAGAATTTTTAAATAGTTTTTTTTGCACAACCATGGCTGATCTTGCAGGAATAAAAATAATAATTTCATAAGCAGACTACAAAGAGAAGTACCCGTGAAGGTTATGGTGAGAAGGGATGAAAGGAATCAAAAAGCCCTCAAGTCAAAATTATTAGATGATGGTACAAGACTCACCCGAATCATGTCAGCTCAGATGGTCTCAGATACAGAGCTCCAGTAGAGGAAGCCACACCATAAGTATGCCCATTAGAGGCGATGGCAGAACGGTGCTGATGCCAGCTGCTCTTCTTCCTTCTTCTCCACTATTTCACTCTGAGAGAAAGTCCCGAGAACTGTAACAGAGGAAAGAAAACATGTCACCCTTCTTCTATTGCCAAGCGGAAAAGTGTGTCCAGGACAACCTCATCATTCATAATCCTAGAAAGGACAGGCAGGTACAGTCATCACACACAGATCTAACAGGAGGAAAAACTGGAAGATGTGGAATGACTGTGGGTAGAGGCAGGAATACTGGTCCTGCCAGATACAGGACCCTGAGGGCCAATCTACAAGATATACCTGCCAGGGGCTTGTACACATACCAGATCTAATCTGAGATAATCCGCACACAACAGGTGGAAGATATAGTACAGATGTACACACACACACAATATATATATCATGTATTCTTATACAGCACACACCTGTCATGCTCCCATATGACAGATCCTACTGTAACCCTAGTGATCCTGCTGCTGCTAAATGACATAATGCTGGATAGAAGCTTCCCCCTCCCCCTCACTGGTAATAAAAGTGTCCCCAGCCTTTGGACATAACCAGCTGCCTATGCCACAGAAAGTGCCCGCAGCCATGTACACAGGGCACATGTGGGAATCCCTCCTTGTGTCACACATACCTGCCGTGTGGCGCCTGCATGTCACCATTACACACAGCTTGGATACGTGCCCTGCTGTACCTGTCGCTGTCCCCGGACCTACACCCGGAGCCCCTCCCCCAATCTCCAACCCACATCCCTCCTCCTCCTCCTCCCCCCTCCTCCCGGAAGCGCTGGCTTACCCGGATGCCAGGGCCTCCCCTTTCCCCTCAGCATGGCGTCTATTACCATGGTAGCAGTCCTCGGCCTAGGCCGCAGGTAATGTGTGCGGCTGTCTAGGAGGGGAGGGCGCTGATTGGCTGTGAGGAGAAGGCGGGGTTTTCGGAGAAAGGAAAGCGTGTGTGTGGGAAGCCGGGTGTCGGTCCTAGACAGAGAAGGCCGGGCGCAGGTACTGGGTGACAGAGGTGGACAGAGGAGACCAGGTCCGGGTTAAAGCTATGCTTACGTTCTGTGTTATTACATTGTGACACCGCCAAGTCTGATAGGGAGCGTGTGTTCTGAGTACTGAGATTGTGACTTGTCTGTCTGTCATGCTTCATCCATGTGGAGTTCTGCCTTAATGCATACCGTGCCGGGATACAGGGAGGGAAGGAGGGGGACAAGTTCATGTCTGTCACCACCATCACTATACTTCCCTTACTTATTCTTCCTGATCCCCAGCTTCATATTCCTATCCCATGTGAGAGAATACTTACCTTTCTCTTCTGGATCTGTCCCATGCAACTCAACCAAAGTAACCTACCTTCCTGATTCCTAATTTATTCATCCTTATCGCTTCCTCTCAACCCCCCTTTACCCACAGTGAGCGAATACTTGCCTTCCTATTGGAGATCAGCCCCACCACCCATGCAACCCAACTTTAGTAATACTTGCCTTTCCTCCTGATCCGCAGCTTAAGGGCTTGTCCCCACTATAGAGATAACCTGTGACGCGATATAAATCATGTCACCACGATCAGACGCGGAGCGGCCTGCGATCTGAAACGCGGCTCACCGTGTTTCTGATCGTGGGCCCCAGGCGGTTGCAGCTGATTGTGCCCATAGACATTAATTGATGTGATCAGAAAACACATACATTTATTCACTATGTGCGCGATCAGGGGCAATTGCGCGGTTGGACATGATTTTAATGTCCCACCCACAAACTAAAAGCGCGTCCTAACCCCCCCCCCCCCCCCCCCCCCCCCCCCCCCCCCCCCCCCCCCCCCCCCCCCCCCCCCCCCCCCCCTGCGAGAGAATACTTACCTTCGTCTTGGAGATCACCCCACCCTTCCATGCAATTTGGTATATACCAGCTGAGCAAGCCTGGCGGTCCTCTCTCGCCAGTTTAGATTTTTCATCTGGCTCTCGCTAGGCTCCCTCCACTCTTTCATTGGTGTGATGCTTGCGGGCCAGCTAAAAAAGCTGCATAAGGAGGGGTGACAAGGTAACCAAACAGCCACTGGTGCTGCAGTCCTTTACTAAATTGAATCGTTAACCCTAGTGCTGTGCACCATGTTGAAGGCTAAAACTCCACTGGTGCGTTTAGCTTGCATTGCTGTGCGCATTTCAGTGGGTCAGACTTTACTGGCACATTGTGCTCACGATGCATAGTGGTTTTAAAATGCAGCTTGCTGTCTTTATTTGACGCACAGCGCGACCAATGTGGGTCATCGGAGAATTAATGGATGCTACCAAAAAAGAATTCATGTGTCCAACCTCGTTCAAAATTGGCCAATAAATTAGAATGAATGGATTCACCAGAAATTGCGAGTTCAGGGTAATGGTCTGCAGTCTCTTTAGTGACGGGACATATGGCTCCATGCTGGAATGTCCTGCATGGTCCAGCCCTGCACACTTGTTGAACGTGCCATATATTCTCTCTCTAAGTCAGGGAGTGTTTCTATGAATCACCAAAAACAAGGTGCGTCTTATAGTCCATGTGCTCTTATTGTGCGTGAAATATGCCAAATTGAAACTTCCTTAAGACCTAGTAATATGTTATGTATACTTCTTATCATTTTGAAAATGACATTTTATCTTTGACAGGGATTAGGTTATCTTTGTAGTATTCTAAAGCAGGGTACAGACGGCTCTAAATTTGAGCCGTCCGATGTACCCTGCAGCAGTGTGATGACGTCATCACGCTGATGTCAGATATCGGAGAGCCGGGGTAGAGCATGAAGTGTCTCTCCCCAGCTCCTCCTCCTCAGCCGAGCTTTGCCTGGACACCCAGGCAAAGCATCGGACATCCCTTATTAACGGTCATGTCCGATAAGGCTGTTTTTGAGCGGGATGGATTTGTCCCGCTCGAAAACAGCCTTGGGGGCAGATTATATGGGTCAAATGGTCGTGAGCGCGCATGGCGCTCGAAACGGCCATCAATTTGACCCATATCTCCATGTCTGTACCCTGCCTTAATGTTACTATAAAAAATGTTCTTCATAACAAAAAGTTTCTTTATTCATTTATTTACTTCCAGATATTTCCCATAATGTCTGCCAGAACAGAACACTCTGCGGTAGAAAATCCTGGGAATTCTGCCTTGGAAAAATGTTTGGAAGTTCTCAAAGCAGCAAAGAATGACAGTGAGCAATTTGCTGCGCTTCTATTGGTAAGGCTTAACAGAGATGTATAGAGAACTGCAAAGCATGCAAGGAAATAAATATGAATACGTTGCTTGTAGATTGCATTGCTTGGGGTGTTCTCCATTTTAAAAATAGTTTGCTTAGGAAATTTATACACTGATCTACAACTAAGGTAAGGTACCCATACATATGTGCTAGATTGATGTCCGCTTCAAGTGCCATGCGCGTTTACGGCCATATATCTGGCAGGTAACGGACATCTCTGTATATCCTGATCGAATGTCATTCCTTTTGATGCGCCTTGATTCTTACTTCTTACCCCATTATAGGTACCATGGTGTTTCTGTAATTGTCTTTAGGGTGTCTCAGTGCCCTAAAAGGGGAAATGTAAGATGTGTGTATGAAGAACCCAGGCTGAGACCCAGTCTATTCAGTTGGTAATGTTTTTCACAAGGATTTCTGAAAACCAGGTTTTGAGGTTCTTGAGCCTGACCCTGGCCATTTCGTCTG
The DNA here is from genome assembly GCA_036250615.1 of Ptychadena robeensis. NCBI lineage: Eukaryota > Metazoa > Chordata > Amphibia > Anura > Ptychadenidae > Ptychadena > Ptychadena robeensis. Next base: position 108,567,443 of record CM070033.1, on the reverse strand, counting down.
TGGCTGGGTGCACTGGTACATTTAATGAACCAGCATTTGGTTGGGAAGGAGCTCCATTTGTTTAGAGCACTTCCTGAATCTCCTGCATTCCGGTAAGGGCCTGGATCTTTTATTTTGCGAACAGTTATCTTTTAACTTGATCAGTTTGTTTATTTTTAGTTGCATAGAGAGTTTAAAGCCTTCCATACACCCACCGAGCGGCGGCCGATTTTGCCGCCGACCGATGGGCGTGGGGGTGCCCACATGGGGCCACAGATCCCTGTCGCTCCCCAGCGCGGCCGGCCAGAGAACGGACATGTCCGATGTTCTCTGGCCGATGCCATTAACTTCAATGAAGACCAGCATCTTCATTGAAGCTAACGGCCGGCACAGAAAGGGTGCCCATCGATGCTTACAGCTCGGGAATGCAGCGTGATGATGTCATCATGCTGCATTTCAGAGCTGATCTCTCCTGCTCTGTCGGCCCCCACTCGGTGTGTGTGTGGGGGCCTTAAGGCTATGTCTCTGTTGCGTTTCTAGGCCACTTTTCTGGATGTTTTAATGCGAACACGGCATGAACACATTAACCTCCTTAGCGGTTGAGACGAAACCTGTTTGTTCGCCGTTCAGGGTCGTCTCAACTGCAGGGGAAGCCGGCATCGGGTAGACCCGATGCCTCCCTGGAAAGCTGCAGCATTTCCGAGGTTTTGGCACCGCCCCAATCGCGGCACGGTGACGCGCGGGGGGGGGGGGGGGGGGTGGGTCGGCGCCATAGACCTCCATGTTAATGGAGGAGCGCCAGCTTTCCCGCCCACGCAGCTGGCATCAATAATGACACCGGCTGTGTGAAGAGCAGCAGCGGCAGGGAGGAAGTAAGAGGCAGTGTACTTTGTACACTGCCTCGCTTGCCCGTACCTCGCCGTTTACTAGCAGTGCGCTAGGAAGGTTAATGTAGTGCACTCAAATTGAGTGACCCAATGTAATTCAATGGGGGAGGGGATATACACTGCATTGCATCATGTCAATATCAACGTGAGGCTCAATGTTGATTTTTAGGCAATGCAATGCACCCCAAACATGCCTGTGGATGCACGTCTATTGAATCTCAAGTGATCAGTGGACATGTTGAAGCAGTAAAGACAAGGCCTTTGTGAGTTTAGTTAGCCAAATCTAATACAACCATGATGGTTGTATTAGGTTTGCCAAATGTTACAATAAACCTACAGGCTGGAGGCTGATGACTGACTGATACCCTATTGCTACAGGTGATCTTGCACTATATACAGGGTGTATGGTATGTATCTTGTGTTTGTGACAGGAAGCCAAAGAAACCGACTTTTCCGTATGGGAGGTATGTGTGTCCCAGATTCTGGGCGTTATGCTGAGTAATTCTGGTTGACCAGCAGGTGGAGCGGGAATTTCTTGGACAGGTTTAGAGTGAGAGCTTTTACTGGTGTGCTCATTAAAATATTCTATACAGTCGAGCCCATAATTAATCATACCCCTGGCAAATTTTTACTTAAAGTTCCTTTTATTCGACCACCAAGTTATTTTTTGACACGAAATGACATAGGTGTCTCCCAAAAGATAATAAGACAATGTACAAGAGGCATTTTTGTGGAAAAAATACATTTCTCTGCTTTAATTTACATTTGAGCAAAAAGGGACATTCATACCCTTTACAATAATCAATAGAAAGGCCTTTATTGGCTATTACAGCAATCAAACACTTCCTATAATTGCAGACCAGCTTTTTGCACGTCTCCACAGGTATTTTTGCCCATTCATCTCAAGCAATATGCTCCAAATCTTTCAGGTTGGAGGGTCTTTTTGGCATCACCCTGATCTTTAGCTCCCTCCACAGATTCTTAACTGGATTCAAGTCAGGACTCTGGCTGGGCCTCTCCAAAATGTTAATGTTGTTGTTGGCTAACCATTTCTTCACCACTTTTTGTTGTGTGTTTTGGGTCATTGTCACGCTGAAATGTCCACTGGTGCCATAGCTGTCAAGTTTGAAAACTAAAAAAAACGGGGAACGTACAGTATAAGGATCTTGGTTCTTCCGCGTTCCCGACGACACTTCCACTGCCGGGCGGACTTCTCGGCTGATCTAGCAGGGAGAGGGTGTTACTCTCCCTCCTAATGTACCACCCCGCTTGTGCTGATAATGTGTGGAGTGGGACATTAGCAGGGAGAATAACGTTTTCTCCCTGCTAGATAAGTGTGATTTCAATAATCCAGGAGAAATCCTAAAATAAAAAATTGTGACTTTCCTGGCCAAAGCTGGAAGGTTGACATGTCTGACTGGTGCCCAAGGCCAAGTTTCTCTGCAGACTGCCTGATGTTGTCGTTGAGAATCCTCATGTATTTCTCTTTTTTCATGGTGCTGTTTACTGTGATTAGGTTCCCTGGTCCATTGGCTGAAAAACACCCCAAAGCATTTGGTTCCCACCACCATGTGTCACAGTGGGGATGGTGTTCTTTGGGATGAAGGCTTCTCCTTTTTTTACGCCAAAAAAAGGAAACATCATTGTGACCAAACAAATTACATTTTTGTTTCATCTGACCATAACACAGAAGACCAAAAACCCAGGAGTGTGCAGTGTCCGTTGGATTGTCTGCCTTGAGACATTGCCACCAGCAGAGCCCAGATTGACCAGGATGTCCACGGTGATGATCCTTGTATTCTTTTTCACCTTTCTTACTATCCTCCTGGCCAGCGACAGGTGTCATTTTTGGCTTTTGACCACATCCTCTGAGATTTTCCACAGTGTGGAACATCTTGTATTTTTTAATAATACTTTGCACTGTAGCAACTGGAACTTGAGAACATTTAGATATGGCCTTGTAACAATTTGCTGGCTTGTGAGCAGCTGCACTACACTAGCAGTACCTATTCTCTGAACACACTGACCAACTTATGGAGAGTCACATTTTGCAATCTGGCACTAACAACTTACACATGAGCACCTATTTACATATGAGAGGAGACATCTGTGCCGCATAATTTTTTTATGGCAATGCTGAATTTTAATGTAAATGCACAACTTATGCAGTCTAAATGGTCAGTGTGTGAGTGAGTACCACTAGTGCTTAACCTTCTGAGCGCTCAGCCCGAGTTAACTCGGGCTGAGTTTCATGCATCATGAAACTTAGCCCCAGTTAACTAGTGCCGAGCTCTAGGTCTCGCCGTCTGCTTACGGCGGTCGGGAGAATCTGCATGTATGCCGATGCTTCCGGGTCCGCCCCTGATCGCGTCACCGGTGACGCGAAGGGGGCGGGGGTAGGCGGCGCCATAGACCTCTGTCTAACTGGAGGGGCGTCTCTTTTCTTCAGCGTAAGTCCGGCGTCTCCAGTGACGCCGGACTTATGTGTAGGTCCTCCAGCTGAGCAGGAAATCGCGGCTGAGCATATTGTGCTCCGCCGCGATTGCCCGTGGCACGGTAATGAAAAAACCGTGCCAAGGGTGAAACGCTCAGGAGGTTAAACAGTTAAAATCTCCCTCTTTGCAGTGACTTTTAGCTTGGGCTGGAGGGAATGGAACAAATTCCAGCAATTGCTCCCAGGATGTTTGGGACTAAAAAAGAAACACAAGATGCACAGACATTTTACAATTGATTTGAATGAAAAATGCATCTTTAAGTCCAATCTGAACCAGACTATGAAATAATTTTTAACCTTTTCATGTTCTTTAAAGATCCTTCACTCATTTTTTTAATCTATGTATTTATTTACTGATTATTTTTTATTCTTGTAGGTAACAAAGTGCGCCCAAGCTTCAGATCTGGATGATGCAACTAGGCGCAGGATCTTTGATGCTGTTGGTTTCTCATTCCCAAATCGGCTGCTTTTCTCAAAATCTTCACCCGATGGGTGTCCTGAATATGTGCTTCGAGGTCTTGGTTTGACGCTATTGGCTTGTTTTTCCACTGACCCATCTCTGGCCAACCATCCTCAGGTTCTTAATAAAATTCCCATTCTGAATGAAACTGTAAGTGCACCGAGCCAAAAAGAAAACAAAAATGAGTCTTCCATGGCAGATGATGCTTATCAGTGTTTGGTGGGAATTATGGCGGCTCCTGGGGGGAACAAACACTTAGTATCTGGTGGCACGGTATCTGCTTTATGTCATGCTTACTTGAACCACAGGCATGGCTGGGAAAATGCTCTTCAAATTCTAACAGCTTTGCTTACATCAATGCCAGACAAATCGTGGAAGAAAAGTCGAAAAGAACTTCAACTCCTATTGGTTAAGCTGTGTGAAGAATTCTTTAAAGCGGAGGACAGTCGTAAATTCCACCTAGCAGAAATTCTTCCTGTGTTTTTACCTTCTTTACCTGTTTTGATTGAGACATCTTGGGGTAAAGGCTGCTTAAAACATCTTTGTAGGGGGTTGTTTACAATCCTTAAAAACAAGCTTCTTGCTTCCCAAAGAGATCCATCATTAAAGCTCGGAGCTTGCCTTTCGCAAGTCTATGGATCATCTTGGATTTTAACTGAAGGAAAAGAGGAAAGTGGAAGATTTTTCTGCTTACTGGTAAACCTGGCTTGCGTTGAGATCAGGATGTCTTTGGAGGATCCTAATCCACTGAGTTCCAAGCAGGCTCTCGTCACAGCTTGTTACTCCCTGGTAGAGATGGGTATTCAAGAGTGTGCAAACGAGGAGTCGCATCCCATGCTAAAAGAGGACCAGAAGCTGCAGCTCCTTCAAGTTATGCAGGAGGCTTGTGGAGCAGTGATGTACTACTTACAGCAGGTATGGTGTGGTGTCATCAACTTTTGAAGAGTCTTTTAAAAGGAAAAGATTTGTAGATTGGTTGTGTATTGGCTGTGACCTTTTTTTTTAAAATATCCTTTAAAGTTTAAACGAAGGCAAGCAACACTTAAAAATTCGAATAGTTGTACTGTCATTAACCTATATACTTCTGAAGATGAAACCATAGCAAGACATTTAGTTTTTACAGGGTAAGTTGTTAATAATTTAGAACATTTAGCTCCGTTCTAGGCAATATGTTCGGTAGTTTAGTGATTGGTATGGCTAATAACACCCTAGGGTTTCAGTTTAAGAAAGACACTGTCCTGTCATATTACTGAATTGTTGGCAGGATTACAATTACTTGTTTTTGCAGAGATATAGTTATAACAATGCTTTCAATTGCATATTTACCTAATTTTAAGGTACCAATACAGATTAGGACTTGAGGCACCCATACACCTTACAATCTTACCATACAATTTCTGTACAACCAACTTTTGTTCTAACGAATCCATGTAATATGAGGATCTTTCTAAACCTTCCAATGACTATGTATTCTATCAGGGAGGACCCGGCACTACATAGTTGTTAGTAGATCTAATGAAAATTGTATGGATTGATCTAAAGGTGTATGGGGGGCTTTAGTAGGGGTTTACATACATGTTAATGGTGTATAGATGCCAATTGTTGTAAAGTTTTGTTTTGTTGGGTAGAATTTTCGGATATGATACAATATTTCCATTATGGTCATATTATTTATACATGTTTAAGATGTTGTGGATAGCTATCTAGTGTCTGTCATACTATAGAGCCTAGGTGCCTAACCTGCGGCCCTTTGGGCATTCTTCAGCGGCCCTTACTGTTCATGCATAGGGCATAGCAACTCATATTGCACATAACCTTTGAATCAAAATGTGCATCACCATACTACAGTGTTACCCAATGCTTGAAGTATTAAATTATTTAATTAAATAAGTTTTGTTATTTAAAAATGAAAAATGCCTTCCAGCTATGCCTGCTGTCATTAAATACCACATTAAAAAATGCTTATACAAGTCAGTATAGATTGAAAAAGTTATGTGCGACCCTTTAGTGATGCAGAGGGCCGCACTTGTGGCCCTCCATATCAACTCCGTTGCCCACTACTGCTATAGAGTAATGTTTTACTTTTCACAAAGTGCTACCACCTAACAAATGATATGATTGCCATTTACACCATTACATTAAATTTTTAGGTTGGATGGGAGAAATATGAGGACCCATTTGTACTGGCTTCTGTACGATTACTTGGAGCATGGCTAGCGGAGGAAACATCCTGTCTCAAGAAAGAGGTCATTCAGCTGCTTCCATTCCTGATGCATTACATGAGGACTCTGTATGATCTCGGTGCTACCTGCAGAGCTCAACCTAAGGAAGTGTCTCAGACAGCATTATTGTGCAGTAATTGGGGTGCAGTGTGGCCGGGAGATGCCATAAGGTATGAAATGACTGCCCAATTTAGAAGTTTTTTCTGTATGAATTTTGTTCAGAGTGATTGTGGCCTGAGGGTTACAAACTGTATAAGGACTCTTTCACACAATGTGCATTGCTGTCTGCTTTCAGCGTCTTGGTGTAGGATCTGCAGTAGGATCTGCAGTAGGATCTGCAGGTAAATAGTCTTTCTATGGGAAACCTGTGTACCATTCATATTTATGTGGTACATTTTAAGTCCTTTTTAAACTGCAGTATATCATGCATTATGTTTAAGCTTACATTTCTGCTTCAGAAATTTATTGGAAATGCATATGTAAAGCAAAATATATAGCAAACTCGAGGGATCTTAAATCATGTTTTAGAAGTTTGGTTTATGTGAGCATCAATCTACTTTGAGTGCGGCTACTTTGTAACTTTAATCTTTAGGGCCATTTCACAGTACAGCAACACAGTGCTGCTAATGTCAAAGTAAGGTACACAGGCTTCCATCCTTTCACACTAAGCTTGTTCACATTATACGTTGGGACCCCCTCCGCTAAGCGTATTGCTTGGCGGGGATCCCGGCGCAGCACATAGACATTGCCTGCCGGTGGACCCTCTGTTTACACATCTGCCGATGCAGAGGCTCAACGTACTCGACTATGTTGAGCCTTACATTGGCGGAGTGGCTAAGCGCAGTGAAGACAGTGAAGAAAAAAATATTTCATGTATTAAAATGAATTGGGTAAAAAAATTCTTTGCAGTACCCAATTTCAGCCACAAAAACTGTGTCACTAGAGAGCACACCTAATGTTATTCTTCTTCCTTATACATGGGGAGGGCTGGAGGGGGAATCTGCACTCTGGTCTCCCTCCCCACTACGCTGTGTGTGTGAGGAAACTGCCAGCGTGCAGCTTTCCCCATGCACACTCGGCATTGGTTATCTAGGGGGCTCTGCAAATATATATAAATACAGTTCAGATGGGAGACTCAGCTGTGTGTAGATCTCCCATCTGCCGAGCTGGCAGGAGCCAGGTTGTTGGTCGCACATTCAGACCATAAGACGCAGGTATTTTTCCTCCTGAATTTGGGGGGGGGGGGGGGGGGGGGGGGGGGGAAGTGTGTCTTATAGTCTGCAAAATAAGGTTTTTCCAGATATACACTAGAAATCATTTGATGACCAGGCAAAATTATTTCTTTTTTCTGCTGCTAATTACCATTAGTCTCACTTTCCAGATTCCTGCTTCCTGCTTTGTGCCATCTTAGTGCAGAAGAAGCTCCACGAAGAATACTGATCTCAGAAGGACTCCCTGCATTGCTCTGTGATTACTACAAACACCAGTGGGAGGTGTTCTCATTTAAAGATGATCTACCAACTGAAAAAAGAAGTGAGGCAGACTTGGCTATGCAAAGCTGCTGTGGGGTCTTTCTTAACCTAGTGGTCACAGAGCCAACACTTGTTGGGTATGTATAGGTATGCATGCAGTGTGATTTTTATTCATTATTGAAAGTGGAATGAATGTTTCAATCTTCTACAATAGGTTTGCATTTATTTTACTTTAGTTAATTCTTTAAATAATAATTTAAACAAAATTCAACACCTATCTGAATATCTATCTATGTGAATCCATGGTACATTTCTAAATCAAGATAAAAAAAAATGTAGCCTGGCTGAACCCTTATATACTTGAGTATAAGTGACCCGGATATTAGTCAAGCTACCTAATTTTACCTAGGAAACCTGGAAAAACTGACTCAAGTAGATGCCTAGGGTGGGAAATGCAGCAGCTACGGTATATATGACACCCCAATATATATGACACCCCAAACTCACTTACAAAATGTCTGTCCTTGTTGATTTGTGCAATCAACTTCAAATTCAGATCATTGCACAAATATGTTTTATGTAATTGTGTGTAGAGACCTCCACACAAACCAGTGGCTTTAATTGTGTCCCCTGTGGTCTAAATGTTTCCAAGAAAGGTTAGGCTGAGTTTAGCGTGATCGACTGGCGGACACCACATTAGGTGTCTGTCGGTCAGTTTTCAGGCGGCCATGCCATAGGACCTCTATGGGGTCCTTAATTAGACGCCCTGTAATCGCCTGCACTATTGTGCAGATGACCACAGGGAGTCATTTATCCCGCGGCTGCGGGAGCGCACTGGCGGTTCCAGCTCGGGAATCGCCGGTGTAAATTTTGCCTTAAGCTGTGATAGCAGAGCATAAAACCTGAGAGGAGATTACAGAGCATAGTAACATTAAGATAGACAGTCCTGCATATCTCCCTATGGCATGGAGCAGGCAAGGGCAAACTATAGCAGCCCAATTGTCTTTTAATCTGGCCCTATGTCACCTTGTTGTCTAGAACAACATGCTTGTTCCCAGCAATAAGTGGAGAGAATATTGCTAGAAATATGATTGTTCTGGTCTTTTAGAGGCTGTTGTTTGCTTATGTCTACAATAGAATGTTAAAGTTGGCTATTTAAAAAAAAAAAATATATATATATATAATATAATTAGAGGACTTGGGATAAATGGTTTTAGTAGTCCAGGGTGAGAATGTCAGGTGAACACTGTTCTGCCAAAATGATTTCTGTGTAATCATATTAACAAGGAGCATTGTTATACTGAGTAAACTACTAGGCTATGATCCAAGAAGGACATGAAAGCAGCAGGGCAGAACGGACAGGATAGTGTTAGATGGACATTAAATGTTAAATGGAATTTTAGATTTGTTTTGTCTTTTTCATAAAACTTTACAGAACATGTTTTAAGTAGTTACAACTTTTTATAATTTTCAATTATAATTCAATTCATTTCAATCAACTTGAAAAGGTGTAACCATTGAAATTGTTTCTTCCAGTGTAATAAGTTTTTTGTGCAAATGCTTGGCAAATGGAGACGTAATAGATTTACTGCTAGTAATACTGCCAGTAATAAATAACATGTAATAAACTATGGAACTGAGGCATTCAAGCTCTTAAGCATTACTTTGTTTGATTTTGTCCATAGTTACTCTTTTTAAACCATTAGCAAGCATAAACTGGTCACAATATCATAAATTCTAAAATCTGTTTATATAAAAATCTGTATTTTTCAGTCTGCAACTTTTTGTTTTCTGTTGAAGGTAAAACATTTTCAAACAGGTTTCAATAGACCTGTGTTATGTGGATTTGGTCCACTTTTGTCACCATCAGAAATCTTACCCTGAAAAATACTATACAACCATACCTGGGGTGCATGTATTTTTAAAATATAATTTATTTCAGCTGCTGTTACTTTTTTTATCTCTTAATAGCCAAGAAAGCTGCTTTGTGACTTTGTTGAAGCTTCTGATACAGTCTCTTCCTGTCCTATTAAAAAATGGAGGACACATGACTTTGGTGGCAAATATTTCTACTTTGGGCCTTATGATTAGCCGGTTATTGGCTGAAACTCCAGGTATGTTCATTTACTAATGCAGGTTACTTCTCTTGGTCAAGTCCAATAGCATTGTACAGTCCCAGTGTCAGGGCTTGTTTCCACTGATGTGATTTGCTGCAGTTGTATCCGCGCGGCTGCAGCCGCTCCCGCCGGCACCCCAAGCGGTTTGTCATGCGGATGCACGCAGACGTCCGTGCGTTTGGATGCAGACTCTGGGCAGCCCCCATGTTAAAGGATGCGGCCGGTTGCGGTTTCCGCATGAAAACGCTGTAGCGAGCGTTCAAAACCACACCGCATCCGCACTCGGCCGCACCAGTGGAGCCTGGCTGATGCTTTGCCTATGGATGCAG
>CM070033.1:108535948-108557383 GCA_036250615.1 Ptychadena robeensis | reverse complement strand
AGGGGGGGGGGCGGCGGCCCGCGGGGGAACTGCTGTATGTGTCTCCCTTTAGGCTGTGTGTATGTGAGGAAGCTGCTTCGTGAGTGCAGTTTTCCCACACAGCTCTACATTGCTTATTTGAGCAGGGGAGTTCAGATGGGAGATCTGGCTGTGTGCAGATCTCCTATCTGACGGCTCCTCCAACTCCCTGGCTAATCTTCCTGCCAGGAGAGCTGTTGAAGAGCCAAGACAGACCATCCGCGGCTGAGCATTCAGACCCAAAGGCGCAGGCACTTTTCCCCCTCCGATTTTGGGGGTGGAAAAGTGCGTCTTATAGTCCGAAAAATACGGTTAATCAAAATTAATTTTGTAGTATTGTTTAACCTTCTGGGTGTTCAGCCCAAGTTAACTCGAGCTAATAAAGTTGCTAAAATGGATCCTGCAGCCAGATGGCTTGCAGGCAGCCCAGAGGCTTGCAGGTCTTCTCACCGTGTCCCCTGCTTTCTGATCTTTAGATCCCGGTGTTCAGGATCACGCCGGTGGGTGCGTGATGACGTCATCGGGAGGGGGTGGGAAGTTCAAAATTTGAAAAAAACATTTTCTTTTTTTGCTCTTTATGGTTGATCTTTCATTCTGGCATTGATTGGAGCGATTTTTTTTTTGACCTCAAAATGAAAAAAATACATGTATTTGCTTAGTATGAGTTTTCTTTCGTTTTGGATTTGATGGGATTGATTTTTTTGTATCCAATCCAGTTCAAAATAAAGGAAAACACATAAGTAAATACTTTGTAAGGTCTTGCGTCCACTGCGTCTTTTTCCCTGTGGTGGACGTACGTCCGCAGCGGGGAAAAAGACGCAGAGAGGACACTTCCCATTCTAATGAATGGCACAGTGTCCACTCTGCGCTATTTGAGTGGCGCATCCGCGGTGATATGAAGCTGTGGACTGCCAAGTCTTCATTGTAGCACCACACATTGCCACCAGAGACACCAAGATGCGGAAAAACAAAGCCCGTACTGCATGTATGAATGCAGTATGGACGCAGTTTTTCTGCATTTTGTCTGAGCTAAATCAATAGGGTGCACTCCTGCTGATGCCGCAGGAGCGAGCCCTAAGCCATGGACAAGCTGCAGGTAATCCGCCAGCAAATGTGCCAGCGTGCGACATTGTTCCCGGCGTGGTGTATCAGACCGCCTGTCAGCCTTGGTTGATTTAGAAAATGAATTCTAGTTTGAGCAGATTTTTGTGGTTTCTATTAAATTTGATCATTAAATGTGATTTTTTTTTTTTTTTTTTTTAAATACATAAGCGTTTAAAACTTTATATATTCAAGATGTCTACTAGACCTGTGTTTGGACATATTGTGGTCAGTTACAGGCCTACAACACTTTTTTTCAATGATAAACACTTTTGGTACAGAAATCTGGACCTAACCAAGAGGTTAAACATTTATTTTTTTTAAATCACAAGACCAAAAGTCTAAATTGAGTTTAAAATGTAAAGACCCATGATAAATTTTTTGGGAAATTTCAGTTGATTGTAAAAATATCTGATGGATGTGTATGCAGTTGTATTTTGGAACACGTGCACACTGAAAAGATTGTACTGGGGGTAGTAGGACGATCAATGTTTAACTGACAGTCGATATTTGAAATGCGCAATTAGATTTTAAATCAATGAAGCAAAATTTACTACCTGTTTTGCTAGCTTAACCAATATTGTCTACAGATCAAACCAGATTTTCAAAGGCATTCAGCCATTCAGATTGACAAACAGGACATTCTTAGCTTGTAAACATTTATCACTTTCTTTTATTTGTAGCTCTCAAAAAAAAAATATGAAAAGGAAAAAAGGGCTTAAGATATATACTTTTTTTCCCCTTTCAGCTTTGCAGGAGGATGCATCTAGAGATTTCTTCAATGCTACTATTCAGTTCCTGAGCCGTGCTCATGTTGCTTCCAATGACCCTGACACAAGAAAACCTCATTTCATCCTTCGCGAGGAGTATTCTGATGCCTGGGAAGAAATTTCTGAATTGTGGTTCCTTGGGGTTCAAGCATTTTCTGCCTGCCTTCCTCTGTTGCCCTGGTTGTCTTCATTAGTACTGGAGTCCGGTTGGTTGCACAGTGAACTGTCTCTCTTGGGCCAGGTTTCACCTGAGTCTGTTGACTTAGAAGTAGTGACAGTGCTACAGGCCCTTTTCACAGAGCTAGCTCGTGGCAGTTCCCCTTGTAGAGATCTCATTCAGCAGCAGGGTGGGGTGGAAAAGGCAAATATATATGGCATGGCTGCTCTGGAACAATGTTTGTCTGAGATAAAGTGACATCTGTAAATTATGGATTTTTCGCCTTTCATAGAAACGTATAGCACTTGTAAAAATATCAGGAGAAAAATGTCAACAAGATAAGAAGCAAGGGCAAGCCTCTTTTACAGAGCTCCATCTAGCTGTAAGAACTCAACACGTGTTCTAACCCATCTCTAATAAAATCAAAACTAAGAACAATAGTCTGGGCTAGACATACAAATAAGAATAAGGTATGTCTGTTTAGCCATCCTTGGCCACAAGCATGGGCGTCAGAATAGCAGAGATAGTTACTTCAGGTAAACCGGTGTACAATTTAAGTGGGCCAATTCAATTAACATATTGCTTTGCAAATTGACTTCCCATGTTATTACTAAAGCCGGCCATAGACGTCTTGATGCCGGGTCGATTTTTCAGCAGATCAACTGCATGTGGTGACATCATCACTCACGGCCAATTTACTTTGGAAGGGGATGCTGGCCCCATCCAAAGTAAGGCGATTGATCTAGCAAATTATGGATCTCTGGGCTGATTTTAAGTTGGGCGATTTTAGCCGCAAATTGAACGGTCTATGGCCATGTTAAGGATTTGGCTAAAATCACTTGATATACTCTGAGCTCTAGGGAACTGGCAGCTACACAAATTGCATAAAGGGCTCTGCAAGAAAGGTCTTAATCTTTCTTTAGGCCTTGGATGTAAGGGCCCCCATACACCTTCTAGATTTATCTGTCAGATTTCCTTTAGATCTCCTCTTGTAGGGACTTTCTAAACAATCAAGTTTACCTGTGTTCAATTGCAGAGGACCCGACACTACATAGTTGTTGGTAGATCTAAAAGATATCAGACCGAGATCTAAAGGTGTATGGCCAGCTTTAAGGTCCCCACACATGTAACAAGTGGGGATCAACAGATGAGCTGTGGAGAGCAACGTGATGATGTCATCACGCTGCTCACCATTGCTCAGAGTATCGGCGGGCACCCTTTGTGTGCCGGCTGTTAGTTTGAATGGGGACGCCGGTCCTCATTAAAACTAATGGCATTGGCCAGAGATTTATGGACATGTCTGTAATGTGGGCACCCACGATCCACAGTCGATTTTGCTCAGGGCCGCAAAAGCGCACATATCGGTCGGTGGCAAAATCGGCTATGGCTCATTACGTGTGTGGGGACCCTAAGTAATATGTTAGTGTGCATATTACTTTATTAAGGTCCCATTAAACCTCTTTATATAGCTACTAATATAATTCTATATTTTTATGTTGTGTATAAAAGACCAAACAAAATTCAAGATATAGTAAATACAGAATACCTCTTTATTGTAAAAGCTTTTATTGCTTGTGCTTGCATGTCCATATAGCTGTGTGTGTTTCCCAGAAAACTGGCACACCACAAAAGCTGACAAGTTCAGTAAGGGCCCCAAACCATGTAATATGAGGGACTTTCTAACCATCAAGTCTACCCGTGTTCAATCTCAGAGGACCCGGCACTACATAGTTGTTGGTAGATCGAAATGATAACTGACCGAGATCTAAAGGTGTATGGCCAGTCATGGTTTTGGTAAAACAAAAGGAAATCTAAAGGAAATCTGAAAGAGAAATCTAAAGGTGTATGGGGACCCATAGAAAATTTTAATGAATTGAGAAAAGAATTTCAGTTGCTGAATAAACTTAACATTTTATTATACTAAAATGTACACCAACCCCCCAATAAAAAGCTAAACTGTTAAAAAAAAAAAAAAAATCCATGCGCAAGACAAGGCAAATGCACATAGACATATGTTTAAATAGACAGTCACCCCTGGAATGGCCCATACAAAGGTAATCATTTGCATGTCACTCTTTATCCTAACCTGGTAGAAATCGGAAAAAAGAATGTGTTTCAGAGACCAAAATAAATAAAGTAATTATTTTAACGAGTGTCAGACTTTGGCTTATTCAGGAATATATAGTATTTTAAGCAATATTTTTTTAAGAATTGGCATTTGAAAAGTTTGTCCTACGGGAGAACATACAGGGTGTTTTGGTTTAAAATGTAGAATCTAAACCTTGTATGATCACTGTGTCATCAGCCATGAAGGGTTCCTCTACCCAGTTTTACCACCTGACAGTTAAGGTGACAACCCCATCTTTGACAGGTGATACTAAGTGTTTGTGCTAACTACTCACTCAATAAAGGAATACTATCTCCTGAATTCAATGTTCTAGGGTTAAGAAAATGCTAGTTAAAATATTTCACAAATTAGAACTGTAGAGAATGTAATACTGCAGATATAGGCATAAACACATAATTCATTTACGTTTTTGGACAAAAATTGGCGTGCACATGTACCGTATTTTTCGGACTACAAGGCGCACTGGACCATAAGACACACCCAGTTTTTAAAGCGGGAAAACCAGAAAACAATATTTAATATATGTGTTGACATCAATTAGGTTAAAGTGATTGATTAAATTATTGCAATAGCAGATTCAGCCAGTAGATGTCACTAGCAGCAGTACACTCACATCATGCTCCTTACTGATTGGAAGGAGGGGGGCCAGGGAGGAACGGCTGCAGAGTTTTGTCCCTCTCCTCTCTGGCTGTGCTTGTGTCAGTGGAAGCTGCAGAGTGATTGCAGTTTCCACAGACACAAAGATAGATGGCCATTCATCTATCTCTCTCTTTATTGTTTATATCATCAGGGCTCTGGGCTATGCTGACATAAGCAATTATACAGTTTGGATGTGAGATTCGGCCGTGGGTGGATCTCTCATCTGACAGCTCCCCTGCTAATCTCGCTGACGGGGAGCCAAGGCCTCGTATTTGGACCATAACATGCAGGCATTTTATCCCTTTGATTTTGGGGGTGAAAAGTGCGTCTTATAGTCAGAAAAATACGGTATTTAAATTTCTTTTGGTGTAAATATTACTGCTAATGTGATTGTAAAGATTTTATGGTTTTATTCCGTTTGGTGAGAATTCAGACAGCTGCTACTAACAGTACTTTATTCACTGGTCTAAATTGAACCAAATGGCTTGTGGTAAATTTTTACCTTGAACCCAAATCTTACCCTTTCACAACAATGTACAAAATGCAAAAAAATGCCTTCGGCTCATTCACACAAGCAGCACTGCACTTCCATTTGCGGTCTTTGTCTACAACCACAAAAAACACGAAACAAGCAAGCATAACCTTAAAGATAGATGGCAATCTGTAGAATTGCATTAATTAGTATAGCATAAGACAGGGTCTCTCTATGCATCATGCCTATATGGAGACTATGCTGTCAGAATTTCACCATAATTTATGAATATTATGGAAAAAGGTATTCCCTATAATGTCCTCTATCGCCATACCTTCTATGTATACCAGGTCGGTCTTTAGAGGAACTATAGAAAGTGAATCATGTCCTCTTTTTGAGAAAGAGAGCATCTTATATTGCATGTAAAGACATTTTTAGTTAAGCTAAGCATACACGGTCCGATTTTAGCACGATCCATCTTCGATTTGAATTTAGATCTTAATCTTTTAATTGGAGACCAATCGTAAGCAAATCCAAAGTAGTACCACATGGGATGTTCGATAATAATACGCTGATTTTAGTTTCCATCACAAAACACAGGAGAGAGCCGTTTAGAAATGTGTTCATCAAATACAATCGCCCCGACCAACAAACAAAATGCTACAATTTTAGTTATTTCATGGTACAATCGATGAAACTTTTCCAACATGTCCCATCACTTTTTGATCGGTATCAAACCATGTGTGCAATATACGATTTAAGTTTGATCGATGTGAACTTTTTTTTGAAATTTTTGTTTTAGGTCGAACGCTATAATCAAACCATGTATGCCTAGCTTAAAGCTCCTAGAATTAAATCAACATCCCAAAAATATTTGGTGGTTTTTGAAACACTGCCAACAGTCCATTCAAGATACTAAAGAGAAGTCCAGTCATTAACATGGTCCATTAAGGGTTTGTCACTAAAGGCTTGGCTGCCATGCAAGATCGGGTGTTCCCTGGACCCATATACAGCACAACTGACAGATATCAGAAGAGCAAGAAAATAAATTTGATGAAAGTTGGAAGGTAAGGTTATAGATTTTGTACAAGTTACAAAAATATACTCTTTAACCTCTTTTTCACCAAAAGGCAAAGAAACCAAAATGCCAAGACTAGATTTACCAATCTCCACATGGTGGATAACCTTAATATTAAATCAATGAATTATTTGTTAGGTTTTACGTTGCTCTTTTTAAACACACATAAAGCCCCCCATAGACAGGCAGACTCCTCCATACAACTTTCATGAGACCTACCAACAACTATGTAGTATAGTGACCTCCCTGATAGAATACATAGTGATTGGAAGGTGTAGAAAGGTCCTCCTATTACATGGTTTTGGTAGAAGAAAAGTTGGTTGTACAGAAGTTGCATGGAGGAGTCTGTCTGTCTATGGGGGGCTTAAGGCATTTGTTTAGTACAATGTATGTGTATAAGTTAACAAATAACCCCACCCAAAAAATAAAAAGTAGATTTTAAACATGCATATCTTTTTCTCCTTCCTATTATTTTCCTTTTATTATAGGTGTAAATGTAGCACAATATTGTTTTTTTTTTTATGTGTTTCATTTATTTAAAACTGGCCTGTACTATGCACACAGAAATGTAATAAAATAATACCACTGACACATCTAACACAAAGAAGTGGTCGACACACCTTTGGAAGACAAACTTACCTGGTCTTATCTTCTCCATCCAGCACCACACCACATAACCGTTGTTGGAAAGGACTCCATAATGCCAGCAATCTTGCACATGTGCAGGTTTCATGGCAAAGTCAAAAGACTTGTGAAGGGTAACTTAATTTTCTAAAGCCAGACATAGACACATAGATCTGCAGCAGATTGGTCCGGCATTAGACCGCGCAGTATCGTCACGCCGCGATTAAACCTCCATCGATCTCACTGGGAATAGTTGCATGCCAGTAGTGCACATCAACTCCCTTACAATACTTTGGATGGGGACACTGGATCATGGATGTTTGTGTGTATGGGGGGCTTTAATGACTTTCCCTAGGCTGGAAAGAGCAGCACCATGGCTGGACATTATTGGGGAGGCAGAGTTATGCTAGCCATACACGTATCAATTTTGTGGTCAATTCCTGAGTGATCAATCGACATGCACATTTGGGGGCGATTGTTCGGGAATCAAATGCGCCCACTTTGAACGATCGACCCAAAAAGGTAGAAATGGAACAAAAAACAGATCAAACAGGGATCCGATATGTCAGTCCTTGTTTCCCAATTAAAGTATGGTCCAGGGATTGATTCTCCGAACGATCTGTGAACGATCACTTGGCGTGGTGACGTAACTCGTTCACTCGTTCAATGGTCGAAGGGGAATCTATATGTGTATGGATGGCTTTAGACTTGAAAATTACATTTACAAAAGACAGGTGAGTTTAAAGCGCACCTAATCTATCAATGAAATGATAGCTTACCTCTGTGCTGTTCCAATGGTTCAAAGTTGCTCCAAATACCTGAAACAACATGATTACCTGCTCTGCTCACGTTTGTGGAAGTCATCTTGTTTATTCATATATATCTTCCGTTACTGTACAGGGGTCAATAGCTCCTGCGACCCACACAGCCACTTAATATAACCAGATATAATGGTTCTCAATGGGGAAAAATACTCTTGTATAGAGACATGATGACAGAACAGCTTCATATCTGTTGATTGAAATTGTGATTACAGCCATGGTGGTGTTGCAGAGAGAAGAGGACAGCAAAGGATTCCAAGTACATCAGGTGAGTTTATAGCCGCTTTAACCCTGTGACCGCTTTGCCTGTAGTGTGCTAACATGGTAATCCACCGTGAATGGTCTCCTTTCCTCCTCTCCTATTTACATTTCTGATGTCATTGATGTGGGTTGGTAAACTGGCATTGCCTGCATACATACCTGTCAACCTTACTGTTCCTGAATAAGGGAAAGTTTTCTGCATTCCAGATACTGGAAGTCAGCGATGTCACATCCTGTATCGGGACATTTAAGTCCTCTCCCTCCTGTTTCATAGCTGCCCAACTTAGGAGGGAGGGGGCGTTACTCTCCCTACTACCAATAATTATTGCTATGTGATTGGATGGTAAGGGATCAAAAAGATCTCAGAACATCCAAAGTTTTTTTTCTCCTGGTGGAAACCAGCATATAGGGATTTTTAGGCCACTAAGGTAGTTTTAAACAATACCCCTCTCTCAAAGGGGATTTGGATATGGATTCCTGGACACAATAATTGTGTCCATTGAAGTAATGAAACAGATAACACCAGAAATGATAAAAATCTAAATACAGTACAAGAAAAGGTTAATAACAGAAAACCAACAAAAGAGCGGTCAAAAGCCAGCCATACACAGTCGGATTCCATGGCCGCTCGATCACCCATCCGATCGATTCAGACGATTCTGCCGGGAATCGGAGGTGTGATCGATCGGCCAATTAAGAGAATCCGATCGGAGCATACCACCTTGTCCAACGGATTCCGGGACGATTCCGTGTCCGATTCCATCTCCGACTCCACCTCTCAAATGGCAACTCCCCCTGATCCGGGCAGAATCGGATCAAAAAGACCAACATGTTGGTTCTCTGTCGGATCCAATTCTGAGCCCCTGATCAATCGGATGCGATCGATCGGACAAGGTGGGCTGCACACGATTCCGGCACGATCGATTCGCGTGCACGCGCCCGGAATCGATCGTGCCGGAATCCGGTCGGAATCCGACCCGTGTATGGGGGCCTAAAAAGCAGCCGCAAAAAACGTCCTCACAAAGAGTAGGTTCGAAGACGAATGCAGTCTTTCTTCATTTATTGTCAGGTAGAGACATGAAAAGATGGACAGAAATGTCAGAGTGTCTTTAGAGGAGATATTCCTGGACTGTTGCTTACAAGAGGATCTGATAGTTTTGTAGAGTGGCCTTAAAACCTCGACGCGCGTTTCAATTGGCGTTTTTCTTCAGGAGGGGAGGCTTGCTAGAACTGGTGAAGAGGTGGATAAAGTTTTAATGCAAGGTCCAGAATGTGAGGCATAGGAGCGGAATAAGGGAGCACTTGCGGAAGGTCAGGCTAATAGGTTCAGAGATCACCATGGCTGTTGCAAATAGAAGGTGCTGTAGGTAAAGTGTTCTCCGTCTCAGGTCCCCATGCGTTATATGCAAATAATGAATTATTGGTTTATTACCAACTTTCTTAGTTATGTGTATATTAACTGTGCCAGCATGTTCCACTGCAACTTGTTTGACAAGATGAAAAAAATAAATTATGGTAACTTACTTTCCAAATTTATGCAGATTTGAGGCAAAAGTTTCGTTTTTCTCTCACTTTATAAGGCTGTATCATTTTATAAATACTGTATTACCAGACCCATGCAAAGGTGGTATTCATTTTCTCTTACTCTGTAACCCTTTTGGTGTTTCCAGATAGTCGGCCCTGTAAATACTGTATTACCAGACCCATGCAAAGGTGGTATTCATTTTCTGTGACACTGTAACCCTTTTGGTGTTTCCAGATAGTCGGCCCTGTAAATAATGATAGCAAGCACTACATTGATATGGAGCGAGCATGTTTAGGGCATGAATGTATGTTTTCCATATGGTTTTTTACTTTACTACAGTTCTTGTTTCCTGATGCATTTGGAAAACTTACTGGAAAGCCAAGTAAATAGTACTTTTGGATCTCTAACTGCTGCACGTGTTATTCCTGTGAAGTCCAGTGCAGGTACAGAGGGCTCAGTGGCTAGTGCATGCAGCATTATGATCTCATATTTGCATCTTTGCCAGGATTCTATCTTCAAGAAGATTGTATTTTCTTCCTTTTTTTTTGTGTGGGTTTACTCCATGCTGAGAGATTACCTAAACTTCAAAAAAAGCAAATTATGTTAAGACTTCTGACATTGGTGGGATTATTGGATTTCAACCTTCTTTAAATAGGGAATTTTTAAAGTTCTGTGTAATATGTGAATAATTGATGACAAGAATAATTATGCACACGTTATCATTATTCTTGACATAAACATGTCTATACACCCTGTTAAACGGCTATGGGTAGTTAGTACCTTGTTATGTTTCTTTTTCACCACACAGGGGCGCTCTTCTACCACAGTTTCTGCAACCATGGACAATATAACCTTACATAACCTCTGAAAAGACTAACATTGTTTGTACCCACACATGATCAAGTACATGTATATCATATTTGTTTATGTATGTTAATGTGGGTACTGATGTATGATGTCTATCGTTAATTAGCATAGTAATGCACTGATTGTTTGATATATTTCTCTTGGTACAAATCTACCAGACTGCTTCAAAATAACACAATCTTTTAGTGGTAAAACCAAAGATGATGGTATACTGGGATTTATTTAACAAAAGTGTTGTGCAAATTAAACTAACTATGGATTAGCAATCATGAATTTTTAACAATTATATAAATTATTATTTATTTATAAACTTTTTTTCCATTTTTTAATTCACAACATTATAATGCTTACACCATCAATACACAAAACATATATAAAATTAATCTTTTAAAATATAAGAGAGATGGTACTCACATTAAATAGCCTTAATCTGGGTAACCTGGAAGTTCTTTGGAACCTGTTCTTCACCTTTTACCACTTTTTATACTTTATATCATTGATTTTACTATTATAAGTTATAATTTTAAGATGATTTTTTTTAAGCATTGGACACGTTTACATTTGTTCTACTGGGTAGGTCTATATGAGTGGTCCCTTCTGTAGCCCCTAGCATATTTGGTGAAGAAGGTATGTCTCACTGTTAAAGAGGAAGCTTGGGGTAGCCTCAGCTCACTTATACATAAAAAAAAACGAAGCTATGATTCAAAATTCATGAGGGTGCAAAAGTTTGTCAACACATTCATTCAACAGCTCTACCATGTTTAGTCCATATTTCCCAATCTAAATGATGAATATCTGAGTAGATAGACACACACACACTATATATATATATATACAGTATATATATATATATATATATATATATATATATAATCTTTTAGAAACCTAGATAGGCCCCTCTACTCCAAACATGCCCTTATATTTAGATTGTCCATTACCCATAAACTGATTTGTACAATTGCAGTCACCATTCAAGTAGTAACATGCTATGTATGTATCACTAAGCCTGTAATGGTTGAATGCATGAAAGATAAGGAATTCCTTGATGGATTATTTCTATTATCGATAATAATTATGTTTGTGTGGTCATCAGTGTCCTGACATTGTTTCTGCATGTAACACAAGTGTGTGCAAGCCCTTAATGATTTTGCAAACTAGGTGTAAGGCCAAAAGCACAGACAAGAGAGCAGTGAGTGGATATGGACTTCATGATATGGCATTGCTAGCCGTGCAAATTGAAACTTCTTACTGGCCGCTTGCCTTGCTGGTCAAGTAGTTCTACATTTTTACATTGCTGACCAGACCTGGTCCTGGTTTTACATTGCTGACCTGGTCAAAAGTGGGTGACCTTTCATGCCATGTTCCAATTATTGACAAGTAGAGGTCCAGACACAGCCAGCCAACAATCATTTTAAGAAATATAAACAACCCCTATCATAGACCAACAATTGTCCACTTAACCTAATAGAGGGCTTCCAAGGCACTGAAGCAATTAACATAGAATAGATTATTATATAGAAAAGGTCTTATTAACATTTGGACTGATACATGCAGGTATCATAACAATTAACCTCCCTAGCGCACTGCTGAGGTACAGATTTCCATACCAAAAGCACACCATAGACTTTAATTGAATTTATTTTTATGTTGTAGATCTGTAACTTCCCAAAATATGTCCGTACAAGGGTCTAGTAGACATCCTGAATATAATAATGTTTGAAATACACAAGCATTAAAAAAACAATCAAAAAAACCATAAAAGGTATCATTTGAATGATAAAACCTCTAAAATACTTATTTTGTATGAAAGAAAAGATTTCAAAACATTATGTACTTATATTTGTTTATTGTTTATAATAAAATTTAAATTCAATCGGAAATGTTTTTTTTTTACTTTTAATTGTATTGTATACAGTTATCACTGTATCCAGTACAATTCCCTTTGGCTCCCTCTCTCTCCTGGTTTAATAGACCTGGGGACCTCACACCAGGGTAGAGGGTTAACTTCAAAGGAACACATCTGGGGAATCACACACTTTCTTCATAGAAAACTATTTTTGTGCGATTTAGAATAAAATTTTCAGCCAATGTGACATCATCACGTCACCCACTGGGGTAGGGAGGGGGGAGATCCACTCAACTGCGGAAGCCTGTTCCTTAGATCGGAGCCACGCGAATTGGTGAGTTTGTGGTGACGTGTCTCCAATCTCCGCTGGATGGACCCAGGCCAACCAGTGCAATACTAACCGGTCAACACTGGATGACCTGGGTTCAGCAGCAACACCAGGGGGGTTAATTTAACAAAAAATGTTAGTTTAAAAACTTGACAATATTACCATTTTACCGCACAAGGTGGTTGAAGATATGTGTAGTACAGATTCGCCCTATGTTGAGGACTTCATCAGTGCCTTGAAAGCCCTCTATTAGATTTGTTGTGCCATTGTTGGTCTATGCTAGGGTTTTTTATATTGATTATTAATGGGTGTGGCACTTCACTGACTTTTTTGGTTATCCATCTCGTGTTCATAAAGATATAGCAGCATCTTAAGAAGATTTCCATTGCAGCCTGCATATTCCTATCAGGCACATTTCCTTCATTGGCAAATCCGCAAAACACTTGCTCAGGGCAAGTTTATAGACAACCCAGATCTGGAAAGGAAGGTTTAGAATATGTTTCTTCATAGACAATTTAGTTCCAGTCAATGTGGAAATTGGTATTTAATGTGAGATTACACAAATATTACAGCAGATTTTGCACAGCTGGAGATCACAGCCAACCATGGTAAAAGAACTTACTCTGTTAGTGCTTTTAAATTTAAGTGGAAAATAACTGCAACTAGGCATATCAAAAGCAATGAGTGTTCACATGAAACTGATTGCTGGGAAACACACAAGTTACCATTGTGGAGAGAACTCTATGTAGTGACAGCCCTGCTTAATGGACTAACAAGCCCAAGTGGAGCGCCCAACTCTCAGCTTTGCCTGCTAACAGGGAGACGATGTACATCCCTCCTACCATAGACAGGTGCTACGGCGATATTAAAAGACAGGAATAAAATTAATTTTAATGAGCATTGTTAATTAAACCTGGAAATCAAAGGGAGCAGAGTTGTGGGAATTTGTAGCAAAATGAAAATGAAGGCGAATCTAGCTGCAGGGGGAATTGCTGGGATGAAATTAAATGTAATGTGGGCTGTGTTTGTTAATGCCTATCACACATCACAGTGAATTAGTCTTGAAAGCCAAGTGTCTCAGCTCTGTAAAAAGGACTAGCGGAAGCACGGAAAAGCAGATTGAACATTTCTGGTTATAAGACAGAGCTCCCCCCCAAAAAAATTATATATAGGTCATGCTCCCTGTGTATACATATTATAGTATGCACATCTCAACTGTCATTTATTGTCAGGTAGTATTCGAATATTATCAAAAATCTTCATTTTAAAATGACAATACATGGGTTGGTTCTTTATTCTCTTTGTTTTTTGTTCTTATGTTGCATTCCTATACAGCTTTTAAAAGCTCAACAAAAAAGAAGAGAAGAAAAGAGAAGAAAAGCATTACAATTTGTATTTTTCGCATTTTTGCTACTTTTATAATGACCACTATGAGTATAATAATGTTTGCAGATCCCTTTTTGTGATGTTTTTCTACAATTAACAAATGCCAGGGTATTGTGCATCTGATTTTAACAGGGTGGCACCTACCTATAGTCACTATGTTATAGAGAGCTCCCCCGTCTGATTTTGCCAGATAGGATGTATAAATAAACATTAGGAAAGGCTTGTGCTGATGTATGTGTTGGCTCCATCACTGGGAAGACATGGAAATCAGTGTAATAAAAACAAATGAGGGTGTATAAGTGCACAAAGAACATTAGAATCTGTTAGCTCTGGTATTTCCATGACTTATCATATAGCTGCCATTCTATAGTTAGTTTTTGATACACATATATTCTCCCTCTCTTCTCCCTTCTCTCTCTCTCCTCTTTCTTCTTTGTTTCTCTCTCCTCTCTCTTTTCTCTCTCTCTCTCTCTCTCCTGTATATACATAAATATTACCTAAGTATACTGAATAAAGGATGCAATGCCTAAAACTGAAAACTATATGAACTTTCTCAGATAGCAGTTGACACCCTGCCATTGCAAAAATTTACCTTATACTCAGGGGGGGACATAAGTGGTACTCAGGTACTCAAAAGGGGCCAAAAACTAGCAATGCGTACCTGTTTATTGTTAAAAAGCTCATATGCGTACTAACAACTTGGAGGCACAGCTAAATGTTAAATGTATTCAATTTATGTGACTTGGATAACCACAGGGAAACATTAATAACTATGAAGGGTTGCAGTTAGGGGTGTGAAATAAGGAATGTAAATTTATATATCCCCACCAAAAAAGATTGGACTTCTAAGGGTGTTGGAGATCTGGGGGATAAAAGTTAGAGTAGGCATACGTAAGGGTACAATCTGACAAGAGAAAAGCACTGTGTGACAGCTGGAATATGAAAATATCAGGGTTGTATTACTGAGGTATGGGATCTGTGGGTTCAAACTGTGAGAGTTACATTTGACCGAAAGCCAGCTGGTGACCTGTGGATGGAGACAGCTAATCGGAGGCTCAATCAGGAACAGGGAGGTCCATCTGCAGCAGAATCTACCATGCAGGAGACTGATACAGAGGACAGTGATAGGGAGACAGTGAGGAAGATTACACTACATATGGGTTGAGTACTAAATACCATCCCCTGGTACTCATCTGAGGAGTTCACTAAAAAGTTAGCACCCTGATTATAGTATTAAAAATAAATCTTTCTCTGGTCCACATGAGCGTAAGTATGTTTTCTTTAATCCAACTCAGTAATTACCGTTTTCAGTCTTTAAACCTTTAGCCTGTACCTTAACATTTTTCATCATGTTATATATTAAAATATTTTCTCTACCACCTGAAAATTGTCTCAGCCATGTTCATTTGAGTTTTTTTCAATGGCCACTACCATAGTTTGGACCGATTCTAACGAATACATTATTCGAATAATAATATATTAGAAACAATTAAAATTATTTAAGAAATCTAGACTATAACATTTTAGTGATTTTCTACATTTAAATGTTAGAAATTCTTCAATATAAAAAGGAAAAAACTGTATTTAATACATAACATATTGCATGCTATATATAAGCTTTAAACATTTGCATACTCAGTAATATTCATGAAGCCATGGTCTATGTACAAGAATGCATGGATAAAATTCCAACATGGCGGACAATGTTTACATTACAACTTAGTTTTGGATGGTAATGTTCATCCATACAATTACAGTAACCCTCTTCTAACCCATTTTTTTCCAAGCTGGATTACAGTCAAAAAGTGACTCAAATTAATATTTGTTGGTTTAGACAGTAAATTAAATTAGAAAGAAGTGTAACTTTATTTGGTTCTTTACTCCCTGAAAAACATACATTAGGAGCAAGGGAAGTCTACTAGGAGTCAATTAAGTGCCCTGCATAACATAAAAACAAAATAGATGGACATTAGTATGATTTTACTCCCATAATGTCTAAAACAGGCTGTGTGCAGAGAGGTGGCCAAGCCATGCAGCTTGACTACAATAGAAATAGGCCACTGGCCTAGCCTATGCTGTCTGGTTGGGGTTGGTAAGTCCCAGGACTAGCAGGATAGCTAGGGGACCATATAGCAGGTATTATAGCGTATATACATTTCAAATACAACATGACATCTGTATAGGGGCTAATGGTCCTTTCTCTCTCCCTGTGTCACGTCCCATCTCCCTAATAATTCTTACATTTTTCTGCACATCAGCATTTTTTTCTTTTGGTTGACTTTAGCAAAAAAACAACTCCAGCCAATTTGCAAAAAAAGGATATCAATGTATGTAGGCAGACTGAGCAGGGAAGCCTCAGAAGATAAAGTTGTTTTGTACATAGAGGCTTCACAACTGCAATCTAGGTATTGTTGATATACATATTAAGCTGATACTTGAACATATACTTAAATATATTTGTTACTCTTTTTTCTACAGCAATGTGAATTTTAATCAACAGTATAAGCTATTTATTAGTGATGAGCGGCAGGCAATATTCGAATTTGCGATATTTCGCAAATAATTCTACTAATATTCGATTCTATATTCGCGAATATTCGCAATTGCGTGCGTTTGCGATTGCGAATATAGATTTGCAATTATAATAGCCTTGTAATTACCTTTAAAATGAATGTGCTATCTATTTTCACATTGCATATATTCGCAATCCATGCCCATAAGCATCCCAATGCGAATATTCGAGATTGCGAATATCCGCCGCCATATTCGCGAAAATTGCGAATTCTCGAATAGCTGATATTCACCGAATATATTAGAAATTCGAATATTCGAGCTCAACACTACTATTTATAGCTATTAGCTTAATAATTACATAAAGAGGTAATTTTGCACTAATAAGGTAACATGGCCATATCATAAGAAGTATTGTATTGCTAAATGCTAAAGGCCAACTGTAAAAGAACCACATTATTGTAAATGCTACATACATTAGATTGTGAGCTCCTCTGAGTGACAGTTAGTAATATGACTATATATGCTCTGTAAAGCACTGGTGCGTTTTTGCGCTTTTGCTAGCATTTGTAACCGCGCGGCTGCAACCCCAGTCAACCGCATCCATTGGAAACATCATTATAATTTCCACTGGTGCGTTTGTGCGCGTTCGAATGTGGTTTAGGGTGCGGTTGTGAACGCTAGCTACAGCGTTTTGAAACGCATCCGCATCCCAAAAACGCACAAAAACATTCATGTCCAAAAAATGCGCAAAAACGCATGCCATGCGTTTTTGTCCGGACGCGAATGCGGTTTCGGCTGCGCGGTTACAACCGCACGCATCCACATGAAAACGCACCAGTGGAAACAAGCCCTAACATGTTGGCGTATATGAATACAGGATAATAATACACGTAGGATTCATTAAATGTCCTCAGATGCAAAGTATTCACAAACATCATATAAGATCCACTTTTCTTGATCTCAAAAGGTTCCCTCTAAGTCAGTGGTTCCCAAACTTTCCTTGCAAGGCCCCCCTTTTCTATTTTGTAACATTATCAAGCCGCCCTTCCCTATTCACGCACAGGTTATAAATAAGGGCCTGCGCCCCCCTAGAATACCTTCGCGCCCTCCAGTTTGGGAACCAAGTCATGCATCTGAAAGACAATGTAGAAATCTGTGGAAACGTAGCGGCTTTTTAATCGTTAACTTATTCATTCTAAGTATCTATTTTCCAGGCTTGGTACAAGGAGACAAGCTCATGCCTATGAATTTAAAGGAACACAAAGTATTTCCCTGAGCTCTAAGTCATTAACTGTATATTGTAAAGGAGACTGACAGTTGTGGATACAAGTGACAGATTTATTGTCACTTCACAGATCGGATAACACACCTTGTAAAAACAAGTGCCTAATAGGTGTCATCAAAGTAAATTTTAATGGACTGATTGAGTTAATGAAGTGATATCAGGTTTGTTTGGGCAAATAAATGCTGAATTGTGTAGGCTTTACAAATCGACAACTAATTGCTGAGCATCACATAACTACAACATCTAATTCTGCTGACTGGATTATTTCTTTCCCATATTTCCACCAGTGGTATTTCAGGTATATGAAAACCTATTGTCCCCAATATTTAATATGCAAAATGAACTATTCTACTGAAATGTATCCATTCTATATAAAGGCAAAGTGCCCACTGCTTCTTTTTTGGCCATGCTGGCCATGTGTCTGCCAGAGAGGACACTTTCCATTCTAATGAATGGGACAGTGTACACTCCACGCTCTGAAAGCAGAGCACCCGCACAGCTTTGTTTACAACCCGGAGTGCCGCGTCATCATTGCGGCACCGTGCAGTACTGCAGGAGACACGTCCATTGAAGATCATGCTGTTTTCCGCGTCTTTGTGATGCTAATTAATTGGGTGCACTCCTGCTAAAGCATGCGTCCAGCACAGGGAAAAAGCAGTAGACACATGGCCAAACACTGTTATATTTATTAAAGAAACAAGCTAAGTTAAAATTTACTAGGTCATCTGCAATTGTATATAAGTGAAAGCGGCTACAATTTATTAAGGAAAGATTTGCAATCACTTTAAAAAACTCAACCCTATTCTGTTGAGCTAGTGTAAATAAAAAACGTTCCCATAAGTCTTAACCCCTGAAGGAGCTTACACTGTCATGCATATGTAAACAAACTTCACTGCCAATTCTGGCTTTAGGCCATAATAGGTTGACAAATGTGCAAAAATGCTTTAGAAATGATTATCAAATATTCAACATTGAATATAGTTTTCTTTTTTTAATACAGTAATTGTATATCACAATCCAGTTTTACATGGATAAACAGAACTAATTTGAGGCTGTATTGGCAACAACTAGAACTGTAATTAGTTGCCAACCATGACTGCTAGTTCAGAAATGTCCATCTTCCTGGCGGTCAAAGACATCTCACCATGAGCTAGACTTAAGGTAGCCATACACAGGACGATTTTCCACTTGATTTTTGACCGATCGATCACTGCGCGCGTTCATGAGTTTGATCGGCAATTGATCGGCAGTCAATTGGGTTTTAATCACCCTGAACGGTCGACCCCAAAAAAGTCGGAATCGACAACTCATGTCCAAATCAGCCACAAATCCGATTCCCAAGGTGGTGTTGCATCGATTCCCGATCCGATCAATTGCAGATTCCTGATCGCCTGGAAAGATTGGATCGGCAATCCATCGGCATTTGATCGCTGACAAATCGACCTGTGTATGGCTACCTTTAGGATTACTTGCCTGCCCATAACGGCAATATTACAGATTCTCCTGGGGGGGGGGGCGCGGTCTGCTCTTTTGCAGAAGCTTCCTCGTTAGATCAGAGCCACTGTAGCAGTGAGGAACAGTGAGTTTGCGCTGCTGGGGAAATGAAGATTAGATGAAGAACCTCGATTTTATTATTTTATCGATTGTACCGTGTGCGCTATAGGGTCATACAATCGTAGTACAATATCGATGTAGAAAACATCGATTATTGACTAAAATCATTGATGCCATTGATGCCCTACAAACAGTAAACTATCACTTCATCGAATACAATTGTACGATGAAAATGAAAAAGTAGTACGATCATGGTACAATTCGACAATAATTTTCTAACTAGTCCCATCACTTTTCAATCAATATAAAGCTCTTCATCGAACTAAAATCGTCGATTGTACCATGTGTCCGCACTACGATTTTGGTACAATCGATGTAAATTTTCATTGATTTACATTGATTGTACGCTTAAATCGAGCCGTGTGTTCCTAGCTTTACAGGACAGCTCTGGACAAGATAGCCGTCATGAACGCCAGGGTGGGGGTTTATATGATTCAACCTGTAAAGTTCTAACAGTGCTTGTAAAAAAAGCATACAGTATAATCAATTTTTATGCATTAAAATACATTAAAATTAAGTCAACATGTCTGGGCTTTTTCAGGACATAAATAGTAAAATCTGTAAAATTCACATTGTCATCACAAAGAAGGATCAGTTGTTATGTACATAGAAATCTTAAACATAATTAAGGATTATTAACATCAGTTTTGTATATAAATTTGCCAGCAGAGGCAATGGAGGGAAGGGACACCGTAAGGACCAATCCTCCAAATTACTTCAATGTAAATTAGGTAACAACTATATATTTCCACTGTTCTGCCTGTTGGCTTGAAGGTTCACTTTAAATTGTAGTAAACGCACCGTGAACTATTCTACCTTTCTGTAGAAACATCTCTGCTTATAAAACAATGCTATGTTTCTATCATTTTTTATTTATTGGACAGGTGAGCTGTTTCTCAGAACAATGGGTATCAGTTCTAGAATACAGACTTATCCCCCCGGGTGTGATATGCAGGGCATCTTTCCACAGTCTTGTATAGTCTTGTCCTGACTTATGAAGTATTTTTGAACACTGACAACACTATTTTGTTTCTGCAGAACTCAGCCTGTGAGGTTTTGGGGTTTTTTCTTTGGTCATGAAGATTAATGTCTACATAGCTGTGCACATTTTATTTAGAAATATGAGATTTGTTTTTCTAGGAAGTGGGTGCTACAAACCTGTGTCTGCAATTAGAAGGAATGTCATATTTGTTTGTTCTACTGTTAATTAAATTGGATTATTTACTAAACGATAAAGACTAAAAATTCTCTATTACTAGACTATAACTATAAACATGCATTTCCCCTGAGTTTGCGCTCCTTTCCTATGTGCTGTGACATGCCTGTCTAAAAAGTCCCGTCATACCCACAACTTCG
Source organism: Ptychadena robeensis (assembly GCA_036250615.1). NCBI lineage: Eukaryota > Metazoa > Chordata > Amphibia > Anura > Ptychadenidae > Ptychadena > Ptychadena robeensis. The sequence continues at coordinate 108,536,593 of CM070033.1, read as the reverse complement.
CAATCACATCTCCGGGCACCATGTTGTCAATGCTTCAATGTTGGGTGTCCGGCAAAAACATGTTGACGCCACCACTGTCAGAAAAACTTTTTGGGCTGTGTTTTTTTCTATTCAATTTAATAGGGCGCGATAACTGCAATGCAGAACTTAACGTGCCCTAAACCCTGGGAAATTGCAGGAATTCCATTCGTTGAAAATCATGGCCGCACGCACCGACGTGCCTTGGACACCCCCAAAACATAGTATATGGATGAGCAAATTATTGGTTTTCATTTGGGTCAACCACTAGTAAGACAAAACAATACACATAATCTATTGAACTTCAATTAGCCTTGTACAGCAAAGATCGGACAAAAATAAAGAAACATATCACAAAGAGATGATTAATTTTACAACAGTGCTAATGTGCTAACAATGCACAAGCTGATAGGAGAAGAGAGCAGCATGACAAAGACTTGAGCTCATTAGTTTGCTAAAATGAACTTGGCAGACATGTAAATACTTCCTCCTACCTGCTCCTGCCAAGATATTTAGATACAGAATTCCCACACCAAGAACTCACATCTCCGAGCCATCTACCTCACATTCCGTATATACAGGGAGTGCAGAATTATTAGGCAAATGAGTATTTTGACCACATCATCC
>CM070033.1:108525567-108535923 GCA_036250615.1 Ptychadena robeensis | reverse complement strand
TTATGCATGTTGTCTTACTACAAGATGGTATAGGCTCGAAAGCCTACTACCGAATTAAGCCATCATTCAGGTGATGTGCTCATCTGTCTGGGGTGGGATATGTTCGAGAAGGGTGTAGGTCTAATGACATCAACACACCTAGTATTGAGGTGTGCGCATAATTCATTAGGAGGTAACTTTCCTGTTCCTTTGGCAAAATGGTTGTTGACAAGAAGGACTTGACAGGCTTAGAAAAGTCAAAATAAAATTATTCCTCAAAAATACCACTTGCCTAATAATTCTGCACTCCCTGTACAAGGGTAGCTCCAAATCTATGGAGGTATCAGTCCAGAAACTATTAGCACAAACTAAAAGTCCATACAGCCTACTATTGATATTTAAGTACCTTAGTACAAAAACGAGGCCCCTCTAATCCAAATTCCCTATATATTACTCACAGATGTATCACTGCCAGTGTACTGAGCATGGGTAGGGATGGCAAGGTCGTCTGCAAGAGAACACATGACTAGTAGACCTTGCCATTCCTGAACATCTGTATATGTTTACAAATATGTATAAACATATTTGTTTATGAACAATGTGTTAAGGTGTAATAATGAATAGCAATGAACAGTCCAAGAAACCCAACAACCCATATCAGAAGAAGGGAAAGCTCCAGCTACTACATACAGTATGTATACTAGCCAGGAAAACCAGACAGCCATTTCTAGCAGCCATCTCCAACTCTATACAAAGGAAATATTCAACCCATGCTGTACATGTTTATTTCTTCCATTGTCAGCTAAAGCACTATTACGGCTTCTTCACTTCCATGAAAACAAGGCCTACCTTAATTTTATAGTTGCGAGGCGTCCTTTCGATCAAAAGCATAATCGATTGTAAACACACCAAAACCAAAATCTGCCAAAGGATGTCTAAGTATGCTTTTTATTTAAATCTAACCAAAATCTGTCCACAAAATAACATTCAATGTATACTCGATCGATCAAAATTTTCCGACATGTTTATGATCAATTTTTTTGTCAATTTCGATCGAACTAGGTTGATCAAACCATGTGGACAGACACTGATTTTTGGCCGATCGACTTTAAAATCAGTTGGTTTAGGTCGATTGAACGGGAAAAACGGAACGCGTATGGGGGACTTTAGCAGGAGCCTAAACTCTTATCAGATGGTCCAGCCACAACATTGATACTCCTGCAGTAAACCAGGAAATATCACAATTGGTTAGATCTGTGTACCTTTAGAGCATTAAGGTAGTTGGTGTTCAATGGGACCACACCAGAATAGACAATAGGCATGCTCTCTGTGCCAATTGTAATCCCTATCAATGTCAATTTAAGGGATTGGTGGAAGACCAAAGCTGCTACTTTGCCTAGGGCCCATTCTGTCCTAATCTATCTGTGCCTTGCACAACCATAAAGGTTGAGTGTTACAATCTGGTGATTGAGAGAGGAGGAGTGATGGAAATTGTTTGACTTCACCCTGGTTTTCACAACAGGACTATTACATTTGTATGGTGACAATATCTATATTGTCTATATATATGACTAATATCGTGGAACATGATTTGTTCAATAATATGACATAAGACACAGAGGACTACAGCCTTATTAAGTTGATGCATTACTAAATTCCCCTGCATGAATGAAAAGTTGCAAAGTATAGAACTTGTAATTAATATATAGAGACTTTGACAGAAATTGTGAACCCTTTCTGAAAAGGGTTCTTCAGCATGAGTAGTAAGCTAGGCATACATGGCTCGATTTTCTGTTCCATCATTTTGGAAAACTTATTGTGATCTATTGCTTTCCTTAAGTCTGTGCGCATGTGCCATAGTACCATCGGATACAAATCGATGGAAATACCAAGAAAACTTGTCAGATACGAACGATAGACTGAAATTTACCAACATGTCAGATCACTGTTTGAAAGAATTTTTGGTCAATTTGGATCACTTTTGGTCGATCAATTCAGCTAAAAAGTAATTTTGGTTATGGTTAACAGTCAACAACAGACATTTGAGTGATTTACAAAAGGAAAATAGTTAATTCACTTAGCAAACTGGATCCTGTGTCTCATAGGTGAGTTGAAAATGTGATGACTTCAATCAAAAAGCCTGAAGCCAACAAACCAAGTTGACCAAGAAGCCAACATTACTAAATTTATAAAGCAACCCCATTGTGTGCCTAGGGCATCCTTTAGTGTTCTTCAAAGTTAAGCTGAAGAGGTCCTCTTCTGGCTCTTCCTAAGCAGTCTCAACAAAGACAAAGTTTAGTCAGATGTTGGTTATAAAAGATAAGTCAGTCTGATAAGTTAGTTTTAATGTCATTTCTACGCAGGTTTTGCTCAAACAGCTATTTTTCATTTTACAGTTAGAAGTTGTAAAACTTCATGGTCAATATCTTTGATCTACTGCTACTGTCTGTTGTTTGAACCTAAAGAAGAACTATGAGCAAAAAGACATATACAATGGAGCAATAACAGTAGTGTTTGTTACAGAATCCCGACTGTAAGGCTGGGGATACATGGGTAATTTATTAATCGGTTCCAGCACAATCGATCGCCATGCGCTATCATGGTGATCATTGCATCCAGCCTTTCTTTAAGCAGGATCAAACAGCCGCGTTTGAAAAAACCTTGATTGAACAGGAAACCAACATGTTGGTAAACCCTGTTCAGTTGACGTTACTTTGGATGGGGACCCTATATAGAATGAAACATTGTACAGAAGTTCTGCGCAACCATTTTCCGTTCAATTGACAAAGCTCGAGCGCAGCTTGGTGACGTCATTACGCTGCACTCAAGGGTTCATCCATAGAACGGACAATAGAAAATGGACTTCTTCAGACTGTATAATCTACTGATCATGACTGGTCATTTTAGATCAAGCAAAGGTTAAAGGTGAACAGCCAAGGGAAAAACACAGGGTGCTTACAATGACTGCAGCTTTTATTCCCACCATTCAAAGTACTTAAATTAAAAGTAAAAAAAGTGATATTAAAAAAATAAGTGATATTAGTGTATATGGTACTACCCTTTCCACAGGTCTAGGATCTGAGGTTGGCTATATTTCTCCTCTTTAGGTACAATGGAGTGAGCGGAGCCACCTTAAGACAAGATTTGCGTTGCTATCTAAATCACCGGGTAAATAAAATAAAATAGTATAAAAAAGAAAACTAGGCAGACACCACCATTTAAGGCAGTGGTTCCCAAACTTTCATTGCAGGGCCCCCCTTTTATATTTAGGAACATTACTGAGCCCCCCCCCCCTCCCTATTCAAACACAGGTTATGAATGAGGGCCAGCACCCCCCTGGAATACGTTTGCGCCCCTCAGTTTGGGAACCACTGATTTAAGGAATGGTAAGTATAACATTTTTGTTCCTGAGTTTAGATGCATTTTAAACTATTGCCTATTGCATTAGAACCAAAGACATTTCGGAATGCCTATGCATGGAATCTTTCTTTCCTTTTAGAATAGATGACATTACTTATTCTCTGCATGCCTCAGGTTACAGAATTAGGAACTTTATGGTGATTATTGGACTAATCTACAGAAATCCTAATTAACTTAGTCTTAATCCTGATCACCCTGGGTAGGCAACGTAGTACATTTATCATGTGGAAAACTAAAGTACACTTAAGAAAGATGGATGGATAGATGGATGGATGGATGGATGGATGAGTCTAAAGAAGCAGTAGGTGGGAGGGAGGTGACAACTGACTGTCAATTTGGAAAATTATAACTTATTACCAAGAGTGAAACTTATTTCCACCCAGTGTTCAGCATGAGCCTCCACCCTGCATAGAATACTTGTGATTAAGTAAAAAGTCAGCCCTCTGGCCATCACTATGTGGTAAATGCATGAGATCTACTAGAAAAAACTTCAAAGGACAGCATAGGAGGGGAATGAATCCATTCCCAGTAACTGCAAAGAAGTCACCAAACCCCCCCTTCCTCCTTTTGTGTGACTCCAAGTACTTCCCCAGGCATTAATCATTAGAGTAATACCACACTGGAGGGGGAGCTGGGTGCAACTTCTGGGGATTTTACACCTTCTATTCATGTACTCTTGTTACATTGTATTGATAACCTACTAATTACATTATACACTCAGGAGTATCACCTCTCCCTGTAATGTTACAAAATCATTCCCAAATAAAAAATTTTGGATGATATAAAGGTTATCCAAGTACAGCTTTGTATCACTACGCATTACATACCCAAGTGGATAGATTTCTACCAATATCAGAAGATTGTACCTTCCATGCCATGACTTTACATTATTTGTGATTCTCATCTAATAAAAAATAAACTGAAATTGACTTTATACTGTATTTTCACTGCAATCATGAAATGTCTACCTTTACTAGGTTTCTAATAACTTTATACAATGTATTGGAGCATTGATTGTCAGTTCTTGTGGCCAGTGGTGTGGATAGCTCCCATCTAGCCTGTGGCACCACATCGGGGTCAAACCACCATGTAAGAATGTGAACTGGGCTAGGTCCCTGTGTTATGAACTGATACAATACCATAGAGTATAATGAAATGGCTTATCCTCTGTCTTTTTTTAGTGGCAGTGATGTATATCAATATATAGGCAGAGATCTATATATTACCATTGAAACATACATCTCTCTTCCCTCTCTCTTCTTTCTATATATATATATATATATATATATTTATATATATATATATATATATAAAAAAATAAAAAAATTTCATTGTTGGGCAATCATAAATAAGGCTTGGATGCCATGTTCTCTCAGATTCCAGTTAAGATTATTGTATTAAAAAATATATTTCTTCTTTTTCCCTAGGTCATGGAAATCGATCTTAAAATGGATGAAGCAGGGATCAGACATGTTGGTAAATTTCAGTTGATCGTACAAGTATCTGCAGGGTTTTCTAGGAATTTTGATGGCATTCTATGTGATCATATTATGGATCATGCAAAAGCACTCGATCGGTTTTGAATCAATCAATTATGTGGTGGGAAAAACGATCGAAATTTCAAATGACTTGAATGCGATTGTGGATCAAACCGAAAAATCGAACCGTGTATGCCCACCTTAATAGCTGTGTTGTCTAGTGAGTTGTGAGTCTGATCCCAACAGTGTGTTGTGTCTGTATACAATTGGCTGTTGTATGTCTTTGTTCACACTTCTAACTCATTCTATGTGCTGAGATGTCTTGTGTTTGTGTCAGTCTCCAGCTGGCTCATTCAGATGATTCCCAGAAGCCCAGCACCAATCATGTATAAAGTACTATATAAGTCATCTGCCCATCCACACTCTTGATTCTTTGTATTCATATAGCTTACAATACCTAAAGTTTAAATCCTCACTACATCACCTGTAAGTATAAAATCAAGCAAAACCACGTAAAAACATTATGCTATAGTAACTACTGAACAGATTTATGTGATCCTGGTGTATGAACTGCTAATATTACCAGCACTATATATAGAGGAGAGCTACATCCACAATCATAACTGATGCTACGAGCAGTATTTGTGTAAATAAATAAAGATCCCTTGTCTGTTTCCACATTTGCAATCAGCAGGAGGGAACAGTGGGGAGCAGGCGAGCTGTCTCTTTAATGCGCGCTCCTGCCCCCCCAGCGCGCTCCCGTGCCTATATCTGGAGTGCATGGAGATGCCTAAGGCTCAGAATGAGAGAGAAGGAGAGGAGGGGGTTGAGGTAGAAGTGGATACAGCTAGAGTCTTGCAGCTTTACTACTCCAGCCTGGGCTTCTTCTTGGATATGACAGGCAGCCTGTGATTTGGAGGAATCCGGAGTCACTCTCATTTCATCTCACTTCTGATTTCTCATCGGATCTTGTTCTGTACTCTGCACTCATGTTAGTCCACGCATACTCAGCCATGGTAAGTTATATGGGGCACTATTCTTCCTGTCATTAGACATGAAACTGTATCCCTTATTTTTTGTAGAAAGTACAAGCCTAGCCAGATGGCAGCTCTGTGGTTTGGGGTGTGATCACTTTTCTTTAGAGAATTTGTAGTGAGAAGAACATAGAAGAGTCATTTCTGAGTGATGGGGAAGCTGTTTAGAAGTTTTCTGAAGGTCAAGGGATCCTATTAGGACTAGTCCTTATAGTGACTACGATGCAACTGTATGACCAGTCCTGTACGTGTAATGGAAATGGATCTTATAAAGGGAAGGGTCCTTGTCATAAGCTGCGTCCAAAATGGTCCCATTTAAAGAACATTCTTATGGCTCTCATTAATGAAATGAGCAATTGCATTGACTTAGAAATTGTCTGTAAGGTATATTGTACACCTTTTTAGTGTAGAGGAGAGAAGCATCACAAGTACAAACTAGCTGCAACATAAGTAGCATACCGTGTAGGGATTAATAACAAGGCTCTAGAGGAAGAGACACTTCCACATCACTAGATAAAGTAGGTATGATATCCTTGTGAAGCTAGGTGGTGGGTTCTTGGGTGTGTATAGGCATTATATTAAAGATTTGTACATCTCTAGGTCCATGGTTATGGATAAGCACTGTTTTTGATCCGTGTGAAGTTCTGTTGATTCATGAATGTCGAGATCAATGTGAAGTCTAGTAGGTTCATATATATGGGTAGGCAATGTAGGTAATGTTCGCGAAGCTGTGTATATTCATGGATGTGGGTAGACACTGTAGGGATTACCCTTGTGGAGATCTGTATGTACATTTATGCGAGTAAACACTGTAAGTTATCCATGTGAATATATATGTAGGCTCAGAGATGTGGACAGTCATTGTAGGCTACCCTTGTGGAGATCTGTAAGTACAATTATGTGAGTAGACACTGTAGGTTACCCTTGTGAATATAGGTAGGTTCAGGGATGTGGACAGTCACTGTAGGTTACCCTTGTGGAGATCTGTAGGTTCAGGGATGTGGACACTCACTGTTGCACCCTTGATGTGTAGACACTATATGGGATCCTTGTGAAGGTCGGTAGCCTCGTGAATGATTAGGTAGATGTTTGTTGACGCTCTATAGGCTCACAAATGTGTTTAGGCTTTTTTGGGACCCTAAGCAAGTATGTAGCATTGTTATTATCATTGTTAATGATAATAACAATGGGTGTGCATAGGGACTATATATGTAGAGGGGCTATATATTGATGAGGTTTTGTAGCCGTGTCAATGTCAGTGATGTATGTAGAACTGTGTAGGCTCCTCGTCATGTATATACACTGTTTGAGATTCTTGAAGTCTTGGATGACATATGTTCGGTATGGGATGCCTGAGATGTCTTCTTTGTCCGTTACAGGAACGCTCGGATGCCCTTAATGGAGCTGCCAGCGGTGGCCGATTGTCCCAGCTTTCCTCCCTCAACCAAGGGGCTTATTCCTCTGCTCCCCCTCTGTGTCACACACCTGCATCTGACTTCCAGCCCCCATACTTTCCTCCCCCCTACCCCCAGCCCACTTTATCCTACTCACAGAGCCAAGAAGGATACCCTCACCTGGGAGACCCCTACAGTGGCATCAACCCCATCCACCAGCACCAGCAGTCGGCATGGCACACACAGAGAGGGCGACAGGACGAGACTGGTCTACTCTCTCAGGCTCACAGGGGGCTCAGCCTGGACCCCCGAAGGGACTATGGAGGGGTACCACGACTGATACCTGCGCTGGGAGATGGTGGGCACAGCCTGGCAGAGAGTGCCCTGTCTTTACATTCCCTATCACATCACAGCATGGAGGACATGCAGGTAAGACACCTCACCTGGACCTCTTTCTTATCAGATATGTAGATGATTATTGCTTGACCAGATCCCCCCTGTACTGGATGTACAATGTATGGATAATCACCTCTAGTCCTCAATCAATCCTTGTCCATATCCACTCCATAATGTCACCTTCTGTGCCCTCCGTGCCCCCAGGCTGCCCCCCAACATAATAGACTTTACTGCTTCTCCTATTCATCATGATTTGTCATGGGAGCCACAGTCAGCATTCAAATCCATAGATAGATAGATAGATAGATAGATAGATAGATAGATAGATAGATAGATAGATAGATAGATAGATAGATAGATAGATAGATAGATAGATAGATAGATAGATAGATAGATAGATAGATAGATAGATAGATAGATAGATAGATAGAAACATAAGTCTTCAACCTATTTTGGATTTACAGGCTCATAATAATGGATTATAATTTTTTTTAGTTTTCAATAAAACTTTCTGAGTTGCTTACAACATTTCTTCATTAATTTTAAATTAAAACTATCTCTCTCTCCCCCCTTTCTCTCCCTTTCTTTGTCTAGCTTTCTCTTTCTCGCTCTCCTTGTCTCTTATATCTCCATCTCCCTCTGTCTCTCTCTCTCTCTCTCTCTCTCTCTCTCTCTCTCTCTCTCTCTCTCTCTCTCTCTCTCTCTCCACCTTGCTGTAAATGACACTGAATATTATGAATGTTATATATAGTCATATAGCCACCACTAGTCCTGGTGCCCTTATCATCTTCTTTATCATGTATACATTGGGAAAGTGGTGAGATGTGTTTGTAGATCAGGACAATAGTTGTGATTCAGTAGAGTCTTCTGCCTTCTCTGTAATTATCTAATTGGTTTGGGATTTCACAGAAAATGATTTAACCTTCATCGCATTTCCTCGTTTACTTTCCCATTGACCCCTCAGGCGCACGGATGTTTATTTCATGTAATGAAGCGCAGAACTTTCCTTTTTTTTAATAACTGCGCTCCTTCTACCTGTAGCGCCGGGCACATCGCGCGTTACAATGTTCGTACATCGCGCCTTGTCACTAGATCTAAAATATGGGACGTGTGTTCTTCTTTTGTCTGTGAATTTACACTATGCTAACTTGATATTTCTTCGCTTAAATTCGGCATCCATCTGCTGTATCCTGTATTAAAACACCCGTATTGTAAAGGATTGTAAAGGGTTAATATTAGTAACATAAATATATATTAATATTGTGGTTGCCCGATTACTACGAATGCCCTCTGTATCCATTGCTTGCTTTAGAACATACATTGCTCTTTTTGGGATGAAATTCTTCAGTAATGACCTTAGATATGAATCAGTTACATTCCTGTATATCCTTTTTTCTCTTTTATCCCAATTGTTTCAATGTTTAGAGTGATTATTGGGGCTTTACGATGGTCGAGTTCTAAACTTGTTTGAAAAATACACCGATTTAATCTAAAGAAGATTAAATATTTGTTATTGTCTTTGTTGTAAAATGAAACACATATCAATACTGGATCGGTCATTATAATTTTCGGGTCTAAATGCTAGCATCATGCTTTGTGGCCATATCTATCTAGCTAATGATGACCTTTCATTTATTATTAAACTATCTATCTATCTATCTATCTATCTATCTATCTATCTATCTATCTATCTATCTATCTATCTATCTATCTATCTATCTATCTATCTATCTATCTATCTATCTATCTATCTATCTATCTATCTATCTATCTATCTATCTATCTATCTATCTATCTATCTATCTATCTATCTATCTATCTATCTATCTATCTATCTATCTATCTATCTATCTTGCCTATTGGTACAGTAAATCATATTTAATTGCCTTTTTAAAAAGACAATGTATTGTCTTCATTAAGTCCAGTGGGAAATGTTAAATTTAGCTGGTTTTTTTTTATCTTTCCCAGAATGTAAAGCAAATTTTACACTAGTGGATATTGAGAATAGGTGTTGTGCATTGCTTCTATACACTAGTAATTTTTTTAATATCTAATATTTCAGGCACACTGACCATCACTTTATTCTTTGTTTTAGCTTCTTAAACCTATAAGGCTCAGATGAATAAAATACATTTTAAAATGTCCCCAAATTGTATTTAACAATTTATATAAAGACAGGGTGCTATATTAAATCAGCTTAAATCAATTCACAGTTTAATATATGTATAGTGAATTCCTAAATGCACTTATATTAATTGTTTTGGCAACTGAGATATGTGTCAATAATGAATATATATATATATATATATATATTTTTTTTTATTTTATTTATGTTTTTATTTTATCATTGTGCACATTGCTGCTGCTAATAACTGTATACTTATATACAATATATACAATTCACAATATTTATTTATTATAGATGTATAAGTAGTAAGTTTCTTGTTTTCCATTTAACATACTTTCATTTATATGGAGAAAACAAAATTATAAATTATTGTACTATGACAACATATATTCAGCTAGCAGATTTGTCAAGATTGTGAACCTGTAAGAAATATATATATATATTTTTTTTAAAGTGTATATTTTTGTTGATATTTGATTTCTCTTAGTATAGTTAATAAATAGCAATAATGATTTTATATATATATA
>CM070033.1:108490515-108525388 GCA_036250615.1 Ptychadena robeensis | reverse complement strand
AAATCATGTTTTATTTATTCATTTATTTTTGGAGATGGAAAAGCTTAGATATATGGCATTTGCAATACAACAATTATTATTAGTATTATAATTACTATAATATTTTTAATGTCCATTATAGAGGAAACAACTAGCTATATGCTGGCAAGTTTACAGATCATTAAAAATCAGGTAGAAGGAAAGAAAAAATTTAAGGGGTATTTCTTTTAGCATGTATCCCAAATTTTCATTGCTGAGTAGCCAACACTAGTAAGTGCATATTATAATAAATGCTGATCCTAAACAGACATTGAATAGTTGTTATATTAGACAAAAGGAAAACAAATTATTTATGTCTAGTATGATATTATAAAAAGAAAATGATAGACACATCATGTATGTGGGAGGGACAACATTCCCCAGCATTCAGCTCTGCCAGCAAGCAAGTGGAACCCTAGGAAACATTTATTTCTAACATGTAAATTACAAACAATATAGAGTTGGATATATGAATTATTAACTCAATACAAGATCAAAGTACTTCTACAAAGTAACCAGGCAGAAGAGCAGTGGCCATTGGTTATATGTTATTGTACCTTTAAGAGCTATAGGTGTATATATATATATATATATATATATATATATATATATATATATATATATATATATATATTATATAAGTTAGATATATTTATTGCCATCTATGCCCCAGTATGGATATATACACAGATCAGTTTAGAATTAGGTTTTGTAGAGATAGTCCAACATGTGTTTTCCAAATGTATTTGAAAATGTATACAATTGAGGAGGAAGATTTTATCAGGATGATAGAAACAGGTTTTAATTAGTTCTCCTTTGTTGGCTAGCAGGGCTCAGTGTTGAGGAATTTCATGCATGTTTAGCATATTAGTGAAAATAGTTAATGTTGCACTGTTTGATGTATAACTGCTATATCTAAGAGATAATTGTATGGTGTCTATGTTTATATAGAGGAACAACAGCTTACTAGCCAGAGCTCAAAGACACCCCTACTGCATATGTTTCCTGATAGAAAAAAATGTCCAAGCTTTTAAAATTTTTATAAATCTTATGAGAAAAGCTCAATCTTCTGTCAGGAGAGAGGACGTCAGAGCACATTATTATCTGCAAATTGTATCTGTTTTACTTAAAATAACAGATAAGGATCATTTCCATTCTGGATTATATTTTGGGGGTGATTTAATAACAGGGGTCATTTTACACCACCTTTGCTTCAAAGACTCAGATTTTTGAGGTTTGGAATATAAGCTTATCAAAACGAAGATAACTTAGAACAATATTATTGTATGGGGATTAATTTTCCTACTCACAACATTTGACTTCCTGCCCAGCAGCCCCATAGTAGGATTTTTTAGGCGGTCTCTAGTAATCTTTAATTATTAGAAAGTCACTGATAATGTAGATGGCCTCAGCTTCAGAGGACTGTACATACATAGGGGCATTCCATATATCTCATATATCATATATATCTTTACATTAATTTAGTTCTAGGTTTACTAGTATCGTCTTTGCTGAGTAGATAATCCAAAAGATGTTGAAAAGTGATCAGCAAAGGAAAAACACATTTGCTGAGAATGGCTAATATCTGAAAAACTTTTGTGAGACTTGTTCAGTATGGGTTTTTTTTAATGCAGCATATTACTATTCCAGTCCCTGTGATGGAGGAAATATTTTACTTTTAAACGTGTGAAAACTACACTACAAGGCTCCCTTAAATATTTACCACAAAATTTTTACTAAATTATTTAGATTTTCTAATATATTCTGATTTTAAGAAGTTATACATTTTCCTTGGTGATAGCTATTGTGTTAGGCTTAAATTGCTGGTGCAGAAAATAGTTTCTTATTTTGGAAAAAGTCTCAGTTGGGTTTTTATAATCCTGGGAGAAATCTGTCCCCCTTTACTGTCCTTCTGAGAGGAAGTGAAGGGAAATCTACCATGGGGGGACAGACAACAATAAATAGCTTACAGGTTTGGTAGCATTACCCTTTAATACAAGAACAAAAACCTACATTTTATTTCTGTCTGTGTTGTTGTTTAAGATTTTATCTCACTTCCTGTCTGGTTAATCCGTTGCCACGAGGGGAGAAATCTGTGTAATGAAACCCCAGACAGCAGTAAAAACCCAACAAGGTTTTTGAAACTAAACTACAACTAATAAGATAATTTTGTCTGGACTTCCACTTCCAAGGCGAAAAAAGGCTGTAGGCTATAATTATTTAGCATAGATTTAAACAGCAAAATCAATAAAAATAACTGCCAGTTATAGCATACGGTTATATGATATATACAATATAAGGGCCTTGCTCTACAAACCAGTTTTTCAAACGGTATTTACATTGTACAGCTGTTGGTAATTTTGCCGGCCCGGCAGACTATTTCTTGAATAAAATCTACCAGTGTGTGGTCAACGATGGTTATACTGGTAGTTTGTGCACACGGGTCCCTCGGTGTTGGAAATTTTATGATGACATATTTTATATGCAGCTTCAGTACACTGGGCAAGTGACAACTGTTCCTTCTGCTTCTAGGTGCTGGATGACTCTGGAGTCAGTTTGCTGGACCAGTCAGTGATAAAGAAAGGTAAGATCACATATGATCAAGTCAATAATGACATGCAATTTCTTTCTACTATCAACCGATTTAAAAAATGTTATCAGTTATATTGTGTTTGTGACTAGTGATCAGTAAAAGAAAGAAATGTGAAGGGGGTAAATCTTGTGTTCCATATGTAATGATTTAACATAATAATTGTTATGAAAAGAGAACCAAATCTCTCCATTAGCAATTATTTAAATCAACTAAAAGTTATTTTTAAAAGTTGTCATGAAAATATATAAATATCCAATAAAATTAAGCCATGGGAATCATTTTCTATTGATCAGACTCTTAGGGAGTTATTGATTAATTGTTTATCATCATACGTAGGGCTATCTCATGCTATAGGGTGCACTAAGTTCTTATTGGAAATCATTTTAAAAAAAACTAATTAAGTGACAGTTAATAACAGGTAACTTATATCAATAGGATCATCAATCCATGTTAAATAATTTAAAAAATCTATATAAGTTGTAAAGAAAGCCTTTTATAGAAACTGAGTAATAAAGATTGGAAATGCTAGTCAATGCTGCACCTACAATATGTAGTCTAACTATGTTGATGAACAACATGTTTAATTAAAGGTTCTAATAACCACTTAAATAACTAACTAATTGACTAACTTTAACTAGAAAGCTCACATTGTATGATATAATTGCTTACAAATGTGTGGAATACTATACAAATTAAAATAAACTTCATCCATCCGTTAGGTACTTGTCATCAATATATAATCACATACACAAAAAGAAGGAAATGGGAGACAGACCCAAATCAGTCCCAAGTTTCAGAGGAGGTGTGGAACAGGGACATTAAGGGCAACAAAGACATTTGATGTCATATTCAGCTTCATCAAGTTTAAGACATTTACAGCATATATAAAATTGTGTACAAAGTTACAAATTTCTGCCATGCCAATCATCATAATTCATATAGACATGGTAGTTCAACAAACTTTTTGCTGACATTTCTCAATGCATTTCACCCTAACTGGGCTTCATCAGGAGATTTTAGTAGCATGAACCAAATACAAGTCACTATGTGATTGGTCATCCACAGATGATTAATTGATATCAGCCATACTTAGTATGAATCAATACTTACAAACTTTAAGTATATTGGGTTGTTGCCAATTATGATTCACAAGGGTAGGGATGGCTGTTTTTAGATAAAAAATGTATAATAACATTATTATTATTATTATTATTATTATTATTATTATTATTATTATTATTATTATTAATAAAATATTGTTTAAAATGTCTAAAAAGTTAAATTCCATGGTTCCTCATGACCTCAAGCTCATTCAGCCAAAATCACATGGTATTTTGTGTTTATTCAGACAGAGTGTATGGTAGACTTACAGTGCAAACACGGTGCAGCATAATTAACAAGAAGCCAAAGCTGTAATGATATACATGACTTACCATGTACATGCATACTTACATACTTGATCTCTGCAGAAACAGTATTATGTTTACAGATGTCTAGGAATATTGAATCCAACAACAGCATATTGTAACTTTATTGAGAAGAAATAATTAAATACATTTAAAAATTCTACATATATTATTAATAATATGTGTTATCCATGATACCGTGCATCCTATTTATCATGTAGGTAATGCAGCAAACTAACATATCACATATCATATAACATATCATATAAGTAAATGGCTTCATATCTAATAGGTTTATTAATGTGGAGCTATACCTATTTCATTGGATGGTTTAAATGATATTATAACTTAATCATGCAGATTGTGAGATTGTAATTGTGTTATTTAAAAAGTTTTATAAAATTATTCCAGCAGGGGATTGCTTGTAGGATCCTGCATGTCACCTTTAGAGGGGTGACTATACACAATGATTGGTGCACACAAAGTAAACCTTTAAAGCTCTTTATGTGCACATGCTCCTAAATCCATTCAGCCATTGAGAAAGCTACAAAAAATGTTTGGCTTCTTCTATGATGGACAGAAATCTTCCAGTCTAAAGTGGTCATCCGCAGGGCTATATTTCTGTTAAAATTCAATAAATTGAATTCTTTGAATTGTTTCCAATTGATCCAGAATGTGTTTGACAAAGTGAAATGGAAGATAAGAATAAAATGGTATAAGCCGTGTCAGGTTGGAAAATTTCAGTGGATTGGACCAGTATTTTTAGTTGTTTAGATAAATTTGCATATAATCATATTATGGAGCATGCACACACCTTTAGTTTAATAACTGCAAAATGTAAGAATTCAGTTTTGCTTCACTAACACTATGTGGTAGCAGGGCAGATCAATATTGGATGGACAGTTGAACAAGTTAATGGAATCCAAAATAGATTGAGCAAAAGTTCATGCGTGTATGGTTAGCTCTTTTAATCGAACACTTCTGTTGAAAATGTAATTCAGAAATCAGGAATCAATATTTTATATAGTCAAATTAGCTTGTTGATCAAGCATTGAAATATGTATGGTCAGCTCAGACCTGTAGTGGAATGTCATATGACAGCTTGGTTGGCTTTCCTATTTAAAACGGTCCTCTTAACTATTAACAACCATATTTTTTGTTATCTAAATAACTATATATGAGAAAAGGGTCTTTGGCTTTAAACACATTATACCTCAGTAGAGTTAGAATAGGAAAACCCCTAAATTATACATTATTTGTGTAATATCACAGTTACAGCTACTAAATCAGGATCTCAGAGCTTTGAATGCAGTCTGAGGCACTGTAAAATTACTGTATTTATTCATATTCATTCAGCAGTAATAACTGGAATGCGTTTAAACAATAATGATTTTTCAAGGCTGTGGTTTGCAGCCAGGATTATAGTATCTCTGATGGGACAAATGCATAAAACCATAACAGATATTTTCAGTGTACTATACAGGAAGGTTAGTGTTAAGCATACATTGCTGTTGGCACTATTTCTATGTAAAATGTTCTATTAATGGATAACTTTAGAACAGACCTTCTTTGCCTCTTTGCTCGCCAATGAAATATATTTTTAAGTAAATGCATGATAAAATAATGAGAGTTAAAATTCCTGGTATAAATTATTGATCAGCAAGGCAAATCTCCCTTTACATTCATGGTCAGTGGTGTCCTATGACATTGGCTATTATTGTAGAATGCTCAATTGTGTAGAAACCCTCCAGCAACTTCTGAAGGTACCCTCAGGAGTAAAAATATTTTAGATAATAAAAGAAAATAGTATGAAACTGAAAAACATGGGCATGTCTCTTTAGACACAATGAGTACTTCTGGAACCTACTTTAACATAAGAAAGGTAATTCTGTATATTCTGTGATTTGACTGATGTGTTTCCAGACTAAGTAATGGCAGAAACACATGCTCACATTTTCATCCATGTGTCATCATACATTGAAGTCATACATGGATGATATCCAAGAACTTGTGATAGGTAATAGCATAGTGATGAGAGCCACCCTAGCCAACGCACGGCAAAGTGATGTTCCATGTTAGAATGAGAAATCATTACACAGTATTATTTTACGGCAATACAAAGAGATGTCATGTGGAAAATAGCATCTAAGCATCATCCCCCTCCACCACCAGCAAAGCATGCTTACAGGCTCAGGATTTTAGAGAATACTTTTCCAATCTGTACTGTCTGCTTCAATTTCCTGCCCGGCCTCATGATCAAACCTCTGGCCTCTTACAGGGTCCCAGATTTTTCTATTAAAACTAATTATGGGAGACCAGTCTCATATCCCCAAATCCTCCTTTCTGTTCCTCTGCATTTACTGCCTCATAAACCACTAACAATGTCACAACTAAGGACTTCCAGAAAGCTGATTAGAGGATGCTAGCAAAATGGCTGGTTCTTTCAGCCTGTTAACCCTTCTCGTCACCAAATCAGAACATTTCAGGAATGCAAACAATTACACCTCCTGCAGAACAGTACAGTTTGGGATTGTCAGTAAGGAAGATATAGAATTCCAGTGCAGCTGTGATTGCCTAAAATCTTGGACTAAAAAAGGCCCCTATATAACAAGTGCAAAGCAAATATTGTAAACGTTAGCTCTAAATTGATGTCAGGAAATATGCAGGTCTAGATGTGGTGGGTTTGGGCCAAAAGTAATTTGAAAATTGTTCTTGGCTCAGGAAGTATGAACCACAAATGTTTATGGGTTCCTTGTGCCACAGTTGTGTTGTACTGACTGCATTCCAATATTTCTAGCAGAAAGTCAGCTAATCAAATCATCCATTTTCCTGTTGTTACTATAACATTATATTTATCATATCTGTAGATCTGTTTGCAGCTGCCAATAAAATTAAAGGTTGAAGAAAGGTGTGAGCAATATAGACCTAAAGAAATGAGAGGAAGGGAAGTGTATATGTGCAGCATACGGATAGGCCACATTGAAGGCACAGAGATATATGTAATATTTGTGTCTGTGGAGGGTATGAGACCCCTTGTTCATCTTTTCCCTTGGAAGATATCAATGGGTTATTTACCTAAGTATTAGGTAATTACTTTGAATATTCACAAAGTAAATAATATAATTTTTGTTTGCACACAATTGGACAATTAAAGAGAAGGAGACTAGGAGGAAGAAGCAGAAAGGGAGTGATGGTTTAATCTAACATCTGGAATCCCAGGTTGTCTGTTCAATGCAAACACCTAGGTTTCCAGCACAAATAGCTAACTCATCTACAGCTTGTCAGTGACATTGAGGGACAATGGAATATATTTGTCATTAGCCTAGTTCTTGGTGTATTGTATATACCTATAACAGAACATTAATACAAGAAGGTATTATTTTTGGTTAGTGGAAAGACAAATAATGAAGCCCCTAGCAGCACTATATGTATATATATCAGATAGGCATAAGTTTGGAGTAGCAAACTTTCGGGATGTCTCTGATCCCTTCTTCAGGCAATTCTGTTTTTGAGACTCAAATTTATACCCAAAATTACAAGGTAATAAACATTGGAAATATTAGAAATCTATTCAAATCAGTTATGGCAAAGGTTAGGACAATATATACTTAACTTTCTAAATTGTGCTTTAAGTTACCAACTGTCTTCATTCCAATGTGTAACCTTGTCTGTTAGTATAAAACAAACCCTGAGAGTAACTAATATATTATATTGTTAAATTCACATTTTATCTAACATTGTATACTAAAGCTAGCCATACATGCACATACATACATGGGCGTGCACAATCGCGGCCGTTGGTCTGTGGCAAAATTGGCCACCAATTGGGGGTGCCCCATGGGGCGACAGATCCCTGTCACCCCACAGCTTGGCCGGCCAGAGAACGGACATGTCCGATATTCTCTGGCCGATGCCGTTAACTTCATTGAATCTTCATTGAAGGTATCTTCATTGAAGGTAACGGCCGGCACACAAAGGTTGCTGACCGATGCTGTCAGCTCTGGAGCGCAGCATGATGACGTCATTACACTGCATTTCAGCGCTGATCTGTCCTGCTCTGTCGGCCCCCACTCGATACGTGTGTGGGGGCCTTAAGTTTAAAGCAGTTCCATGTGCATTTACTAGATATGTGTGCACAGACAGATAAGCTATGTAATACTGTGTTGTAATTCAGACTTTATCAAAGTTTCCTTAGTCTGTCTCAGTGCCTAAAAGGGCTTTTTTTGCTCCTGATAATTGCTTCCAGATCCATAAACCAATTAAACACTTTATAAAGGAAGCACAAAGTCTCTCAAACATATACAAAACTTATAGAATGCTCTCTATCTGGCTTGACTCATGCACCTATTTAAGAAAAGACTTATCCAGGGCTAAAATTGTTGGGGGCCTTGACAAAATGAACAATTCTCAAATCTCTATGAGTCAAGATGCAAAACTTTCTGAAAATAATCATAAAGAAGACAATATTCATGAAGCTGTTGCTGTGAGGAAAGATATTGTTATACACAGTTGACTGATCACTATACTACTTGTGTTCACTATACACAAGTAGAGTGATCATTTGAAAACTTTACCTCAGTGGAAATAATTGCACCTGTCATAATTTTCTAAGTGGTGATGAATAAGGTAATGTCCTATACCCCATAGGGTTCCTCCTCTTTGTGAGATTAGTGTATATCTAAAACCACATTTTCTAAAATAAAGAAAGACTTGCAAATGCACAGCTTCTTTTAAATTTTGGTTTAGCTCTAGCTACCCTTTAATCATGCATGTTTGGGCTATGAATTTCAAAAACTTAATAAATTAAAAACTAGTGCACAACTGTCAGCAGTGATCACAGAGTAGAAGTGATTTCAGTGGCCAGAAAGACCATTAGGTGGTGCATAGAACCCAGTGAGTGCAAGGGGTGGATGGTGAAGTTGTGCGGAGGTGTTCCCGGGTGTGGGCCCCTTGTAAAAGGCAGATAGGAACAAGGACACAAGGCACACAACCTAGTGCAACAATGGCAACTCCTGTTCCTGTAGGAGATCACTACTACTTGCACTACTACTTGAATTGTCCCTTTTTTTGTGAGGTAATTTTTTTATATTGTCCTTTCCATCAATACAACATAACTTTGTTGCACGATAACTGTTTATGTACATTCATGTCTAGGCTGTTGAGTATTGTACACATATTTGAATTGTTTTGTGTTTGTTTGGACACAACAGCTTATTGTGAACCATTCTAATTAATCTTGCTTTGTAATCTAACCTGACCTGAACCATCCTGTGTCACTAGTAGTAGCCCAACACATACTGCATCAAGAGTAATTGCTCATTCAAACTATACATACTGCGCTGTGCACTGACAACACAATACATGCATTGCAGTGTTATCAGACAATTGTTATATAGTTTAAATAAGTGTATGCCTTAACATTTTTAATGCATAATGCAGCATATACAAGTGTGAATGGTTTCATTTGGAAACCTGTGTACCATATTCACAGTGCATATAATGAGCTCTTAATCCATGTTTCCACAAAACCCATCATCCTTAAGGGTCTTAATTCATAGCATATCAATGTCTGATACCATAGTATAGTAACCCATAGCAATCAGGTTATTAACTAATCTTACTGACTCTAGTTAACTGGAATATGATTGGTTCCCATCCCAACAGCTACACAACTGGAACATTTTATAACTGTGAATATTTCATAAAAAGAGTGTAAACTATTTTGGTTTCTTCTCGTTCATATTTCCTGCATTATATCAGAGGATATCACTTAATATAATAGTTAGTTCTCTTCATTTCCCTGATGGCTCTTGTTAAACAGAGCCCCTCCCTTGACAGATGTAGCAATGCCAATGGCGGAACAGAGAGAGAGGGAGTTATTTCTCACATTACACAAACTCCTGGGATCTAGATCTATCAATTAAAGCGGAGCACACAGCACCTGATGTAATGTGCTGGCCGTCTCCTATTCGTAGACCAAGCCGATCTGTTCAGCTAAGTGAAAATAATGCATGACACATACAGTGCATAATGATGGAGGGCACCCTTTCACACTAAATAATCCTCACCCTGCCCTAGTGCAGAATGGAGAATTATACATTCATAAATACACTGCCTCAAATAACATTCATTCTCATATAGTAATGTGTCTTAAAAACTGGAAAATCTGATCTGCTTACATAGATGATAACAATGCTTCTGCACAATTCTTGTAGACTTTTAGGGATTTCTTCATCTCAGCCATGTGGAAAGTCATCTTTTTTCATTTTATCAGCTAAAAGGTTAAAGGGGAACGATGAGCACAAACGTGTATGTTATCATTCTAAAGCTGGGTAAAATGCCTTTGTAAATAAAGATGTTAAATTATAAAATTAGTGATAACAGCATCACTGTGCCATGCTTAGGATGAGCCCAATGGGTTCATCTACTACAGGCTGCCTGCAGAAAATTACAGAGGGAGCAGAGACAAGACCAATAACCCTTCACAAGAATTTTACCCAAATCTCAGTTTGCCCCTGTGTTTGAGGGTCACTTGATGTCAGCCCACAGTTCTTTAGTGTTAATGGAATTAATTTGCTCTCTCTCTCTCAATGCGGATATGTTTTCCTCTCCCAGGTTGTAGCTTTGTTGTCCCTATCTGGCATCTTTGTAATGTTAAGGTAGCCATACACGGTTCCCGATCCAATCATTCCTGGCACTCGTGGAATCGTTGATTGAGCGGATTGGGAATCGATGGAACACCACCTTGGGAATCCGATTTGTGGTCATTTGGACATGAGACGATCTCCAAAATGGCCGATTCCACAAAATTTATTGATCAGAATATGCTGCTGCATAGGGAGCTATGGGTCCACCAACATACTTTAATTGCCAAACAATCGGCCAAAAAAAACCAACATGTCGGTTCAATGTCCGATCCGATTTTTAGTCGATTCCAATGTTGTTCAATAGATAGTTTGGTCGATCGTTCAGGGTGGGCAGAACTTGATTGATCACTGATTGATCGTCGTGAGCGCATGCGGTGATTGATCGGTCAAAAATCTAGTGAAAAATTGACCCGTAAATGGGATCCTTTAAGGTTAAAAGCAACATGTAACTCGATTTATCTGTGTGCCAGTAAAACCTGTATTGTGCTGTTCTTCTAGCTGAGATTTGCCATCCAACTGGTCACATTGGTCACCACAAAGAAGTGACTCACCACATAGAAGTGATGTCCTTATGAGTATGTCAAACAGGTGTCATTTTGTACAAATGTAACATACTGGCATGAAATGGCTCTTTTGAAAAGAATTTCAGTGCTGTCATTTTTCTATAGCTTGATATTTATGAGTTACAAAGAGAGTAGGGTTTGCCAGTAGGTGTACAACATTTTTTTCATACATTTTGGGTCTCCTTTTGTCTGAAGCCTTGCTGCCTTAACGTTTAACACTTGCAAATAAAGACAACCATGATCTATTAACTGGGATATGTAACAAATATTCATATAATACAACCCATCACATTGTTGTGTTGCAGTAAACACTACTGTCGGTATGAATTCAGAAACATATTTACCACATTTAGAAACATCAAAGACAGGAGATAAGTGTCTGTTAGTCACAGTGTAAACCACACTTGCCTTCATTCCAGGAAAGTGTTTTCATGCCTGTTACCCGGTATTTAAGATCTCATGGTAAATATATTGCAGCCTCTATAATTGTTAGACACAATTACATTGCTGGCTTATCCATTCTCATATTATTCTTGCATCATCCCCACTCACTTCAATGTAAGAGAATATTCATAGCAAGAGACACTATGCTACTGGTTCTGTTCTGCATCTTGCTTTTGTAGGTCTTTTATATCTTCCAGGGAATTTGTGCACAACCCAGGCTTGGTCCTCACTAGCCATGTTTGTGTAGGTCTTTAAACCTGTAAACACGGAATGTAAGGCTCTCTGTGGTATAAGTATCATCTTATTCAGAGGTATAATAAAAATCCCAGTGTGTGCAGCTTCAGACGGAAGCTGTGATTTTCTGAGGGCCAGGCTTGGCAGTGAAATAAATGAGTTGGCCTTAGATGTGATAAATTAAGCTGGGTACACACGGCTCGATGAAGAATCAGATTAGAGCAACATCGAGCACCGTGCGCACTCACAGCGCCCGATGTTGCTCTAATCTGTTACAAGATTTAAGCCATCCATGGTTCCTTCGAGCAGGATCAACAGATCCTGCTCCAAGGAACTTGACCAAACAAGTTTCCAACAAGTTGGAAAACTTTGGTCGAAATACATTACATGGAATGGGGACCACAGGTCTTCATCTAATGTAATAGATGGGCTGCAGAAGTTCTGCGGCTCAATATAGGGGCAGCTTCAGCCCAGCGCGATGATGTCATCACACTTGGCTGGAGCTTCCTCGAAATAGCCGTGTATCGAGCCGTGTGTATCCAGCTGTAAGGTGGACATTTTTCCGTTCAATCAATTAAAAATGTAAATTGTTTAAAAATGTATTAATTTTTACCTGCGTCTATTGACCTAAAGGGAATATAAAATCGAGCAGTGATCAGACATGTTGGTAAATATCAGTTGATCGTTAAAGTATCTGACGAGTTTTCTCAGTATTTCGATAGTTTTGTATCCAATGGTACTATGGAGAGTGTGCACACAGCTTTGCAAAGGAGTAAATCGGTTTTGAATTGATCACACCGTGTGCTGGTATGATCGATCAATGCTGGTTACTGATCAGTTACTGATATTTCAATGGCACAAGTCGATCGAATCTAAGATTGATCAAGCAAAAGTTGATTGTGTATGGCTAGCTTTAGCCTTTACTATACATCACAATTGGATTGTCAGTGCATTGTTATTTTTGCCTTGTATAAGCTTATAATAAGAGAAAAGTTACAGGGAGTGATGTCATGGACGTCACTCCACCTGGACATTTTAAATACATTACAACACAGACCTATTCTAATCCAAAAATGAATCCATACAAAGAGCCTACTTTCATATAAAATACTAGAATAAGACTCTCCATGTAGGCCTGCTGGGTCATTATCCATCTAAAATACTGGAGGAAAAGCATGAAGCTCAAAAACTCTTACCTCAAAATAGAGGTAAAATGTCACTTTGCCCCCCATAGGCCTCAAGGTTTGACCAGCAGAGGCACCAGGGAGGGATATATAGTACTGCCAAGTAGGGTGGTCAGTGATTGGCACTATGTTACTTGAATGATTATTGTCCAGAAATAGTGTCTAGATATATTTATGTAGGTAGAAGGCCTGTGCTATAGATATACATGCAAAACCTTACAAAATTACAATAAATTACAAAAAAAAAGTTCATTATGCTTCCTTAGATGCCATCATCCGTGCAACATGCACAGTGATACATTAGTCTATGAATTTTACGTGTGTGGAGTACTGCCAGAAGGAAAGGGAGTTCAGATTGGTTCTTTTGTTTCTGGTAAACAGGTCTGCATGCCACGATATCATCCTCAGGGATCCTTATTGGGCCTCTGTAGACTTTATCTTTAATTACATACCTAGCAAACTATGTGAACTCATTGTATGACAATTGGTATTATCTCCTCAGGCCTGCCTGTGGGTGTTGATCATAGTAAACTTCTACAATGTAGAATGATGATGTTCCAACCATTGTCATATATAATAAATTGGTTTGTCACCTGTTGAGTGTTGAGTTCTTTATATTAAGATCAATAGTAAATTTTCTGCCCAGTACACACAAGCATTTATTCTTTACTTCCTTTTCATTTTTTGATCTGATATGATCTTGTCTTTGTATGAAGGAAAGCAGAATTGTTTTCCCCCTAAGAACCTGAAATCACAGCACACTACAACCACTAAAACAGCATTGTCTGACTATTGCCAAATCTGTCTGCTTGTTGCAGATTTAAGGTAGGTTTATGCTAGCCATACACATGCCGATAAGTGGCCGATTTTTAATCTGACCGACGGGTGTGCGCGCTCGCACCGTCGGTCAGGTTAAAAATCGGCCGCTAATCGATATGTGCATGTCGCCCCACTGCTCGGCCGGCCAGAGAACGGACATGTCCGATCTTCTCTGGCCGATGCAAGCCGAGGCAAGCCGATGCCATAAGCTGCAATGAAGACAGTGTCTTCATTGCAGCTTATGGCCGGCACACAAAGGGTGCCCGGCCGACTGAAGGGGCCCCATAATGCAATGGGGTGCTAACGTGATGACATCATCACATTAGCATCCCGGAAGAAATCAGGACTAGTCTGCTACACACATCGGCGTGTGTATGGCAGGCTTTACACGTGTAGATTTTTTAGTTTGTTCAACGAAGAAAGAACCAATTCTTGGTTGATTGAAGAAAAAAAATGTTCGACCTTGAATAAAAACTCGATTGAAAGGTCATCAAACATGTTGGTAAATTTGTATCTGTCGTTGTAATTTTTTATGTATTTATATTTGATATCGGTGAGGAAAAAACAAAAAATCGAATGTTACATTTGATAAATGAATGAATGACGTTCGACAACATCGAACAAAAAAATCGAATTGGCAGTTGATTGAAGAAAAAATCTACACGTGTAAACCCACCTTTAATGTTAAGCAAATCTTAAGTTTGTTTCATCATGGAAAGGTTCAACATTATACCTGATGAGAAGGAAAATCTTTATTAATTATAGACATTTTTTCAATAAATATCAAGATTGGCCCATGTTTTTTAATTTGGCCCACTGGGTGATTTCACTGCTCTTCATTCTACAATATGTATCTTGTATTAAACTTACTGTTTGAAATGGCCCTATGCTAATGTTACTAGAAATACAAAGATCTGACGGTTTTGATCAGTATCCAGCTTTCCTCTGCCATATCCTTGCCTAAGGAGTCAGTTCTCTGTGAGTCCCTTGTGACACATAATCTGGATATGCAAAGCAGAGGGTGAAAAAAGGACGGGGTAGACGATTGTCACTAGCGTCGTTTCTGTCCTGACAGGTTCTAAGTTTGGTTTTACATAATATTACTATGTCATGCAAATGCCTATAGTGTATGGTAAGACAATAAAACTGCCTAGGATACGTAAAAATTTTCCTTTCTTCTCATGGTATTAATCTTAAATAATTATAAAGAAATACTCTATTGGGACAACTTTTTATGCAATGCTAGAAATTATATATTTTACTATCACCCATAATGGCGGTTGGTAATAATGGTATGTAAATAGAAAAGGCTGTCAATGGAATGTACAGGAATGTAAATGAAAGGCTGAATCTTTGGAAAGAGTTACAGCCTCTGTCAACTTAAGCCCTCCATATACGCTGCGATCCTCCCTCAATTCTTATAGTTGTCCACAGGATTGCCAGGCCCCCCTTGTGTGCCGGTCATTACTTTGAATGGGGCTGCCGGTGTTCTGAGGTATTTTCCTACCCTGAGATATGTTCCTACTGTTACAACTGTGCAGATAGCCCTAGTTTGTCGGAATTACAGGGTTAACATTATGAATTACGGGTGTCAAGGTTAGGGTTTTGTGTGGGGTTAAGGTTAGGGTTTGGGGGAGTGGTGCTTGACTGTAGGGTGAGTTTTAGGGGTTGGGGGGTCAAGTTCAGGTGTTTGGGGGTTAAAATAATCTAACCTCCCCGATCCCCTAACCCTTATTCCCGGAAATCCCCTTACCCTAAGCTTAAGCCCCCCCCCCCCCAACCCCTAACCTTGATACCCAAAATTTCTAAGGTTAACCCTGCAATTTCGAAAAAACTAGGGCTATCTGTTGTAAGGGTAGGAAAATATGTCAGAACACCAGTGTCCCCATCCAAAGTAATGTGATCGGCCGTGAATGCGCACATCGGTCAATCGGCCACAAAATTGCCCCATGGTTGCAGCGTCTATGGCTGATAGATTGGAAAAAGACTTCATTAAAAACAGGGAAGTTGATCAAACTTTTCTTCAAACTGTTCAGAGTTGATTCTCACTTGGTTGAAGTCAATCTAAACTTGAAACGCTCATTCCACGCAAGTTCTGTTCATTGTTGCTTTGTAGCCTCTGTTAATCCTAATAATAAGATAAGATACACTGCTTTACAAATTGTTCTGTGTTTGACCTGCCATACTTATGTTGGTAACCTTTATCTTTTAACTAACTAGTCTGAATCTATACATAATTATATTTATAATCCTATATTATAATTTAGGCTTATAGCAATGCATTACCTAAACAAAAATATAATCAGTGCTTTCTATTTTATCAAAGGGTAACAAGGGGATAGTATTTTCTTTATTTTTCCTCTAGGATACTGTTTAAAATTATTGGCTTTCCACTTATTCTAATTTTTTCCTTCTTCTTAGTTCCAATGCCATCCAAGAACAATGGCAGCATGATGTCATCTCTATCTCTGAATAAAGAAAGCCTCATAGGCGGTGTGACAAATCCAAATGAAGTTTTCTGTTCTGTCCCTGGGCGCCTATCCCTTCTCAGTTCCACATCTAAGTACAAAGTGACAGTGGGAGAGGTCCAGAGACGGTTGTCGCCCCCCGAGTGTCTCAACGCATCTCTGCTTGGAGGAGTTTTACGGAGGTCAGTGAAAATGATTTTATATATTTATATGTATGCCAATGGGGCCAATACTGCACTAGCCAGTACTGTAATACTAACCTGTATACATACCAAAGTGCAATTGGAAGACCTAATGTTTTTGTAGGTCATTTATAACTATGTCTTTATTTATATCATACATAAGCCTTGTCTAAACTCTGTGGCCAACTCACAGTTGAGTTGCTTTGGATGACTAGCAAGGCAATTTACTTGCTAGTAAATGGGCTACATGATGTTAAGAGCATGTTTAGAAGGTGGTGACATGTTAATCATTGGTCTAAATAAAATGTGTAGTGTAATCTTGATTTATTGGGTGCAGTTACCCTGTAAGGCAGTGGTGGGCAACTGAGCTGATATGGAGGGCCACAAGTGCAGCCCTCGGCATCACAAAAGGGCCGCACATATCATCGATCTAGACCCTCCCCCCGCCAACATATATCAGCAGGGGGTGAACCAAATCCCGACAGGCTGTCAAAACCCGACAGCACCCACCCCCCTCCTGTCCCTGGGCGCAGCGCTCATATGTAGACCTGGTTTCCTCGATCAACTTTGACAATTTTACTGATGTAGGAGCGCCAAAGTTGATCAGGAAAGCCGGCTCAGCATGTGACCACTTCACAGGTCAGTTGCTATGCCCTATGCATTAGGGTAGGTTAATACATTAAGTTAGGTTTTGGGGGCCGCATGTAGAGGACCAAGGGGGGCCGCCCAACAACACCCAAAGGGCCACATGCGGCCCCCGGGCCACAGGTTGGGCACCTAGGCTGTAAGGCCTAGGTGCCCAACCTGTGGCCTGGGAGCCGCATGCGGCCCTTTGGGCATTTTTGAGCGGCCCGCCTCAGTCCTCCACTTGCAGCCCCCGAAACCTTACTGTTTATGCATAGGAACTCATATTGCATCACATAACCTCTGAATCAAAATGTGCATCACCATACTACAGTGTAACCTAATGCTTGAAGTATCATTTAAATAGTTAGTTTTTTTTTATTTAAAACTGAAAAATAATGTCTTCCAGCTATGCCTGCTGTCATTTGCACATTAAAGCAATACTTATACAAGTCAGTATAGATGAAAAATTTTATGTGCGGCCCTTTAGTGATGTGTGTGGCCCTCCATATCAACTCAGTTGCCCACCACTGCTGTAAGGTATATTAAGTACAATAGTGAAAGTTAGATCTCAGAAACATTGTCGCCTAATTATTGCTTGGAGATTTTTTTTCTTACAAGTACATTTCCCTTTCAGAGCAAAATCCAAAAATGGAGGCCGTTGTCTTCGAGAAAGGTTGGAAAAAATTGGTCTGAACTTGCCTGCAGGAAGACGTAAAGCTGCCAACGTTACTCTGTTAACATCTCTTGTGGAGGGTAAGACAGTGACAAATATTGTCTTTTCTTTAATGTGATGAAGGTACCCTTATAGAACAGAAGCATAAGCTTAGGGCACATCTGCCAATCTGTCTGTAAAATTTCCTTTATATTAAACTACAACCATGTAAGTGCATGAACCATCCTGATTCGGTACAGATTTACTGAATAGTTTAGGAAGATCCTTATATTATATTGTTTTGTAAAACTAAAGTTCAGCGTTCAAAGATTGTAAATTATGTATTGTTACATTACAATGTATATGTGGACCTTAAGGGGTTAAATATTATAGTGTATTTCCTGTTCCATTTTTTGTACAGTTTTGCATGAAGTTTCTAACTTATGTAGGCCAAAGCAACAAGTTACCACAACTTTCATGGTGTCTTTACTGTCAGCTGGTCATCCCACCTCTCCATTCAGCCACCACAGAAAAAAAATGTGCTTCCTGGTATTGTGGGGCCGGATTAATGTCCCTACATCGTTAGGGGTAGCTCTCTTTCTTAGAAAGGTCAAATGGGCCAGATAAGCAAAGGAAAGGTTAATATGTGTAGCTGGTGGGAATGAATAGTGATTTGTATTGGCCCTACCTAAGTTTACATTGAAATTTTTATGATGGAGGACAAAAATTCATAAGAATTTGGTTAAAAGTTAGTCCTTCATGATTTTTCGTGTGACATACAGTAATGTATATGTAAAGGAAAAACAATATTTAGGTAATTGTGATTGTAACTATGGCATTTTCCTATCCAGGGGAGGCTGTGCATCTTGCTCGAGACTTTGGCTATGTCTGCGAGACAGAGTTTCCAGCAAAAGCTGCAGCAGAATATCTGTGCCGGCAACATTCAGACCCAACAGAGCTCCACGCAAGAAAGAATATGCTGCTGGCTACCAAGTGAGTAGTACATCCCTCACCTCTTGTACTGTCATGGGGACTGATTGCTTAAAATACATCTGTAAAATCTCTGCCTACACTAAGCAAATAGTTTTTATAGAAAGACAGCTCAGATTTGTGACTCATGTATGCTAAAAAGGCAAGCTGCACATCTAAAAGAGAAAAAACATCAGAAAAAGTCTGATCCTAGGTGCCATGAAAGTGAAAACAAGAATCTGATTAGGACTATTTCTTGCCTCCAGGTTTATTTCACATCCTGGTTGGAATTAAACATTAAATCAAGCACAATGTTCTTACGTTGTAGACACAACTAATTCAACAACGTACTTGGTCATTTGATAGAATGACGAGCGTTATGTAAATATAAGTGTTCAATATGGAATACTTAAGACAACAAAATAACTGTATTTACTTGATGTGAAGATTTCAGGTTATCTCACCCTCCACTCATCCACCATGCAGTAGGTACCTTGCAGTCAGGAACCTGGTACAAGCTCCAAAGCGCACATGAGCCATAACAATTCCAATTCTATTTTATGTTATATATCAGTTTCTAGAACCTACCACAATTACATAGGTACCCATTTATATCTACTGGTAACACAATTTCAGAACTTTTTTGGTTAACATTTTAGGTAAAGTTTTTGGTGTTTTTTTACAAAATTTTTTTTATTGGTTTTAATACACAAATGAATATTGTTATTACTATGCACGGTAATCAAGCATAGTATGTATAGATCATAGAACAGGCATGCAAACATCGGTAACGTAACCAATGTACTCAATACCTATCTATATGTACTCAAAATAGATATGGATATCTAAATAATGCTTGCAGGTTACACAACAAGTCCAAATGTTGTGTATACAAGTAAACAAGGTTGTCCTTACGCATAACACACAGACACATACAACACCTAAGGTTTGTGTTTTTTATAACTGCAATGTAATTTTAAAGAAAAAACATGGAAAAAATAACTACTTTGCTTCATGATTCACCCACCCTCATGGCGCCATAGCTACCAATATCTGAGCTTGGACATCATGTCTGCTTTCTGATGTACTTAGGTTTGGTTGGGCAAGGTTAACAAAGCCATTAAGGGAGTCAAGCTGTTAAGCTGGCCATTCATGGGTCTTTTTTTCATTTGATTCCAAAAAGATCAACCACAGTGTGCTTTGAGGCTGATCAATTGTTAGGGGATCGTTTGCTGCTCACCTTGAGTGATTGACCAGAATCGCACAAGAAATTGATCGCACAGTGATCCGATATGTCAGTATTTTCTGTTCGATCGATGTTAGTATCAAATCCACAAGGTGGTGTGCACTGCGATTGCTGATTTTGCAATC
This sequence comes from Ptychadena robeensis, assembly GCA_036250615.1. Classification (NCBI taxonomy): domain Eukaryota; kingdom Metazoa; phylum Chordata; class Amphibia; order Anura; family Ptychadenidae; genus Ptychadena; species Ptychadena robeensis. The sequence continues at coordinate 108,505,211 of CM070033.1, read as the reverse complement.
CCATGTTACGGTCCATCGTACATCGATCACAGAGGGAATCGCAATGTGTATGGCTAGTCTTAGTTTAATTTTAAATTCTCCCCACATCTGATCAGAAGAAATAATAGTAAAGATCTATTCATCTTTAGTGTTGCCTTGTGTGCTGACTGTCAGGGAGCATTTTCTTTCCCAAGTATAAATCCTAACTCTTTACTTTACCTTTCAGGCAAATCTGCAAAGAGTTTGCTGACCTAATGGCCCAAGACCGTTCTCCACTGGGAAACAGCCGTCCATCTCTTATATTGGAGCCAGGTGTACAGAGTTGCCTGACTCACTTTAGCCTAATCACACATGGCTTTGGAGGTCCAGCCATATGTGCGGCACTCACAGCTTTCCAGAACTACCTACTTGAGTCACTTAAAGGCATGGACAAGATCTTCATGAACAGCACAGGCAATGGACATTCGACAGGAGATTCTAAACCTTCGGAGAAAGACATTAAACATAGGAAATAAATAACTGTGACAGACACAGTGGGGCCAATAATGAGAAGATGACTGCTAGACGGGCAAGACACGTTTGCCTAGTGGTGCACTTGGGAGCTAGACCAACAATTCTGCATGTTTTCAGCATATGGAGTTTCATATAAAAACTCTAAGCCTACTGAGGAAAGTTCATATGAAGACAATGACAGAATCACGCTATGGTGAATTACACATCAGCTTTGTTTGCCAGGAACACAGACTACTATACAGATATCAGACTTGTTGCAACATTCTTGCACAGTATGTCAGAATAATATAATTTTCATCACAAATGTATAATGGGTCCTGTAACTTAGGAAGCAGTAATGGCAGGGACCATACAACTTCATAATATGCCTTTTGCCTGATCACCAACTGTACTCTAAAATGTTGGCACAATTTGTACTTTAATTGACATATTCTGATATAATGACATGTTGTATCAATGGAAAACTAAAAGTGGAAAACGTTTATGACAATCTACAGCCAACCAGAGCTCTTCAATATCTTCAAAACAAGTTCATAAATTCTATTAAATTCTTAATTTTCAGGTGTAGGTTATATAAAGGCAGCTAGAAGTATTACAACAGTGGTAGTAGGGTCCTGTATAATTCTAGAAGGTATTTTACATTTTCAGTGTCAGACACACCCTTTGGGAACAGCTTATACATCCAATACAGCAGCCCTAACTTAACATGGCAGTCCACACAGACTATAGTTTATTAGTGAATAGACTAACTAAACTTACATTTAGCATACAGATGATTGCACACTAGAGCTGTTTCTGGTACGATTGTGATTATGGTGCAGGTCTATATTGTACACATACTGGTGAGTTTAAGTATAAGTGCTGGAAATGTCTTTCATTAGACTACAGGACAGGTTCTGCAAACAGCTGCAGGATGTACAGCTAAAACTTTATTTTGCTCAGTTCAAATAGAGAAGGGAATGGCTGAGACCCCAAAAAGTAAAATGTAAGGTGAATCTTCTACCAATAGAACAACTGTGATCGTTGAAAATTCTAACTTTCTGTACCAAACAGAATGGTCACAAAGACAAAAAGAGAAAGTTACGCCTTCTTAATACCTATCTGCTTTATGTGTGTTGACATGCGTGTTCACTTGAACAGGCCCATTGGATATCATGCGCACTTCTTGAATATGCTTAACATTAGAAATGGTCATGAAATATCTGCAAGTTTATTTGGAAGTTAATTGCAAAGCCACCAAACAAGTTGCCCCCCGAACCAACATTGCTGAAGATGTAGGGAAACTAAACAAATTACTTTAGCACATGTTGTTTTTGCAAAAATTAAGTTAAAATAAGTTCTATTTGAACTTAATTTGTGCAAAACCTAATTTTTCTTTCTTTAAAGTTTCCACAATTCTTTTCTACACCTCCAGCAAATTCAATGATCTACCATGCTGAGGCTTTGTTTCCATTAAGGCGTTCCCGTGCGGTTGCAGACGCGCGGTTCTAACCACGCGGCAGCCGCGCGGCTGAACGCATGCCTAAAGTGGTCGCGCGTTTTCGCCATGCGATTTTTTTTTGTATTGCAGATGTGGATGCGGTTGGGGCGCGGATGCGTTTCAAAACTCTGCAGCTAGCGTTCAGAAACGCGCCCTAAACCGCATCCGCACCCGAACTCCCACAACCGCACCAGTGGAAACTATATTGAAGTTTCCAATGGATACGGTTGTGTGCGGGGGCGGCCGTGCGGCGGCTGCGCTGCTGCAACCGCACGGGAACGCTACAATGGAAACAAGCCCTCAGGGGTTTCGCAGTTTATTCCAAAATTCAACATTTATTTTTAAATTTCGACCATCTCTACTTTACATCCATAGCCCAATGTGTACAAAAGTAGACAGATGTGAACCAGGCCTAAAGCTGGTCCTATCTTTATCCAAAGAAAGAAAAGTTTTTGGCTCTAGATACGTTTGAAAGTATTTGTCCCACCAAAGCTGATCTTCTAGTGAGACTCCAAGGCAGGAGGAGTGGAGATGAGATCAGAAAGACATTTTCCCATAGTTTGCTGCATTGGGGGCACCATATCCACTCCCAATAGAATAATATGTATCCAATACACAGATACTTGATTTTTTACTATAGCATTAATTATTCACGCTATTATTTAAACTGATGTGTAAAAACAATAGAAAAAGTATTCATATTCTTGGCAAAACATTGTATCAGCTAGATATTTCAAAATTTTCACACATCCGTGGTACACAGGAGAGGAAGAAAGGTTAGCCCACTACTTGCCATATTTTTCTCCATATAAGACGCTCAGGCTGATCAGATGTACCATTAACTACAGCGTCTTATTTAGGGGAGGAAAAAATACATAAAAATAAATAGACTGAACTCGTGCAGGAGTTGCCTGCTCTGCTATACACATTCATAGCAAAGGGAAGATCACTCTGCTACTGATCTATGTGCATGTAGAGCCGAAGCTTTGTCAGTTTAATCCATGTTTAAACCTTGTTAACATAGACATACTTACATTTAATTCCATTTTATTTTTTAGATTAATAAGAAGGATGTGCTGTTTATTCAGCTTAACTTCACAAACTCTTGGCTTGCTCAATATAAATTAAAGAAAAAAAAAACAATCCTTACAAAGTGTGCAATAAAAAACACAATCATAATCAATTTATTATGTAGAGGTATATAAATGTTACGGCCTAGTAATTTGGGCCCAGTGTACCCACCCGACAATTCTCATCTACTTGGTCTCTGCTTTATTAGAATTGGACCAGTATTAGCTCATCATTATGATAGGAACATATTTTTATTCGATGCAAAGGAAGCATATTAATATTGCATATGAATTAGAATAACAAATATATATTTTCCAACAGGTAGATGAAGAGATTTAAAACAAGCCAACTTTGGTCATTCTAGGCACACTTAATGTGAAGATATTATAACACATATTGTCTCAAATAACAGCAATACACTCTGGTTTAAGCATGTTTTTTTGAAGCATAGATACACTAAATGGATAATAACATTAGAGATCTGGTAGGCTGCTGAGGTTCAGTCTAAAGGCTGACATACAAGGGTCCATACCGTGCAATTGCAGGAATATTGAGCGCAGCGTGATGATGTAATCCGCAGTCCACATTTAAAGTAATGTAACTCGAACAAGGTTTTCCAAAATGTAGTAGCCTGGATAGCTCAAATTTTGTAATAACTAAATTGTTTTGAATCTATTACAAAATCTTAGCTTAAGCTTATGCTGTAAGGCTACATTCATACAGTCAGTTCCAGGACGCTGTTCAGCGGTTGCACACATTGAGCTGGTGGTTGGGCAGTGGCCCTCATGTTATCCTTATGGGCAACCACTTGTCTTCCAATGTCTTTGTGGGTCTACGTGGATACAATGCTGATGGTGGGATGTTCCTGATATTATACTTTTTAGACTATCTGGGCAATCTTAAAAGCAGATGCTCTAACTTTAATGATTAAAAAAAAAAAAGCAGATGCTCTGAGTCCTGCTATTAACATATGAGTTAGTTGTCATACTTGTTGCTATGTTGGATCTGCTTGATTACACACATATCAAGATCTGAGTCAAGTTGTGCTGGTTCACCTGCTCAGGGATAAAGGGCAGAATATAGTGTACATAAGCTAATGTGGACTATTTAACAAAGCAAACATTTCAGTATTCAGTGGTAATAAAGCTTTTGTAACAATATGCAGGAGCGTATTCATTAACCATAACATTGATTCTTCTTGGCCTAACTGTGGAACATCCTAAGTTATACATATTACTTTTATTTTTATTTGGCTGGTCTAGCTGTCATTTGAAACATTTCCTAGCAACTTTGCACTTGGTGGAATAACATAACCTTACAGTAAGTCGCCATGCTGTATGGTCAATCCTGGCATTTAAGGGGACTACAAGATGTGATCAGCCTCTTACATGGTCCTCACCATCAGTCAAGTCGTCCTTGAAATACCCTTGTATGTGATGATGCTTCCTGGCCCTATAAAAGAGACTTTTGTACATATTTAATTAAGTGTAATGAAATGGGAACATTTAACAGATGTTCAGTGCAAGTTATTTATGAGTGAGTTTGGGGGTATTATTATTATTATTATTACTATTATTATTTTTATGGGAAACTCTCACCCCTCTTGTGTTTGGGGGTACCAGTGAATCCTTAAGACTTTGTTATTTCAAACACCTCTGTTGTTGTCAAACAAATGAAAATTGATTAAAAAAGAAGATGACAAAAAATTTTGTGGTTTTGGTTTTTTGACAAGCAATGTCGGCTATACAACAGTGGTGCGGCCTTGGCATGACTAAAGGGCCGCACATAACATCGATCCAGACCATCCCCCCATTGACATATTTCAGCAGGTGGACCAGATCCCAACAGGCAGTCAAAACCTGACAGCACCCACCCCTCCCCCCCTCCCCTCCTGCCCCTTGGTGCAGTGCTCATATGTAGACCTGGTGAGGTACTATGCCCTATGCATTAAGAGTTAGATTTTGGGTGCCGCATGTGGAGGACCAAGGGGGGCCTCGGAACAAGGCCCCCAGGCCGCAGGTTGGGCACCTAGGCTATACAAGGTTGCTGATGTTACATATACCAGCAGTATAAAGATGCTGGGAAAAGTGACAGTTTATACTGGTGGCTAATTTATATTCTTTTTAATAAATTCCCCATGGTATGACTTTTCCATTTTGGGTTTGGCCCAAAATAATAAACTTATAAATTAAAGGTAGGCTTTCAATCAACGACGTGCGCGTTTGCCATGATTGATTGCTCTTGAAACAAACACAGCCAGCCTTTCTTTAATCCCGCTCAAAGAAAGCCTGATCGAACAGGGAACCAACATGTTGGTAAACCCTGTTCAACTGCCATTAATTTGAAAGGAGGCCGAGGGTCCCCATCTAAAGTATCGAACGGGATCTATTGCGATTCTCCGTTCAATTGACAAAGCTCGACCGCAGCATGGTGACCTCATCACGCTGAACTTGATGGTTTATCATTTGAACAGGTATCAACCTATGTATGCTTACCTTCATAGTTTATATTTCCCAAGTTCTTGGTAACTTAAATTGTTTGCTGTTAACAATCCACGGGTTGGCACAGGTCACTATAAAGACCTTAACAATTAAATGTTAGCTAGAACAACCAATGTTTATTTAACCTTGTCAGTGCCAACCTTAGATCAATTTGGTTTTGACTCTGGCCTGAAATAAATTGTGTTAATACCCCTTTCCCAAATGCCCCCAGTAAATATCAAACACTATGTTAAAATTCACTCCATCTTTCAGGTCTTTTTAATATGACACAAACCCCATTTGAAAGCACTTGGTGTAAACTGCTGTTATCAGTACTTTAGAAGTACCTCTGTATCCCTACAGCATATACTATTCATAAGAAATGTATGAATGTTATTGTCCCTTTCACACCCAACAACAGAAACTAAAATGGCCTTTCTCGGTGCTCTACAAGAGTTAAGTGGCCAAAGTATCTGGTATATGTTTAAAGCTTCAAAATTCAGGCAACACGAAATAACAATTAAACAATTCACACACTGATGCAATTGAATGGGCATCATATTAGCCAGGGCTGACAACTATCGAGATCCTCTAGGACATTATATATCTGTGCTCCCGAAGCACAATTTATTACACACCATATTTTATATTGCCAAAAGTTTTGTGACCACCTTTCAAATCAATGAATTTAGGATTTCTAATCACTTCCTTTGGCACAGGTGTATAAAACCAAGCCCCTCAGAAATCTGGTTACATTTGTGAAATTTTCTTGCTGCTTAATATTCCACAATCAACTGTAGTGGTATCATAACAACAGGGGAGCAACAGCAGCTCAGCTTCAAGGTGGCAAGCCATGTCAAGTCACAGAGTGGCGAGTTGCATATTCCACGGACATCACCGATAGTGATGAGCCAGCATGCTTCGCATGTGTTTAGCTCCAGCATTGCTATGCTTGGAGCATGGCACTGCTCGAACAAGCACTGCTTGTGCACCGTGCTCGAGCCTCTGCCCCGCACATTTTGCAGTTGACACTCGGATATTTCAAGGAGCTCTTTACACCACCACAATTAGATTTGGCCCTCTTGCCCAGCACGCTGGAGGAAGGACCTGAGATATTGTTGATTCCCAACATCTTAAGCCTTCACAGTTGCAAGAAGATGATGGTGGGGATCCGCAATCATTCGTTCACAAAGTGGATGATGATGAGACACAGTTGCCAGTTTATGTCAAGTCATGTTAAGTCAAGTCAGGAGGATGAGAAGAGTGAGGAAGTGGAAGAGGAGGTGGTGTACGATGAGGTCACTGACCCAACATGGCAAGGGGAAAAGCCAAGTGAGGACAGCAGTTCAGATGGAAAGAGGCAGTGGTGTTGCAAAAGGGAAAAGTCAGGCCACACCCAACAGGCCTGAAACTGTGACACCAAGCCGCCCCCATGTGTAAATCTACTTTGCCAAGGGGTAGGTGTCCCGCAGTATGGCGTTTTTTTAAGGAATGTGCAAAAAGTGCAAAAGTGTGGTAGTTTGCAACCTGTGCAGTACCGAAATGAGCCGGGATGTGAACACTAGCAACACCACCACCAGCATGATCCGCCACATGGCATCCAAGCACACAAATAAGTGGGACGAATGTCTGGGTCCACAATCTGTATCTGCATGTCACACCACTGCCTCCTCCTCCCTTGTGTTACGCATCGCTGGCCAATCCCCTTTCAAAGGTGCGTGCGTGGATGCTGCGCTTCCTGCACCTGGACTTTCACATCAACATCCACTTTCCTGCCCCAGTGCAGCGTTCAAATGTCGATAAACCAGACATTTGAATACAAGCACAAATACACAGCCCTAACTGCACAACATTCAAAATTACTAGCCCTTGAAATGTTGCCATTTAGGCTCGTGGGCACTGAGGCATTCTGCAGCCTGAGGTCGGCAGCCACCACTATTTTTCCCAGTGTGCCGTGCCCACTTTACACCAGCATGTGTCCCAGAACATCACATGGACAAGTGTTGGTGGTCAGGGACGCTATATTTCCCTGACTGCACATTGGGTGAATTTTGTGGAGGCCGGGAGTGAGTCATACTCACTCCCTACGTCCATCAGGGTCTCCGCCAGCAGTTATGCCACAGGCTCCAACCTTCACTTCTCCTCCGCCACCTCAAACAGCAGTCAGCCATCAATCACTAGCTGTAGGGAAGTGCAAACAGGCCATGTTGAAGCTGATCTGTTTGGGGGACAAAAATTCACTGCCACAGAGCTGTGGCAGGGTATAAGGGACCAGACCGAGTTGTGGTTCTTGCCACTCAACCTACAACCAGGCATGGTGGTGTCTGACAATGGCCGTAACTTGGTGGTGGCATTGAAGCTCAGCAACCTGACACACATTTAATGCCTAGCCCATGTTTTAAACTTACCCCAACTGGCAAGAGCTAATGAATGATGTCTGCCCATTTTCAGGAAGTCATCCACAGCTTCAGTCGATCTGTCAACCCTGCAGCAGTGCTTGTGGCCTCCGTCTAACCGACTGTTGTGCGACCTGAGCACGCACTGGACCTCTACGTTCTTCATGTTGGCCAGGTTTGTGAACAGCAGAGGGCAATTGTGGAATACCAGCTGCAACATGGTCGTCTGCAGGCACTGTCTTATCATGTTTAAGAGTCAGCTTACCTGCAGATAATGTTTTAGAGCGTAACTTTTCCTGTAAAACATTTTTGGGGGCGGTTTGTCAGTCTGTAAAAGTGGCATACAACTCGGACAAACTGGTTCCCAGCAGCGACTTGGAGGTCCAAGATGCATCCAGGCATTGTCCCCATGCTATTCCTGGTCTATTACGGTGGTGTTTCTGTCACTTTCTGACCTTTTGCAATGGAGCAGACACCCTCCCCTCTTCCAAGCAGGGGGTGCCTGGTTGTCTTTCATTGTATACATTATACTCAGGTGCTCGGTAGAACACAGGAACATCGCCTTTATATGCTTTCAATGGTCGCCTAGTCCTTTCAGACCTTTTTCCTAATCTTTCCTCTTTTCCTTCTTCCTCTCCTCTTTTTTTCCTTCCCCACTCACTTCTCTTCTTAATTTTTATTGATAATAAATATTTTGAACTTGATTGTTCATATTAAGGACTACTCTATAGACTGATATTAATTATGTTTTACAACAGTGGATCACAAACTGCATTCCCATATTTCTATTTCAGATCCAGAATCAGATGGCTATTCCACTCATAACAACTGCTTGGATGTGTTTTTCAAGATATGCTGATGCAGTGCCTGACTTTACAAAGCAATGGATATTGTCAGGGCCTGACCCTTCCAATTCAGAATCTGGACACAACTGAAATCCCAAGCTTTTGATGTTTTATTAAATCAAGAAATATTAATTGTGATGACAGGTCTTCGTGGTGAGTCTGAGAAAAGAATGTTATCTCTATGTATAACAAAGTGTGTGATTTTAATAAACCCACCATAACAACTTCTAAAACTAAAGGTAACACATGTGGTATGTATTAACATTGCACAAGTCCTTGCACTTTATATGTAAAAAATATGTGTGTGTATGTTGCAAAATAATTAACGCATGTTAATGCATAGCACATGTTAACCTTTACAGATGGTCACTATGGGATTACCAAGAATGCCAAGAAAAGCTGGCATTCAACTGCCCTCCCCTCCCCAAAAATTTTATTTTGGGCAAAACTTTCATGGAAAGAGAACAAATGCGGGTTAGGCAGAAATATTTCTTTCTATGACATGGACCAAAAAACATACAGATTTTCAATGTTATAGAAGACATCTAGAAATGTCCTGTCCCTCAAGCTGGCATAAAAGGGCAGCCCAATTTTCGGCCAATAGACCACTGTGCGCGTTACTGCCAATCGGCCTGCGGTTAGAGACAGAGCATGAAACAAAATAAAAAACAATAAGGAAAGACCAAAGACAATATTCATGACTCCATCATTACCCTCATATGACCTTAATGTTTCATGTAGTTTTAGCAGTTAATCTCTTTAACCCTCTTGGGCGTCACGCATCCAGTGATGCTGAAGGTGTGCTCGGATAAAGTGAAGCTCCTCCATTAACACGGAGGCCAATGCCTCTGCCTAACACCCACTCCCCCGATGTTATATCTGACATCATAGGGGCAGGCACAGAATCACCGGGGTGACTTTATTTGTAGTTATCTAAAGGTAGCCATACACAGGTCGTTTTGTCAGCTATCAATTGCCGATTGATTGCCGATTACCAGTCGATTTAGACATGAGCCGATATCCAAAATGGCCGATGGCTGTGGGTCCATCAATGTACTCAGATTGCCAAACGATCGACCAAAAAAACCCAACATTTTGGTTAAATGTCCGATCCGATCTTAAGTCGATTCCGATTTTGTTTGGTCGATCGTTCAGGGTGGGCAGAACGCTATTGATCGCCGATAGATCTCGTGAACGCGTGCAGTGATCGATCGGTCAAAAATGGTGGAGTGGAAAATCGACCTGTGTATGGCTACCTTAAGGGTGAGTTTTATAAGCTGAGAAACTCACCCCGAGATAACTCAGGCAGAACACCCAGGAGGTTAATAAACTAGATGGTGTTACTTTAGAGATTAAATTTGTTGTGTTGGTAGGAAAAATATGTTTGTTGATAGACAAAAACAGGCCTAGCGTGTCAAAGTCAATATCATGAAGTTAGACTTATCTAAACACACAAGGGACAAGTACAATTACTCATAGAAGGCAGGTGTGTTTTCTGCGTGGGATTGCTGCACAGTTGTCATGCAAGGTTCTTCTTTCTCACCTTTCGTTCACAATAACAATGAAGAGACAAATACATAATCTTTTGTTAGATCCATTCTTGAGTCCATCATCTTGTGCAATTTAAATATCGACTGTCTTATAACCAGTGTTATCGGCATGCGATCGATTCATTTCCAGAAACGATTAACTAAAGTTCTTTGTTCCAAAGTACAATGGGATGAAAATTTACCAAAAACACCTTAAAACCCCATCATGCTGTACAACTCAACTGGCCATGGCTCTTCCTAATTTATGTTCAGTCTTTATCACTTTTGATACAAGAATCTATTTTCCAAAATTGTTACGCTGTTTGACCCGAAAAATCAAACTGTGTATGGCCAAAAACATGTCTGCTCATTAAGCCAGTAATTGAATGAATGAGTTGTTCAGTGTACGTGACTTACACTTAATTATTGAAGATCTTTGTGTTTTCCCAAGAAAAAAAAACACTTAAATCAAAAAAATAAAAATGGCAGCTATTTAAGAAGCATTCTAGAGGATGCTTTAGATATTGGCTTCTATCCCAGTACAGATTTTTGGGAATATTTCCATATTTATTTATAGGGTGGTTTTGTTTTTTATCCATTAAATTGTGCCATGTCAGAGGAACATAGAACATGAGCAACATTTTACACATTAGTGTCACCCCTGTCCAAAGATACAATCAGTAAGGAAATCAATGTGGAAAATTTACATAGATCGGATTACATATTTTAGATTGAAAATCCTTTTCATTGGATGTCAATATGGACACTATTAACCATATTTGATATCAATATTTGATATCTATTGAATTTTTTGTTGTTTGGTTTAGCATTGTTTTAATATTGTGGAAACTTTTTGCCCCATGATCTTGATTTCATTTAGATACAGAGAAAACTGTATGGAGAAAACGATCAGCATAAGAACATCAATTATTACAAATGGGTGTTACATGAAATATTTGTGACATATGTATGATGACATTCTCGAGATGTTCTGTAAAATATGTACTATTTATAATGCTGACTAAGCTGAAGAAAAAGCAGAGAAAGAAAAGGCTGAGGTTAAAAATAATAGATTGAATATTTATAGATTTTTCTCACTAAAGCAATGAGCCTTATGTGGTGCCCACCAGAGTGTGACCCCAGTTCCTCTCAGTCACTGGGGGAAGGGGACTTTGAAGAACCTTTCCTGCCCCAGGCATAACATATGTTGCCTTGCACCCTCCACCCACCCTTATTGCCAGGGCGTGAGGACAGGCGGGGTGAGGGAAGTGGGTAATTATTTTATGTTTATTAATTACCTGCTGTGGATGGAAGTAAATGAATCCACCAAATCATTACTATATGAAAGTGTTCATTCTTAAACCCAGAGCAAACTATAGTAGTAAATACGAATTCCCTTCTTGCAGCACATGTGATAAAGCTAATATGGCTACACTGGGCACAGAATACTCCGACCGCAAAAAATTTATAAGAACAGATTTCCAGAATAAATGTTTGTATCAAATGAACTATAAAGGGATCATCCACAAATGAACCTGTAAAATTAGTTTTGTGATAATTTTTTCTCGCCACGTACAATTGCGCTGCAAACACATGACATCAAGTACAAAAACTACGTCATGTAAATGTACTCTAAAGCCGCCCCCTCCCCCCATACACCTTTAGATGACTCCATGCCATTCCCTTTAGATCTAGAACAACTATGTAGTGCCGGGTCCTCCCTGATAGAAAACATAGTGATTGGAAGGTTTAGAAAGATCCTCACATCTGTAAAACAAAAGTTGTACCATAATTGTATGGTAAGATTGTGAGGTGTATGGGGGGGGGCTTTAGATTTTTAAGAAGTAGAGGGCTGAATTTGGGTTACATTGCAAAGCTGAAACTTATTGAACTTAAGGAATGAAAAACATTTCTCCAAAAGCTGAGCAGGGATCAGATTCATGTGTTAATATAGCCCATATGGGGGCCTGCACATAAGGGACCTGCTCTAAACCACACCACCACCAAGTTCTATGGATTGGTGGATGTGTAGACTATTACCAATCTCAGTCTATTGTTTAAAAAGGAAAGAATTTTTGATGGTCAAGCACATAAAAGTAGTCACAGTTGTGAGAGGCTACTGCTATACAAATCGTTATGTATAGTATGGAGTTCAATTATAAACAAAGACATAATAGCTACTACGCTGGCTAGCAACGTGAAAGTCTGTTTTAAAGCTATATTATTAGGGGAGTATTTGTCAGTAGCTTTAAAGGGCAAAGCTTCTAGCACAGAAAACTTACAATCCCTGTAAAAGCACACAGAATATAGCACATTTACCTTGTTTTGGGACTTCAGACTAAGCCCTTTAATGATTCAATCATATTCCATTAGCATATGCCCAGTACAGGGGTGGTGCTGTGCCTCAGAAGTGGTATAAATAGGACTGATATAAGGGGCCAAGGGTATTTTGCCTTCTGCTTCCTGGATGCTACTTCTGTTGGAGAGCTGGAACCAGCTCTCTTATCTGTCAATGTAGCCAGCAAGGACCATCAACATGTGACTAAAGGTGGCCATAAACGGTTAAGTTTTTCAGGTCTGGTATCAGAGGCAGTGACAATACTACACATATACTCTCATACCTTGCTTTTTGTAATCTGCTTAGTACTCAATGAAAGAATAGATTAGATGGTTGGTATGGTCACTGTTCCCATCTTCAAAACATGATCCACAAAACCCAAAAGAGATTCCCTCATGGGACTTTGCTTGGAACAGTAACCCTTGATGTGTTGATAACACAATTATCTTAAATATTAATTGGAGCAATGTAATGTAATCTGCTTAGGTTAATCATAACTGGTTGACTGCTATAGTGTGTTCATTTGAAACACAAACACAAACCCAATTGCAGCCAAAAACTGCAAACTGCACCACACCACAGAACATGTGTTATTGCTGCACAGTGATGTAAATGGGCACTTACAATGCGTAGCAAATTGCTATTGTGTTACAACACATAGCACAATTCCTACTGAACTCAATATGCTCTTAAATCTTCAAAAGTTGTGATGACTTTTGGTCATAACGTTCAACTCTGAGATCAGGAATGACAGAATGGTTATGGCCAACAAGTGAAACGAACTTCTGGGATCTATTTTGTTTCCCCTATGGACACGTTCAAAAACAGGAAAGAAAAATACACAGAGTGCACAAATTATCTAAATAAAATATACAGTGCATCCGAAAAGTATTCACATCCACATTTTGTGACATTATAGCCTTATTCCAAAAAGGGTTTAATTACATTTTAACACCTCATAATGAGGTGAAAAAAGCTTACTTGAGGTTTTGGCAGATTTATTAAAATAAAAACATTTACATAAGTATTCACAGCCTTTGCTCAATACTTTGCTGATGCCCCTGGCAGAAATTACAGCCTCAAGTCTTTTTGAACACGATTTCACAAGCTTGGCACGCCTATACTTGTCCAGTTTCAGCCAATTCTCTTTGCAGGTGCACAGCCATTTTAAGATCTCCAGAGTGGTTTCTGTCTGGCCACACTACTATACATGCCTGATTGGTGGATTTCCGCAGAGACTTTTCTTCTACCAAAACCATGTAATATGAGGACCTTTCTAAACCTTCCACTATGTATCCTATCAGGGAGGACCCAGCACTACATAGTTGTTGGTAGATCTAATGGAAATTTTAGTTATTTAAAGAGTTATGGTGGCATTTACAGACTATAAAGGTCATTGTCCTTATTGTAACCTTCAAAAGCAGTAGAACTTTTTTTTGCAACCTTTCCCAGATTTGTGCCTCACAACAATCCTGTCTCTGAGGTCATCAGACTATCCTTTGACTTCATGCTTGGTTTGTGCTCTGACATGAACTGACAACTGTGGGACCTTATATAGACCTTACCAAATCATGTCCAATCAACTGAAATTACCACAGGTGGACTCCAATTAAGTTGCAACATCTCAAGGAAGCACCTTGAGGATGATCAGGAGAAACAAGATGCACAAGAGTGAAAAGGGAGAATAGAGGGGAGCAATTTGTTCAGTGCCACACCCCTAATGGGGCTAAATGTTACAACTCAAGGCCACTCCTGCTAGAACAGAGAGATAAATCCCCCAGCCCTTGGAGTCGACCTAGAATGTAGGGCTTTTAAGGCACGTGCATCTACAAACCATATATATATATATAAAAAGAGGTCTTTATTAAATCATATGTGACCCATGATATTGTTTTATCAGATCCTTGGTCACATATGATTTAATAAAGACCTTTTTTTATATATATGTTTTGTAGATGCAAGTGCCTGTTCTAGTATTCTAGCCTTTAGGTGTAACAAGATGCACTAGAGCCGGGGTACTCAATAGGCGGACCCCGGTCCGGATCCGGACCGAAACAGGGTCACA
>CM070033.1:108419369-108490415 GCA_036250615.1 Ptychadena robeensis | reverse complement strand
CCGCGGATCCAATAGCGGATGTGGAGTTAAGCAGGCCTAAGAGTAAAGTCTGACTACTGATGTACGAGATCTGGGGGTTAAAACATTACTGGGGGTTACATTTGACCCAAAGCCAGCTGGTGACCTGTGGATGGAGACAGCTAATCGGAGGCTCAATCAGGAACAGGGAGGTCCATCTGCAGCAGAAACTACCATGCAGGAGGCTGACCACCCTACATATGGTGTGCATACCAAACACTATCTCCTGGTACTCATCTGAGGAGTGCACTAAAAAGTTTTGTGCACACCTAGATAGGCATTCTCTGGAGGCCTCAGGCTAGGGGGAAAGGGAGTGGTAGGGGGCCCCCGAAAAATTACCTAGTATGGGGTCCCGAAATTTCTGAGGGCGGCCCTGCACAGGAAGGTTAATAAAAGCTTGAATTTATATTAATATTTCCTAAAGGAAGCTTTGTGAGCAGAAAAAGTGGCCACCCCAGGGCTCCTCGGGTCCTCCTACCCCTTTCACCCTCTACTGACCCCTCAATATATACTTGTGAAGTACCCCTTGTCTAGTAATTAAATACATATGTTTAAGACTGTGTCCTGTATAGACTACAGGGAGAATATTTATATATACGTACTCAACTATGTCAGGCTTCTGTCTGGCAGACCTGGTCAGCGCTGTGAAAACTGCCGATCCGCCGGCAGTGCACGGTAAAATTCCAAACTCCGGACCTCAGACTGAATGGAAATGTGGTAAGTGGACCTTTGAAATTTTTATTTGAGTAGCCCTGCACCAGAGCTTAATTGTGAGCATTATGGCAAAGGCTGCAAATACTAATGTTTATGTGCTTTTTTTTGTTTTTTTATAAAAAAAAACACTAAAAAGGTAAACTTTTTTTTTTTTTGCAATGTAATTATGGGGTGTTGTGTGTGGAGTTCTGAGGAAATATATGAAATCAATCCATTTTGGAATAAGGCTGTAACAAAAATTGAAAAGTGATGCGCTGTGAATACTTTTTTTAGATGTTATGTAATTTTGGAGTGTCTGAAAGTTCATCAAATTGAACACAACAAAAAAAACATGTCAAAAATAAGCACAAGAGGTAGGCGGGTATTTCACACATCCCAAGCATTGCCACCCTGGGAGCATTTATTGAGGCTAGTCACCAAAAGCAGTAGAAATCAATGTAAAAAATAAAGACTGTCAGGGGAAGATTATACGCTTTTTGCTGGAATGTTTTCCAGATTGTGGATCCCGTCCTTATCGATGACCCGCACAGTGAATGACGGAAGGCTCAAGATGAACCTCTTCTGAAGCTGTAAAACACAGAAACAGAGGTGTGTGAACTATTTTCTCCTGTTAAAAGGGGTCAGCATCATTTTTTTTACAAGGTTGGAGAAACTGCTCAAGAGGCAAAATCTTGCTGCCTGTTGGCATTCAATTATGCAGGTAAACATGCAAATATTATGACTAGCTTACAAAGTTTAATTCTTAAGGTGTAATGCTACTGAAAATCATTTCAATGAAAAGAACAGCGTCAGAATGTCCACAAATAAGATATCTGTAATGGAAGCTGCAAATGTTAAACAAGTATAAAAATAAATAAATAAAGCAAGAAACTAGCACTGAATAAAATCTATAAAGGTGCTAAGGCGACCACAGATGGCAGGTTGTACCATCTTTCAGAGAAGGCCAGATTTTCTGTCATTTGTTTTTTTTCCTGACATGTAATTAGTAGAAGGTACCCCCATGTACAGCCACCGCTCCCTTCCTTCTTATTCTAAGGCAGTGGTTCCCAAACTGGGGGGCGCGAAGGTATTCCAGGGGGGCGCAGGCCCTCATTCTTAACCTGTGTTTGAATAGGGTGGGGCTCGATAATGTTCCTAAAAAGAAAAGGGGGGCCCTGCAAGGAAAACTTTAGGCAACCACTGTTCTAAGGATTGTTTGAGGTCTTATTACCACAAATCCAATCAATGCTTTACAGATAAAATTCAGATCTAAAGACCTATTCATACACAGCTATTTTAGGTTGCGCTCTATAGCAATTAAGATTTTCTTTGGATAATACCTGCACAGTTGACCACCATCTAATGGTCAGGCTATTAGGAGGGAAATTGCGCTTTTAAGCACTCATTGATTTGCTAAATTAACCATTTTCTCAGCCCTTGAGTCAGAAGGAAACTCATTGGCACTCACTGACTATCTGCATTTGGGCTATTTTGCAGGTAGCTCACCACATACAGATGTCAATGTTATCTTATATATTCTTGCTTCTCGAATGACTTCATTTAGCCAATAAAGGGTATCACTTAAACTGCTAACACTTTATATATTTACAGAAGCACAGTAAAACTGAAAGTAGCATTAAGCCAGATATTAGGTGGGCATCACATGTCAATGGTCATTCATGTCCTCTTACCTCTGCTATACATCTTTTGAGAAGTTCCACTGCTTCTTCTCGTGTCATATCTGGAAGACAGAATTAACTTTATTAGGCAAAAACACACAAACTGTAAGTTGTTAGAATTAGAAATATGGCAATACATAGAGCTGTGTAACAAGATCACCCTTTACCTACAGCTGTCTTTGCGAGACTGAATTGTATGGAAGTGCATATAACTTGCAGTTTAAGCACTGAAAGGGTGCAGAAGACAAGCAATGATTGATTGACAGCGCCACACAGAAAGGGACCTGAGGGACTAGGGAAAGAAGGTGTTGGTAATACTGAGGACCCACCAGGGGGTACTCTGTAATCTGCACTCCAACAAGGTGAGGGTGTTATCACACTAACTTATCAGCACTGGTATAACATGGTTGGAGGGCTGCATCTCAAAGCAGGCACTGAACTCTACACCAGCCACTCTGCCCCCAGAGTGATAAACGATTAGAAAAAGAGAAAATAACTGAAACTATTACAAGGCTACTAATTATTGCTGATGCTTTCATGCCTTTTTTTAATCTCAGCAAAACCAATTAAGGGATAAAACTAGATTTTAATGTGATAGTTTGAAAAAGTATTTAAAGTAAATATATGTTATATTAAAAACGTATTTATGGGCAAAAATGATAAAAAAATAATTAAAAAGCTGTACAATTAAAAGCGTTCTGTTCTTCCAGTTCAACAATGGATGTTGAATGGAGCAGCAATACTAAATCAGACTGCATTTAAGCCCCACAGAAAACCAAACACTGCCAACTTTCCTAATGTATGGTCATAAACTTCTCTCTGGACTATGGATGCAAATTGGCAATCCAACCAGAGCAATGGGTTGCCTTTTAGATGTATGTACAAATAGAACTAATATTTTGTTACAGGGTATGTGATGGCTATTAAGCTTGCAAAGCTTTTCTTCAATGTAAAATGTTAAAGGTAACATAGTCCACTTATACAGTCTACATGAAGGTCCAACTCCAGTTCTTAAATGCACACATCTCCAGTATCTCTCTAAAAGTTAGCAGGTAATAAAGGAGGGATTTTTTAACGATAAACCTATTTATACCAAATATATAATATGGCCATTGAGTAGTTGAATTGGATAACCCTGGTCTGCATCATGGCATAAAAAAAAAGAGGAGGTTGCTAGGAGTGAAGAAATGTTGGCACTGAAGAATTATTTTAGTTCATTCTGCCTTTTCAGCAAATAATATGCAAACCACCGAAAGTTCTAGATAGATCTATGTTGATATTTTGTGAAATTTGGAACTTCAGCAGCAGGACTTACCTGGCTTGTAGTAGCGATCAAGGATGCTAAGGGTAAGGAGGGCTCCATATCCATGAGCTGCAAAGGGTGCTTTTGCCAGTGCTGCCAGGTAATCCATGTAATACAAGGAAGGGCCATCTTGATCATCATAACCAGCCAGCAACAGGTTAACATGGTAAGGAGTCTGAAGAATAAAGTCTGTATATAAGCAAAGTCATGCTTTATACATAAATGTGATTGTACAATAGCAAGCTGAAAATACATATCCTGAAATACCTGATAGCAGAAGATCAGATTCCCTACATCAGACGGAGGTGATACTGTAACAACAGAAACATCTAACAAAATGAACGCATTACTTACCCATGTATTGTATTTTTCATCCAACCTACCTAAACTACAAAGAGAGCTGCACCTCTGGGTTGTAAACCCACATGTAAATGATGACCAAGGCGAGAGGGCACTCAAATATCCCAGGGAGATCTATAAAACATGAACTCTGTGCTGAACAGACCATAGCGGGATCTGTTACTTAGCTTTTATTTATTTTGTCTTAAAGAGCGTCAAGGCAATACTTTCTTGACATTATATAAGCAAATAGCCTTTTAACTGAATTTTACAACTCATTGAAGTTGATCAGAACTTTAAGCTGCACGAATGGTTACAGTTTTTCCTTGAGAACGTAGCCACAGCCATTCAAGAAAAGTCTGTCCTTTGTTGCCATACTGATAGCAGTGTGCCTGCTATCAGTATGGAGCATGATCCCAGTTGAGGGTCCAGGGCTGACCTAGCAGCAGGCATGTAACCCCCTTACATAGACACACTGATTTTAGGTTATTTACAAAGAGGCAATAATATGTTGCATGTATTGGTGCAAATGTAGAAGGGGGGGGGGGTTAAGGATAGGTCTTCAGTGAGTTCAATTTGATTCACTATTTTATCACAGTCTTGTGCTATAATGTCATCCCCCATTTATACAAGGCTACAAAGCTACTCATAAAATGCTGGACAGAAGACACACTAGAGTCTCATTCTATGTACAAATCTGAATTGTAGTGTATTTCTCAATCGCCAAATAAAATGCAGCTCTAGCACTGCACTGTGAAATGACTGGATGCTTACAGGTTATTACCAGTTTTAGTATGAATACGTGGAATAACCATACAGCATAAGTAATGAGCACAGTTATAGGAACAAGGCAGTGTAGGGTCATGTGCAACGGGCAGAAGATGATGCAGTTTTAGCCACTGCTCTCTAGATACTTTAATTTAATTAGCCGCTCTAACATTTATTTATGCCTACACATCCGAGACGCAGGCACAATTAACAGGAGGAGGATGGAGGGGGGGTTCTCTCAGTGTTTAAAGAGCGGTGCAGGAGATGTCTCGCCAAAGGTTTGTGCGACTCTCGAGATGCCAGCTTTCTGCATGTGTGAGATGCTCAGGCATAAATAAAAGGGTGTGAGGCAGTTTTAATTAAACCAATACATCTGTGCCAGTTACCATGTCAGACTTCCTCTTGACACGCTCGGGCACAAGGGATGAACCGTCTTGATTTTCACCCATTCAAGGCCACTAATGGCACATTTACAGACTAATCCTCTAGCTAGTCATAATGGTCCAGTGGCATTGCTTACCCAGGACAGGTTAAGAGATTTGACTTTACTCTCATCCCTTTTCTGTGCCCAGAATAAGCATACAGAACGTCAAGGGCAGATTTCTTTGCTCTCGATTAGCTGCTTAATTTGCTGTATTAGTATGCTTCGAGAATATTAGGAGTTATTGGGTGTCTTCTTGAGTCCGCGACATCATCTATCAGGGCTCATACACACTAGCTGCGCTTGTAGCTGCGTTTTTTGTCGGTAGAGTAAGGGATTGTTTCCACTTGTATGGAAGCCGGCGGCGCAATTGCCGCCGCTAAGAACCGCATCTCATGCCCCCCTGGCCTCTCTCGACCCCCTGGCCGGGGACTAGCCCATTGAACAGAATGGGCGCAGATGCGGATGGCCGCGCACAACCACAGGCTTCTGCTTAAGTGGAAACAAGCCCTAATTGCGTCTGCTAACTGTGTCAATCACCAGCTAATTTAGTTCAGGTTTGCGTCAAAGGACAATTTAACACATTCTTTCTCCCTTCCACGTGCAGGTACACATGTTTCCTATGGATGCAGCCTGTATAGTGAACGAGCCCTCTTAGTAATTACGTCCAGCAATGTCCAAACATTTAAGGCCCCCTAGATGTGTGCATAACATTACAGTATTCCCAAGTAGAAAAAAATATAGCAGATTCCCAGACTATAAATTTCACATTCTTAGAACATATGGCAGCCCTCTGTATACAAAACATATCAAGTCAACATGAGTTAGAGTTACTCATTCAGAATTGACAGGCCTGTTTCATTAGGAAATATTGGATGTTGCCTTTTGTTTTGATTATTGGAACGTTTTTGTAATTTAGCAGCAAAATATACGGAGCTCTCACCTCCAGAGGAGCTGTGGTGACAACAGACCCCAAGATACGGAGAGCACACATGGGTGGTGACTGGCAGCGGTGAGACATCTGGTGCAAGGTGAAGTAACATGAAAATGGTGGGAAATAAGGAAGAATAATCCAGCACAGCATGAATTGCACCCATGGGAAGTGACATGTAAAAGCAGGGAGCAATGTCAGAAGACAATTAGTACCCTGGGTCACTAGCTGACACTTCAATCATGTATCAAAGCAATGTTTCTATAGGTGTTATTTATTATCACACCTTAGTTTGCTTGTTCGTGTTCTTTGCGCAATTAGGAAAGAGATTTTTCTTTGTTAAGACATTTGGGTAACAAAAGGCAGAATGATTCTAATGCAAGTTAAATAAAGAATATAAAAGCTTTGTAAAAATGGTCCTGGGTATTTTCTTCAATAACCATGCCATGCAGATGACCAGTGAAATACATGACGGTAGTTTATTCTTTACAGAATTCTTGTGGCAGGTAAAAAAATAAAAAAATCGATATCTAGGTTTATTGTATAGATAGATGTTTATATGTAATACAACAAAGGCACCTACATTCCTAAAATAAAAAAAATTACAAAGTTAGAATTTTTGCGGATGCTGTAATATTTTCATAGGATTCCTGGGTTATTTAAATGATTCTCATAATGACTTGCACTCCCTCCTTACGATTCAGAGCAAGGAAGCTTCTTTTGCTGAGCCGACGAGTTACCAGCTCTCAGCAGGCACTAGCTGCTTAGCACGTCTGCGCTCTCTCTTCGCGAGTGAGATAACAACGCTGTCTCAGTTTCAGATCCCCCAGAGAGGCGTGCATAGGGGCTAGGGAATTTACACCTGTGATGCTGTATCTGCATCAGCACTGAGTAAAGACAAACACCTACCTTATTACATGAAGGCCTGGAACAATGCTAAGTCAAATGACAACAGGTTCCCAGTGTAACCTGTGTACTCCATGACAATTCTTTATAAATATCAGCAAGGCATGATACTCATTTCCCATACAGAAACTTTTATGCACTGCAATACAGCGATAATTAGACAGCATTTCTTATCCATATGCATGTGCTGCCTGTGTGTGTATTTTTATACACGCAGAACCCTGAAGTGCAACTTAAAGGTTTCAGAAACTTCCTAATGCCTGCCATACATGTGTGCAGGCAGACTACCCCCGATGTCGCTCCGGGAGGCTAACGTGATGACGTTAGCCTCCCATTGCATTCTGGGGCCCCACAATCGGCCAGGCACCCTTTGTGTGCTGGCCATAAGCAGCGATGGAGACGCCGTCTTCATTGCTGCTTATGGCAATCGGCTCCCATCGGCTCAGATTTTCCGACATGTCGGATCTCTGGCCGGCCGAGAAGTGGGGCGACAGGCATCTGTCGCCCCATGTGGGGACATGCCGATAAACGGCCGGATTTTAACCTGACCGACGGCGAGAGCGCGCACGCCCGTCGGTCAGATTAAAATCCGGCCGTTTATCGGTATGTGTATGGCCAGCATATGTAACAATCCATTGATCCATGATCTTGAATTGCTGGGCTTGTTCACATTTCAGAGATGCATCCTGCCTCTAATTCTCTATCTCCCTTACTGTGTAGGTGCAGTCAGGAGAGACAATAACCGGTGCTGGAATCTAAAACAATCAGGGAATCAAGTACACTGCATCTCAGCAGGTATAGATCTGCTGAGGAGAGTTGGGGAGGTTCGAAGAGGAAGGAAGAAACAATATGTTCACTTTAAAGCAAACCTGAACTAAAGTCTGCTTCACCTGACCTCATCTCTGTCATGTTTTAAATACCCACATTGCAAAAGGTCATCTTATCTGACCCAAATTAGACAGACCTGCAGAATGCTTTGCAGATAGCAACATGAAACAGAGACAAACTTGGAAAATGACTCTTCTTGCGTAGGTCATGAATCTGACATTAATAGGTTACCAATTTCTCTCGAACCTCCTCAGAGATAAAATTTGCCTAACCTTGCTGCGACTTTCAAATAAATAGCACTTTCCAATGAATGTACTCTGCAAAAAGAACAGTTGAGATGTGTAAACAACAGGTATGTGTAAACTTGTCTTTAGGGGAACTCATAGGTTTTGTATTTAAAGGTGTTCTGAAATGTTGGTATTCCATATTTTATGGACTATAAGACGTACTTTTTAACCATTAAAATCAATGGGAAAATGTCCCCGCATCTTATAGTCAAATTTTTTGGGGGGTCCCAACCATCCTCGGAGCAATAGCTATGCATCCCCCAGGAGGCAGAAATTTGTTCCATTCCCTCCATCCATGCCACTGCCAAGATGGAGATCTTATCTGCAATAGCACTAGCAGTGCCCATTCTCTGAACACAGTAAACAACTTATGGAGAGACACATTTAACAATTAGATTGCATGTGTTGTGTATTTTCAATTATATTGTGTATTGCAATAAATACATTTTGTGACAAAGACTCATATCTCCTCCCATATGTAAATAGCTGCTCATAGGTAAGTGGTTTTGTGCCAGATTGTAAAACATGTCTCTTCATAAGTTGGTCAGTGTGTTCAGAGAATGGGTACTGCTAGTGTATAGACACATGATAAAGTTTAAGCCCTACACACTCTGCTGCAGTAAAGACCTCCTTCCTTGTACTGGGCTTTTGGCTGGAGGAATAGAGTGAATACTGCATGGTCCAGTCATGCCTACTTTGCTGGAACATTATGTATATTCACATGATATCTGAAGAGCTGCCTCTGTTTTTCTTTTCCCTAATTTTCTCTGCAAAACTTTGGGTGCGTCTTATAGTCTGAAAAATACGGTAGAGAAACAATCTTCTCTGAAAATATGGTGTAAAAATGCATTATGTATTAATATGCATTTTGAGGGAAGTATTTTGTTGCATTCTTTGTAATTACAACCAACAAACATCTTAATGTTTGCCATATAAAGGACATAATTTAATCAGAAATAACATGATGGAAGAAGTTATAACGGCAGCAATACAGCACTAGATTACCTGTAGACCACAAACAAATGACTTTGTGGTAATATTCTTAACATCTCTATAAAACTTTATTTTAAATAAACAACCTCTTATTATATAGGAAAAATAATCAATAATTCTCATAGTTTACAGGTTTTAAAAACTTATTTGGACTCCAGCAGTTAGCATTGAGTGACTAAAAAGAGGGGCCAATCCGCCCTGACTGCTACATGTTACACACTGGTAACAGCAGGGGCCCTACACACTGTGATCTTTAACAATTGTTTTACACACCCCTCCTTCCTCTTAGGCATCACCATCTGCAGCACAGTGCTACATCTCCGGCATGCAAACACATCTGCCTCTGCCAGTGTCCCCCACTGTGATACCCATCTGGAACAGGTGCGGAGAATCTGGGCACATAAGAGATTGAGAGGGGCAATACAGGACCTCTAATAGAAGGAGGAAAGGGACGGCACTCTAGGAATAAAGAAGTCAGGATGGAACGTGGCACCATGTCACATCCTGCTAAATGTGTTTGCCAAAAAGTGCGTTCAATTACCCTCGTTAGCGGCATTAACTTTCGGTGTGTATAGCAAATGGATTTCAGCACTTGGGAGACAGGATACTTAAAAGATAACAGCTTTACCTGCACCATCTGTTTCAGAGGGTATGTGAGCACCCGAACATTAAACTGTAGCTAAATGTTAAATGAGGAGAGGAGCTCACAAGGTTCCTGCTGCTTCCTTCCTAAGTAGCAGCCTGTCAATACAGAGGAGAGGATTTTTTTGCTGCCGTAAACAGTCTCCCATAATTTATACTGGAATATAGAACAATGATCAGACAAATGGTCTAACAGCTGCATTTAAAGGGCATACACCTAAAAGTTCAGAATACAGAACTTTTCCATTTACTAGGATTTAACCACAAAATGCTCAAATGGTCACAATATATGATAGGTAGGCAGATGTGTATGTAATGGTTCCATTAGAATCCACATATATACAAATGTAAGGCCGGTAATAGATGTCTCGTTTCCTGTACGATTTCTCGTGAGATAGACCATGCGCAATGACGACATCTCCGTAATTTAGCTTTTAGGCATTAGATTTGCAGGCGATTTCACGCAAATCTAAGCGTCTGGGGCCAGCTTAAGCGTTACACCACAGGCTGACACCTATATATTTTAAAATTTGCAATGAGAGACTACTTTTGGAAATACCTGCAGTCTGGCTATCTCGACTTGAAATGTACTTTTTACTTAACAAACCGGAATACAATTCATGTGATGTCAGTGGGTTCTAGAGTGGGCGCCAAGGTTAGGGATACACTGTGTGCTTGAATGTGCTAATGTCAGCGCATCAAATCAGCGCAACTTCCCCAGTTGACGGTTTAGGGACACGTTATTGGCGGCAGTACTAAGCGCCTGGGCGCGTTCATTATACATCACTCTGACATGTCTATTGACAGTCATATGTCAAGTCTTTGTTGTATTTATGTCAGCAAGGATACGAAGGTTCAGATGGGCTGTGGAGACAGCCATGTCATAGCCCATTCATCCCTGTACTCGTTTTGTGCACTGTGCTTAAATTCCTGTGTTGAACGCAGGGATTTTAGCAAAGTGCAGTGCTAGCTTTAACATAACAGCAGAATTTTAAACAAAACAAATCTTTCCTCTATTATTTGCTTCCTTATGGTTTGTTAAGTATACTACTGAAAGTGTAGATACTTTCAGGACCCAAACAAGGTCATGATATTCCCTGCATGAAGACAAGATGTCAGATATTTGTCATTTGGAATCGTTGGTCCTTTCTAGCAATTATTGAGAGCGAACAACTTTACTTGTTCTGTTCTAAGGAGAGGATGAACAAGCAGCACCACACTGTGTCCTCTTAAATAGGAACCAATGAACTTATATAGAACCAATGATAATTATATAGAATTTGTACAAGTCTAGTAAGCACCATAAAAATGCATCCATTGTTAGTCAATGGATGCATTTGCGATGCATTAACCTTCTGGGCATTACGCCCGAAGCTAGTACAGACGCAGTTTGAACTTGGATCAAACTGCACCCGTGCTAGGATCAGGCACAATCACCAGCTCTCTGTGAGCCTGCAGCATTTATGCTTCGCTTCAAATTCTTCAGGCGTCATTGGAGGGGGCGCCCCTTTTCCCCGCACACACCGCCAGAGTCTAATGTACTCTGCTGTGATTGCCACTCGGGCAGTGGCTTTTCCCGTAACGCCAGTGAGGTTAAAAAACGCGCCGAAAAGGCATGGCACTGGACACAATGGAAATATAGTCTTACTGGCAAGAGCACTTAAGCCCCCCATACACCTTACAATCTTTCCATACAATTTCTGTACATTCAACTTCCCTTCTACCAAAACCATGTAATATGAGGACCTTTCTAAACCTTCCAATCACTATGTATTCTATTAGGGAGGCCACTTTACTACATAGTTGTTGGTATACCTAAAGGAAATTGTGCAAAGTGGTTGAAAGGTGTATGGGGGGGCTTTAGTTACAATTAAAAAAAAAACTTTCCCTCTGAAAGAACCAACTACTATGGATATCTGCAAAGTAACTGCCTTTGCCTGTGAAAATGCCTATCATGTAGATTTACCCAAGCAGAATCCATTTACAAAACAAAACAAACTTTAATACCAAAAGTCATTAGAGAGAACAATCAGGTTGTAGGATGTGGTTACAGGAAAGATTAGATATCATAGTGAACTCACCCTACTTCTAAGGTAGTCAGCCAAGTTTCTGCGGGTGAAGTTTGCAGCTGCACTGGGAGAGAGTTCGTATCCTACATAGGAAAGAACAGGAAAAGTTACATATACAAAACCTAAATTTAGAGTCATGTCTGGAGATTCAAGTATTATATCTAAGCATGTTTAGACATTTCTTCGGCAACCAGTCCACCGGTATTCGCTTACTTTGAGTTACATTTCCCTGTTCGCATCTGGTGAAGAGAGATGTTCATGTGACCCATCACAAATGTTACTTTCACCTGTATATTTTAAGTAAGTATAAGTGAGGTTAGGGAGGGAACTGTAAGCAGATTATAACTGCTATGTGCTATAATGTGGCTTGGAGCAGTTGTTTTACAACAGACCTTGATGAGAACATGCCCTTGCATGTCAGGTAATGTTTTTATATCCATTCACAGAATCAGATAGGAATGACTGTAAATTAACACATTTAAGGCTGGAATATATACACATTGACTCAAGTTTCTGAAGTACTCTTTATATTTATGGTGTTACCCTCACTGTAAAAGCTGTGATATTTGTGGATCCAGTACAACATTGATGTCATTTGACCAACCATGTTTTTGCTTTACAGAGACAGTTGTTTTGCTGTCTGTGCCCTGAGATCTCCTCCTAAACAAGAAATGGACAGTTAGTGTACATTCTCATGTACAGCCATAGAGTGTCTGTCTTTACACTCAGGAGAGCAGTTGTCATTTTTGTTTTGCAGGTGATCAGCCACTTTATAACTGCTTCTATTCTGTCCCAATAGGCAACCACAAGTCCAATGTCCCTGTGGTTGTGGTTCCTGTCTGGTTTAGGTCAAACATAATTTACAATCGTCTGAACCTAGCCTCATTAGAAAATGTTTTCACATGCATAGACTTTCCATCAGTGTCTACCAATGTGAATGTTCCCAATAGGTTCATAACTTTTCCATCTCCATCATTAATAGTATTAAACAAAAAAACATTTCACCAATCATCCACTCAAGGATAGAAAGAAAGTACAGAGACCATAAAAAGAAGTGTAAAACTTACCGTTTCTCATTTTGTACAGTTGCACATTCTTCTGAATGTACTCTGCAAACTGCACTGTATCTCCAGCCTCTCCAACACACAAAAGAAGGATCTTCTCACTCATCTTAAACATTTTGTCCGCATCTGTAAAAAAAATAACAGCATATAAGCAAATCTTCATGGTAAAATGTGTCCCAGATATCAATGCGGTAATACTGTGAATAGTGAGACAACGTATGACAGACGTGACACGAGCTACAGGCAGAAAGGTGACTGGCTATAGCATAAAATAGATATAGAGGAGGTGCTGTGTCATGACATGGAAGGTATGTTTTCAGGGCTTAAATGACAGAATCGTTCAATCATTTTACTGCTGCTTTTGCTTGAAGTAATGTTGTATAGTGAAACAACCAGATTGCAGCTATTTTGGAGTGTACTACTGCAAACTAAATTCAACACTTTTTAACAGGCCATTCTTTGTTAATTATTTGTATGAATTAGGGTGTGTTTACACAGGCGTCTTTTAACTGCCCAGTATGAGTGATTAGCACAACATGAGAAGTTTGGTCAGTTACAGATTTAGCCAATACTATGTAGTGGTGGGTCCTCTGTGATTGAACACAGGTAGACTTGATGGTTTAGGATGTCCCTCATATTACATGGTTTTGGTAAAACAAAAAAGAAAATCTGACATCTAAAAGGTGTATGGGGACCCTTAAGCTAGCCACACATGGTTCAATTTAGCGTTCAATCGAGGTTAGATTAGATTTTGTAGTTCGATCAAAAAAATTGAAAATCAATTTTAATTTAATCGATGTACACCACATGGGGAGTACGATTATTGTTCAATTTCGACTGAAAAGTAATTGAAGTAATCCAAAATCGTCGATTGAATTGCTCTTAAGCTAGCCACACATGGTTCGATTTTAGCATTCAATCGTCGTTTTTCGATGAAAAAAATCGATTGTAAAAAAATAAAAATAAAATTTGATGCACTGCCCACATAGTATAATCAACAATCATGGATCGATTTTTGTCAAATCATCAATTGAAACGTGATCGGACAGGTTGGAAAATTTTGCTCTATTGTACAATCAATCATCGAACTACATTCCTTGCAGCTTTTTTTTGGTCGATTTTTTGGTTGATTTTTTTGGCTTGATGTGTGTGGCTACTTCCCTTTAACTTCCGATTAAAACTCGGAAGAGGAATTCAATTAACGATTTTGGATTACTTGTCAGTTACTTTTCAGTAGAAATTGAACAATAATCGTACTCCCCATGTGGTGTACATCAATTAAATTATAATCAATTTTAATTTTTTTGATCGAACTACAAAATCTAATCGAACCTCGATTGAACGCTAAATTGAACCATGTGTGGCTAGCTTTAGGCTGCACTATAATCCCTGCATTAAACACAGGGAATCTAGCGCAGTACACAAGCCAGCCTTTTTTAATGTAATTGTAATGTATTTGTGTATTATATATGGTGCATGTAGTTATTAATTTAAACAAAATAAACAGTCAAAAAAAGAAATGTCTGCATTTTTATCTCAGAAATCACTAACCAGCTGACAATAGTCTAAGAGTGACAGTGGATACATATACAAGTGGATAGTTTATTTGGACATGTTGGTAAAGAAGACACTACTTTATAGATAGTTAGTTATATGAAATATTTAGAAGGAGAGTGCTGGAATAGGTCCGTAGATAAAACATGCAAATAAAACTTTGGGGATTTTTGCTGAGAGCGGATATGTAGAGAAGCAGGAAGCTGCGAGAAGCTGAAGATTCTTTCACTTTCACTTGCAGCAACTCACACCAACACCATGATGTGACAGATTTATACAATGACTTCCAGCTCCATCCAGACTAAACCATTTTACATTCTCCTGTTCACTACCTCCCATCCCACAGCACAGATATTAAACACATTTTTAAACATTATGCAGATTTCTCATCATCAGGATCTTACAAATTGAAATGGGAACAATTTATTGTAGGAGGAGGTAATTAAAAAACAAACAGAGCAAAGGCAAAAATCAACCAAAAGAGGCTATGTCCATGTTCGGTAATACTATGGCTACACTTGTGCTAAAATCCCTGAGATTCTAGCCGGCAATAGGGCGGGGGGGGGGGGGGGGGGGGGGGGGGGGTCGGCTTGTGCTTGTTGACTGTGTGGAGATCAGTGCACCCAAAGCAATAGCACTGCACAAAATGTGAATGTGACTTAATACAGGCAACGGAAAAGTCAAAAGATGTAACCCACTTGTGCTAGAGTGTGTGTTTATTTTAACTGCATGTATGTGAGAATTTGTTTCCTTTATTTCTAATTGTCAGCTCAATATTTTTAATTGTGGGTCTCAATATGTATCCTGTTAATTAACAAACTTTTGAATTTAGTTTGACAACTGTTACCACGACATCCAAAGCTAAGCTACCTAATGCAGGTCATTTTTAGTGAAGGATGTGGTAGTGCTCAGGTATCCACAACCATGACCCCGTTACCCACCAGAGAATTTATACTTCTGTCCTTTCGGTACTGAAAGGTAAGGAACAGGCCTGCCTGGCAGGGCTCCTCTCCATCCCAAGAAGCAGCACACTAATCATGAAATCTCTGTCACTGCTCTCTATACTACCAGCATGCACCTTGCATTGCAACACTGGCGGAAAGGGTGTTCTCTTTCCTCCTCTGATGAGTTTTGCTGTAAAAGATTTTGTAAGATAGCTATACCAAGTCAAATGTAGGTAGGTACATTTTCTGCAATGGAAAGTATAAATGATAACCAAGGTTTATCACATCTAGTATTAACCTCCTTACACCAAAAGCCATTTCCCAGGCAATCATGGCGGAGTACACTGTACTCCGCCGTGATTCCCCGCTGTCCTCTTGGCTCTCTACACACCGCCGTCAAATAGACGCTGGCGGTGTTAGTGGGAAAAAGTGACACCCCCCTCCATTAACTTGGAGGTCTATGGTCCCTTACCCCCACTCCCTTCGGCCGAAGACTCGGGCTGGAAAAGCTCTGTGAGCATGCAGGTATGCTATGGAGATCCAAGATCAAACTGTGTCTGTACTGGCTTCTGAGGTAACGCCCAGAAGTTCTTCCTTCTCATCAGATATATTGATTAACCTTTTCAAACTTAAGGTTTGCTTCAAGAATGAATCTGGACACATGTGACCAAGTGTCAAATAAGACACCTGTGGCATTCATTTCTTAAATACAGAGTAAAAAATTTAAAATCTAGTGAGCAAAATATAATAACATTGTGTGCCAGAGTCCTTGGACTAGAAGATACAAAGTATGATAAGATACAACTATTTGATAATTCATAGCTTTAAAAAAAAACAAGTCTAATGAATGGACAGCAAAGGGTGCAAGGCTTGATGGTAACCAGCTAGAATATGGAATATGTAGTATATACAAGAGCTGGTCTATTGGGTAGGTAGAGGGCTCCAGTGGCATAAAATGTGACGGACATGACCCCTAATTTACTAAAGTCCAGAATTGCAAGGGGGAGATGCTCTCTGCCTTCTTCTCATTGGCTGCTTCCTTATCCCTACACTGCTTTGTATCAAACAGCAGAAACCAGCTTGCATGGGATATTATCACTTTATTTCTGTCCAGCTGACCACCATCAGAAGTCAGAAACAAGTCAGAAGACTGGCCTGAGACTCCTGTATGTCGTATATCGTAGACATCTGTCCCTGAATGTTGGGAGAGATTTAAGCTAGCCACACACGGTTCGATTTTGGTTCAATCGATGCTCGATTAGATTAATTTTTTTTCATCGATTGAACGAAAATCGAGAAATGCCCATGTGGTACTATCGACAATAATTGTTCGATGAAGGCAGAAAAATGTATCAAATTTTGATCGGACATGTTGGAAAATCATTGTCGATTGTGCCAAAATCGTTTTATAATCGTCAATGTTTGTGGTGTTTCTCCTGGATCTATTAGATTCAATATAATAACATAGACCACTTCAATCTGAACTTCAATCGTTTACATAAGATCAATTTTCGATTAGACGATTGAATTTCTCTATCTAATCGAGCATCGATTGAACCAAAATTGAACCGTGTGTGGCTAGCTTAACTGTCTCTTCCTGTTCAATCTCCAGTGTTAGACAAGAAATATCCCCATTGGAGCATACCAAATAGAATGACAGGTTTCACCCTTTCCCTCTTACCACTACAAATCACCTGTACCTAAACTGGAATAAAGTTTTGCCTGTATACTTGGGTCCCCAGGATGCCATAACATAGATATGTCACCCCAATATTCCTGGGCAGCCATACATAATGTTCAGGGACTATTTTGGGTTTCTTTCAGGAAGCAGAAAAGCGCAAAACCCAGGGTAAGCAGAGTTTACCTGTATCCCAAAAACAGACACTATCCTGCTATATTTTACTATTCTCACTTCCTGAACATGGCCTTCCACAGTCACCCCATATCACCATACACAAGGCTGGACTGTTAAACCAAACACTGCTTGGGGACCCCGCTGTACCCAACATTAAGTTATAAAGTCACACCGTGCTTACATACAATAAGAAGCCATTATTGAAGGGATGACAATGGCGGCTGCTGGCTGTCCCCTGCCTTTACTCACCGTGCTTCATCTGGATTATACTATTAGCACACACAGTGTCTGCGGCCACCATGACATAGTCAGGCCCCTGAATCCCGATCAGATACTCCATCGCTGAGATCTTCTTTTCCGACAAGACAGCTTCCCGGTCTCACAACGTTACACAGCAATTCACCTCAAGGCCGGGATCCGGACGCACACATGTGACGTCACCAGCAGAGGCCACACTCAAAGGATGCCGGGAGTTGTAGTACAGTACAGCAGAGTCTGTGACAGACTCAGGGAAACGTGGGAGTAGATTTTTCCCTCCTGAGTTATGTGTAGAATATATCTGTTAGTTGTGTATTATTGTACTGAATATTGTGAGAGGAACGTAGAAAGATATGCACATTTACCTCCAACAATCAATATGATCAATGAAAAATGAACTAAAGATTACCAGTGTAAACGCCTGCTGAAACGTCATTTAGATTTGAATAGCATAGAATAGTTAGAACC
This sequence comes from Ptychadena robeensis, assembly GCA_036250615.1. Classification (NCBI taxonomy): domain Eukaryota; kingdom Metazoa; phylum Chordata; class Amphibia; order Anura; family Ptychadenidae; genus Ptychadena; species Ptychadena robeensis. The sequence continues at coordinate 108,472,395 of CM070033.1, read as the reverse complement.
TCAAATGCTGTCAATGCTTTCTACAGTCCACTGGGGAAATTCATTCTATTTCCACTATAGACCTTTAGCTTTTTTCCACTTATGCGGCCTGCGGGACGGATATAACTGCGTCCATGTTGTTCACTGGGCTAGTCCCCTGCCGCGGTAAGGGGCGGCTGCTGCGCCGTTCAGACCTAAAAACTTGTCTCACCATGTTTTTGACCGAGGGCCGCACCCATCTGCTGCCGCCTACCCCTGAGTTGCGGTTCTTAGCGGCCGCATAAGTAGAAACAAGCCCTTGCAGAATGTAGAGTGGAGGTGGGCATACACACATCAACTTTTGCTCAATCAACCTGTGCTATTTAAATATTGACTGTCAGTCTAAAGGTACCCACAGACGCCTCAATTTGTCGTCGATCATTCCGGGCGCTCGTGGAATTTGCGATTGATTATTTTATAGTCCATGGCACACCACCTTGGGAATCCAATTTGTTATCGCCAAAATGGGCGATTTCACAAAATCTATCAATCAGAAAGGCTGCTGCATTGGTCCACCAACGTACTTCGATTGCCAAACGATCGACCAGAATAAACAGATCAGATTTTTAGACCAATTTAGATTTTGCTTGGTCGATCGTTCATGGTGGGCAGCACTCGATTGATAGCCGTAAACGTGTGAGTGAAAAATCAACCCGTGTATGGGAGTCTTAACACACAGTGTGTATTAAAATCCATCAGATACTTTAACAATCTATTGAAATTTACCAACACGTCAGATCACTGCTCGATTGATTTTATGATACTTTTCCATTACTTTCGGCTGATTGATTTAGGTAAAAAGGAATCAATCTTCAAACTTTTGTCTTACTTTGGAAAGATTTCCTCTCTGATCTTGAGCAGAATGTCATTTTGTGACACCATAGAACAGACTGTTACCAAGAAGTAAAGATCCCTCCCTGGCTAGTCCAATAACTTTGTTCTTACATTGTTCATTGATTCTACAGTAATAAGCCCTGAGGTGGAGGGACTGTGAGACCCTGAAATGCGTTGGATACAGTTTTCATTCTGTTTACACAACAACGACATCTGGACTCGACATTTTGTGCCATTTTATTTAAGTAAAAAGCGCCCAGGCAAATGCCTCATGGTGCATTTGCCAACCAATTGTGCATAAATGGGCCCTTAAGAGAGGTAGACTCCGGTCTCAATCTACATAGAGAGAATATTTCCCAATTATATGATTTCTGTCATAAAAAAATTAGGGACTTCCTACTGGTAATGTAGACAGTGGGCAGTCTATTATAGATTAGATAACGGTACCTCTGCCAGGTGATTTCTCACTCCCCACTGTAGAAACTTCCCATCACTTCCTGTCTAGATACTTTGTGTAAAGCTGGCCTTAGTGCCCCCATACACTCTGTCAGGTTTCCTTTAGATCTCCTTTTGTTTTACCAAAACCATGTAATATGAGGGACTTTCTAAACCATCAAAATCTACCTGTGTTCATTCACAGAAGACCCTGTACTACATAGTTGTTGGTAGATCTAAAGGATATCTGACAGAGAGATCTGGCCAGAGAGATTGCCAGCTTAAGAGTGAATACAGAAGATCCCTTCTTCAGGTATTAAGCCTGAAGAAGGGACCTGAGAAATCCAAAAAATGATGTAGCGAAGTGTTGTGGGAGCATTACAAAAAGAAATAATGCTCTAACACAAATAGTTTTTGCATAAATTAAGCTCTAAGCCTAAATATACTAGAGCTATTTTTTTTCAAATGTTCCTACAACCATTCTCTACACCTCCAGCAATTTTGATGATGGTAGCATGGTTATGGGCATTGCAATCAACTCACAAACTCAGCTAGTCAAAGAAATTCGACCATCTCTACTTGTAAGTTCTAAAGTGAAAAAAGTCCAGTTTCTCAATGTAGAATAAAGTGGGCCATGGCTGGTGGAAAGTATTTTATAACCAGACTCTCCTCCTCACTTTTTTAAGGATTTTTTTGCAGAGGTGATGTTTAGTTTTAGTGCTGTCATCCTCAGCCCCAAAGCCAGAGAAGAGCAAAGAACTTTTTTAAAGCATACTATTGTGCAATAGAAATATTTGGTGCTTTTTTTATTGAAATCAAACCGCTATTGAAGTCATACCACTGTGTATGGCCCAGGTGCCCAACCTGCGGCACTTTAGGCATTTTTCAGTGGCCCCTCTTGGTCCTCCACTTGCGGCTCCCGAAACCTAACTGTTAATGCATTGGGCATAGAAACTCACCTGTCCTCGCCCAGGATCTTCTTAGAGAAGGAAGAGGAGAAGAGACGAGGAACTCGCTCAGGCTCTGGCTGAGCATGCTGTTTGGTGCACATTAAAACAGTGCCTAAGTGAGTCTCTCACCTCTCCTCCTCTTCCCACTCTAAGAAGAATCTGCTCTAAGGAGGTGAGTGCCTATGCTTCTGCTATTCCACCCACGAACGGGGGATGATTGTATAATATGCAGTACATAACCTTAGAATAGGGGCACTTAACCTTTCATACAACGGTTATGTGCCCCATAGATGTCATAAAAGGCTTTGATGATATCTATAGCTAATTCCCCACTGCGTTGTGTGCTCCATCAGGACCCCTACATTAAGCGCAGTGCTTGGTGGGGTCCCAACAAACATACACTTTACCTGCCCAGCGGATCCTCTGTTCTCACATCCATCAATGCGTATTAACGTACTGCACTACATTAACCCCTGCATCACCGGTTTGGCTAAACGCCATGTGAACAGAGTGTTCACCGGGCAGGTAATGTGAATGTGCTCCATTGGGACCCCAGGCAGATCGCACAACACAGTGGAGACATACCCTAAGAGGCACATAACCTTTAATGATATATATGACACAAAATGTGCATTACCATACTACAGTGTTCCCTAATGGTTGCAGTATAATTCATAAAAGAAATGCTTTTACAAGTCAGTAGAGATTGAAAATTATGTTCCGCCCCTTAGTGATGCTGAGGGCCGCGCTTGTGACCCTCCATATCAACTCAGTTGCCCACCACTTATGTATGGGGTATGGGCATTAGTATAGGGATAGTGAAGAGAGTTTTGAGGCTAAGCTTGTTAATAAACACAGTATGCAGTAGTTATTTTTCAAAACAAACAAATTATGGCGCACATTTGCCTATATGTACACACCACTCAAAATATATAGAAATGTGCAGTATGCAAACCTAATGTGACTGTAGTGTTGTGGGGTGCCAAGTGAAGTGCGCACTTATACGACCAGGTTCTTTAGGATGGATGCCCTGGATGACCACCAAACACCGCTCACACCCCAATAAGCAAAGGTCCATGCAGGCTGGTAGGGAACTATTTACAGTTTATTTGAGGAGTATGTACACACAAGCTCCGACTCCCGAGGACAGAGAGGGGGTTAAGTCTTGGGAATAAAACAATGCTAGCAATGCTACTGAGTGTCTGGAACGGGTGCTGTATGCTCTCTCCAGGGTGAACCACGATGGCAGTCCAGTCAGGGTGTCACACTGTGGAGTAGTGGAAATGACCTCACCAAGCGTTACTTGACTGGGGACACGACTGAGGGAGCTGCAGGTCTTCAGGGGGATCAACACAAAAAAGCCCAGAACATTCTAAGGCACTACTATTTATTACCGCAGACAGAGGCTGGCTTAATGCCTGTTGCTGGGCAGATCAGAATAGTTACCGTATTTATCTTATAGTCCGAAAAATATGGTAACTATTCTGGACCATAAGAAGCACCCAGATATTAGGGCAGGAAAACCAGAAAAAAAGATTTAATAAGATTTCACATCAATTGGGTTAATGCAATGAATTTAATGGATGCAATATTCAATTCAGCCAGAAGGTGTCACTGGCAGCAGTACACTCTCAGCAGAACGTCATACTTTACACTGATCTACAGAAGGAGGGGGGGGGGGGCTGGGCTGTCTTTTGCTCTCTCTCTCCTCTCCCGATGTAACTGATTCTGTGTCTGGGGGACAGCAGATTGATTGATGTTCCCACGGACAGGAGAGCTATAGATGCAAGTTTATCTATAGCTCTCTCTTCATTGCCTATGCCAGCCCTGAACTGAAGCCCTGAATTACACAGTTCAGATGGGAGAGTCGGCATTAGCCGGCATCTCACATCTGACAGCTCCTTCAGCTCCCCCAGCTAATTTTTGTGCCGGAAGAGCTGGCGGGCAGCCGAGTGGCCGCGGGGGTCGCGCATTCGGACCATAAGACGCAGGCACTTTTTGCCCCCAATTTTGGGGGTGAAAAAGTGCATCTTATGGTCCAAAAAATACAGTACATTTTGGAGGGAAAGAGCTATTAACCCTGTAATACCCAAAAAGGTTCCAGCAACTCGTAAACAACAGGTGCAGCTCTTAAAGGGACATCTACCAACTATAATACAGCACTATACAATATAAATACAGAGTGCATTATGTACAGTTTTGTGGCCCTTTCTCGGATCACTACATGCCTATATATAAAGTAAGGGGATGTGTATAAAGAGGAGCTTTCTATGGCATTCTGAACTGAATACTTATTATGAGAAATGATGCTGCACTTCATCTAGCGCTGCTTCTAGCAGTCACAAAGGTGTAGACCCCATCATACATTGGAAATCTTGGCTGTTAAAGACATGAACCTTCCTGACAGGTTTCCTCTAATGTGCAGCATTAAGAAGAACGTAAAAAGTGATAACAAGAGTCCTGGCTGTCTTCCAGGTTCTTTTGCAATGAATTTGGCAGGTAGGTCTATGCATGATTTTGTGGACTGCTGATGTAAATTCCCAGATTAACATTACTTGATGTTTTAGGAGGAAACTATATGCTTTCCAAAACCAGAACTACAAATGTGCAGTCTACAAAGGAAGGGACAACCTGGATAACCAGAGCAGGATCACTTAGTATGAATTGTAAAACTTATAAAACTCATGCAGTATGAGCAGTACAGCATTTACTGATGTTCCCAACTAGCACTAATCTCTGCTGACTCTGCTAGCATGAAGATAATATGTATAATACAGACAAAAGATCAATGGCAGACACCCATTAGTATGTGGCTATTGAAGAGTCTAATATTAGGGAAGAAGGGTAACAAAGGTGACGGGGTGTTGGTGGTTGGTTGTCGGAATGTGCAATGACTGTCAAATCAGCTGTGAAGGTGTACTGGTTATTACTGATAGCATTGTCGTAAAAGCTTTATTTTAAAGACCACTACCTCTTCTGTCTGCAAACTGGAAGAGACTATTGGTCCAATACATGAAACCTGTGAAAGATTTTTAGCACATGCACTTAACAGTCATCAGGATAAAATCATTCTGCTGAAGTACAGCTTTAATCTTTGATAGTTTTTTAGACTAATTCAGAACTGTTCATTAGGGCAACTGGAGTGTAACACTACATGGTGTTAACAGATCAATATATCAATAAAACAATATAAAACATATCCTAAGGTGAAAAATGGGATGATGGCCTCTTTAATGACGGCTCCCACAAAACCTTTATGTGGAATGGAATATGTAGACAACAGCCCCCTCTTATAAGCCGGCCATAGACGTATCGATCTATGGCCGGCTATTACCACGCTGTGAGGAGTCAGCTGCAGAACTGACAGGAATCCTGTGTGCTCCACTTAAGCTAGCCATACGCGGGTAAATTCCCATGCAATCGACCCCCGATCAATCACAGCGTGGTGACGTCACCACACTGTGATTGATCGGGGATCAATTGAACGGAAATCAATGTGCACCACATGGGCACATTGATTCCCATTCAATGGGAACCTACCGGTAGCAGAGTTCTCACCAGCTTTCAGCACGTGAATCCGAACACGCTAAAAGCTCGGCGGAAATCCATCCAGCCTTCTCCCCGTAGAAGTGAAGAGTGCTGACTCCGCCCCCTTCACTGACAGCCGACAGCTGTGTGAAGAAGGCAGAGCTGGTTTAGATGGGACACAGGCTGTTCCTATACTTTACATGAAGATTCTTCTTCACTCAAAGTATTGGAGATTGAACGGGATTTTCCAACATGTTCCGACCCGACCCGCTTGAAGGAAAGCACACACAGGTAGGATTGTAAGCAGATTAGATTACAATAAATTACTATGACAGGGCACGTTGATTGATTGTACTTTAATCTTTTTACAAATCTACCTGTGTGTGCCTAGCTTAACACTTGCAATTCCTGTCAGATTGTAGCCAATTAACTTGGAGGGGGGGGAGACTCCCCCTCCGAGTTAACTGCCTGAAGCAGGATCGGAGGATTGGCCACAAAAAGAACCAGGAGGACGGATCCACGTGCAATCCGACCTTCCGGCTTTTTTGGTCGGATCCTCAAGGTGGGCTCCCCTGTAAACTTTACATTTCTTGTCATAGAAAGGATTCTGTAATATTATGGATATCTCAATAATTTTTTTCCTCTTTGCTATATATTTAAGAGGTCACAACATTCTGTGGTAACCAGTTGCCACCACAATAGGTTTATATGATATTGTACTCCATTATCACAACTTACCTAGCAACAAACTACCAAAGGTTGTAAAAAAAAGAACTGAGGGAAGAAGAAGAGGAATAGCTAATATGTTCTATTTAGTCTTAACTATGGATATATTGCAGTTAAATCGAAACAACTTTAAAAAGAAACCCAAACCCATATTTATTAGCACCTGCATCATGAATAAAAAAAAGGAGTCCCATAGAAGCCAATACTGCCACTGACAGCCATCATTGAATACATAGGGATTTAAATACCTGATTAGGAACTGGTGGTTAAAATGTAACGACTGCTCTTTTGCAAAAAAAGTAGTTTGTAATGAGCTTCTTTTCAATTATTCTCTAAAGCCAGCCATAGACACAGTGATTCACGGCCGTAGTTGCGGGAGATCGACCGGCGTGCGTGCTCAGGCTGAACGCATGGTGGTCGATCTCCCACAAATACAGAGGTGCCCGCCTTGCCTGACCAACTCGAAAAGCCCCATCAGATGGATTCGCACAACTGAGACCGGAGTCCCCATCCAAAGTATCTGCCGTAATCTAAAGGGAATCCCTGAGTAAGTGGCACACACAGGATTCCTGTCTTTTCTCTGGGAATCTATGGTCGGCTTTACAGATATCCTTTGTAGAGGTAATGCTCTCCTGGGATACAGTGGGACCTAAATACCACATTGGTAGATTTCACACAAAAACCTGCTCTTTTTTAAAAGCTTTCGCAACTAGTGATGGCGCGAACTGTTCGCCGGAGAACTTCGCATGTTCGCGCCCGCCCATGTTCGCGAACATATGGCGAGTTCGATCCGCCCCCTATCTTTTAACATTGCAGAAACTTTGACCCCTGTGAGTCACAGCTCAGCAGACATAATCCAGCCAATGAGCACCCCCCACCTCACAGCCCCTCACACCCACTATAACATATCAAGTACAGGACGCCATTACACATTCTGCTGAAGAAGGAGAGAGTTAGGAAAGAGAGCTGCTACTGCTGCTGCTATAGGGAAACCATTAGCTAGGGCAGTGTTCTGTGTGATCTACAGTCTTCACTGAATATCCCATCCATCCATCCATGGGGAATATCCATCTCCCCCAGTGTCCTCCACACTGACCATCACCACCAGTGTCCTCCACACTGTCCATCTCCACCAGTGTCCTCCACACTGTCCATCTCCCCCTGCAGGGGAGGAAAACAGGAAAAGTAGGAAGTGTCACCTGCTTCGCGTGGGGTGGGGGAGGGGAGCAGGTACCGACTCTCCCGGGTGGAGGGTCACTAATATCGCTGTGAGCTCAGCTTGGCGCGAGTTGGGGAGAGTCTGGCTATAGTGGCCTGGAGGGTGGCCCGCCATGTTGTGGATGGGGGGGGGGCGGGGTGAGGAGGAGTGGGGGGGGGTGGGTACAGTGTGGGGGGGGGGGAGGAGGGGAGGGTAGCGAGTGGAAGGGGTGAGAATGTGTTGTGGGGGGGAGGAATCCATCTCAGGCTGCGACCTCAGGGTTCTCATGGAGACCCTGAAGTAGTTTTTGCAAAACTTCGTCGCAGGCTACGAAATTCACCCAGGGGGAGCAAGGAGCACCTTTGTTTTTAAGTGTTTGCTGCCATGAAGTACCGCCGGGTTCGATTGCGGAGGTTCGCGTTCGCCATTCGCGAACAGCAAATTCCATGTTCGCGCCATCACTATTCGCAACACGTTACATTTTACCAGCTAGGGCAGGGGTGGGCAAACTAAGGCCCAGGGACCAGATCCGGTCCATTTAGCTTTCTTTTCCAGCCCTTTGTCACCTTGTTGAAAACATGCTTCCCTCCGCTTGTTCTCTCAATGAGTACACATAGTGCCTAGAGGTGTCCAAACATTGCCTTGGGGACGATGCAGTGTTGTGATCATGTGATGACACTGTAGGTGCCTCCTACTGGTGACAACAGGCTCTAGAAATGATCTCTGCTCATTGCAATAAAAAAAAAATAAAGTGCAGAAAATTTAAAAAGATAACAACGTCCCTGTGTCATAGGTCGGCTATTACACATGATTACCATCATTAGTGATGCCAGCGATCCATGGAAATGGCACACCTATGGCAGGTCGGCCATTACAGGCTCATGGTCTGGCCCTTTAATCAAATTTAAGAAGCCAATGTGGCCCATGAGTCAAAAAGTTTGCCCACCCCAGAGCTAGGGCAATAAAATATATATAAAATATCAGCCAGTTGATATCTCTAAGTTTTTGGCTTGTAAGCTTCTTTTACAATGACCAAAATGATTTACCAAAAATAAAAATGGTAAACATATTTATTTATATATACACACCATGTAAACTTTATATCTGGGACTCAAATCTAGGATCTATATTCCAAAAAGCTCTATAAGACAATGTTTAGATACATGGGCAGCAATTGCAATAACTAGAAGCACACAACATGCGTCAGTTTTACGCATGTGGTTGGTGGGCAGCTGTCGATCAGACTGCCCGCATTCTATACCTATAGACATTTGTAGGTGAAATGTTACAGGTCACATAAACTCGATTGCCGTTTATTCTAAACCTAACCTAATTGATCACCCGTTCCTGTTTCCCATGTTGTACACAATGTTTAGTTCATGGCCTCATGGAAGCAAGATTGAAACCATTACTTGGCTCAATACCATACAGTATTAAATAATTTCATTGTTTCTAGTATGAATTACATCTGCAACATATTTACAGACGGAGAACCTAGAAGAAGAAGAAACATAAGTAATTTTTCACACTGTTCATATTAATAGATGTAAATGAATTTAATATTCTGATGTTTGTACAGTATATGGATCTGAACCTATAGCTGTGAAGCTTTACTGTCTTCTTGATACAATGTAGAATACTTCACTGAATATGGGTGTCAGGTGGTAGAGATGACCCAGTATGGGCACCAAAGTGCAGACTTGAGGCAGATTCCTTATGACAGATTCTTTCTTTTCAGCGCATCCCTTTCCAGCACAATTCTCTGTCCACTGTCACTAAGCCTAAAATGATTGAGACAGAGAGACATTTTGGTGACAGTACTGGCCCTGGAGCAGAAGATCTCCTCTTTCAGTATTGTGAAGGTCACAGCACATGGTACATGCCACACATATATGTACATACCATTGGCCAACATGTTGAAATAGCTCCAATAGTATATATAGCATATTCTAAATATGTATCACAAATTTGGATTTTTAATAAACTGCCATTGATTAATTTACTCTGATCTAGAAAATGTCTTTGAGTCCACAGTTTAAATGACATATATTCTGTCATGTAAGGTGTTTTCTGTTCATAGATTGGGATCATGCAGCATTACTGACTTATATACATACTCACATGTGTATATATGTCTACTTGCTGTTTACTTTTTTGGTATTGGAATTTTGTGGCCCCTTTAATTATATATAAAGCCGCTTGATTTGCAGTGTTTACAATTGTTAAAACCAAAGTAATTTTATTTTCCTTTGGGGTTAAATTGGGCAGACTTTATGACCTTTGAGAAACCATGTAAAGTGACAGGAAATCCCCACGTATCTAACAGGGAAATGTCACCAATGTTTTAGGTGCAGTGACAACTGCATTAGATTTCCAAAGACTATTTCATTGGGAAATGGGGTGTGAAGCCTTAAGTGCACCTGAAATGAGGATCACCTTGGCAAACAAACTCTATACCCCCTCCCAAAAAACACAAAGACATATATATATATATATATATATATATATATATATATATATATATATATATATATGTATTATTTTTTACAAGTAAACAGATAGTATTCTGGTAGAACATACTGTTTTTCCTCAAAAATAAGACAGTGTCTTATATTAATTTTTGCTCCCAAAGATTCCCTATGTCTTATTTTTCCAAGAAGAAGAATACAGCACTGGGGTATCAGGGTGGGGGGATCACTTAAAATGATAGAGGGGGGATCAGAGGGGGGAATCAAAATAGCACAGGAGACTCAGAGGGGGGATTACCATTTTAGTAACTCCTTCTGATCCTCATGTGTCATTTTGGTTGCCCCCTCTGATCCCCCCCCTGTTTGAACACTGGCCTGAATTCAGTAATCTAAGGTAGGCAGAGAATATAGTAATACCTTAATTATAGTTAGTTAGTAATACTATCTGACACTGGTACAGATGCCAAATGCAAAACATAATGTACAAATATATCACTATTAGGTTAGTATGTTCAATAGTCTAATGAGGGATACTGCCTTCTAGTACAGATGGTCGAAATTCGACCATTTCGGCGATTTCGAGGTAATTTCAAAGCCCCTGAACATGGTATCATCACCAAACTTGCTGGAGATGTAGAGAAGGGTTGGGGGTATACTACAAAAAAGAAAGTATGTCTCTAACACAAATTGTTTTTTCACAAATAATGCTCAAAATCAAGTCAAAATGTCGAAAATCGGAATTTCGACTTTGATTTTGAACTTAATTTATGCAAAAACTTTTTTTTTTCCAAATGTTTCCACAACCCTTCTCTATATATCCAGCAATTTTGGTGATGATACCATTTTTAGGGGCTTTGCAATCAGCTCACAAAGTTAGCAAGTCAAAAAATTCAACCATCTCTACCTTCTAGTGACCACATTCAATAAGCTTTTCTATGTTAAATTGTTGATATTGAATTGATATATGACAGTGGTTTTTATTCATTTATTTGTTTTTGTCCTGTACATGTCCTAAAGAAATATAAGGACTTGCATTGATTGTGATTCAAATTAGCCAAAACTCATTCTGGAAGAGTAGTAAGTACAAAACCTAGAAAATTGGAGATAATTGTGTGATCTCTAAGGAGTTGGCTATAAAACTCGCTCACTCACAAACTCCTGTTGATTATTGTTATCTTACGTTTTAAAGTTCTTTGCTAAGTTTACATGTGTCTCTATATGAATATAACCTATTCAATATTATGCAAACTTTTGTAGTGTACTACATAGTACGCATGGGAGACCTGGTTGCTTTTTCTTTTACATAGCAATATGAAGTGAAAGTCTATTATGTTACCAATAGGTACCTAATAAAGGATGGTGATGCTACTCATGTATACTAGGATGTGCTTTTTCGCTGCTGATTACGCAGCTCCTATGGCAAGCAGAGACAGTTTGTTTTTTAACTCAAAGTTATGGGAAGTGTGGTGTCATCCTCCAAAATTCAAAGGTTATGGCCCAACTTTGTAAAGGAATGATGCTGAGGACACGCCCACAGATTGGATTGCAGAGAGAGAGATAGTTTAGTTCAGCCACAACAGTAAAGAAAACTGTTGTGCAAAAACTATTGTGCAAGAAGCAAATCAAATAGAGATTTTTAGAGATTTTATCATTCAAATGAAACCTTTTATTATTATTTGTTTTAAACTTAATTTTTTTAACATAATTGTGTGCTTTAAACATTATTATATTCAGGATGTCTATTAGACCCTTGTACGGATATATTTTGGGAAGTTACAGGCCTACAACAACAAAAAAGTTCTATTAAAGTCTATGGTTCGTTTTTGGAAATCTGGACGTCACAAGAGCGCTAGGGAGGTTTTAACCACAAACATATATTGATATCATTATTTACATCAAGATCATATATTTTACATGTTTTAAAAAAATATCTCAAAGAATCCCTCTAAGTTTGCTATAGAGACTTGAAAAGCCTCTTGCAGAGACAAGATTAACTTGGTTCCTGCCCCATTCCCTTCCTGTAAGTTTTAATTCTGAACAGCCGGCTCCGTTCAGCCTCACTGGTTCACCATGGCTCATAATTTGTGTTAGGATTAATTAACTAATTACCGACAAATGTCCGTTGGCGAGAGGCTGCCTCTGCATGTCAACTCCAAGTATTTAATTATTTTAATCATTTTCTTTCATCTTCACAATTTATGCTTTTGCAAGACAGTTTCGAGGCATCTTTTAATTATTATGCTGTTTTCTTTTTTTTTTCTTTTTTTCCTGGGGTAAGATGCATATATCCTCTCGTATTAACCCTCTATAGATGGTATGCTCTCACTTTGTGTGAGGGAATTTTAAAGGTGCCCTCTGTGTTCGTTTAATGCAAAACATCATAATAACTGGATAGATTGAATCTTTCATTATTTCCTAAAACCAGAATAAATTAAAAAAAATAGCTTTGTCCTAGTACAAAGGTCCAACAGTTACACTCTTTATTAATTCATTTTAATAAATAATGTACGGTAATGATTTCTGATGATTTGCCTTTGTTCGTTAATGTTGGGCTACAAATGATTTATATTTTTTCTTATAAAAAATTGTAACTGGTTAGAAAATCAGAAAATGATAGGAACAACTAAAATGATGAATATCTAGCTACTTGAGATTTTTGGGAAGTTGCCCAAAGTGCACTTGTTGTTTGGATAGCATTACCCAGAGCATGATCTGCTGTTAGGGACAATAAACTGGAGGCTTTGTTGGGGCAGGGACTGACATAAATGATTGTATGTCTTCTGTAATATGATGTGAAAGAATGTAAATGATTATACAAAAAAGAATGAATAAATAAACATGGGAATCAATGAAACTAAATTAGAAAGAAATATTGTTGAATAATCATTAGCATTTATTTATTTGAAACCAATGACAGCATTGCTACGCGTGGATCAGAAACTGGCATAGCATATTAAACTCTTTAAGGGAAGCTGTAAATACTATTAACTTTGTAAAAGCACTGTTGGCATTTTTTTTGGTAAACCCATCTAGCACAGTAATTAAGCATGAGCACAATTGGGAGACTGATATTTTTTCTTGTATTTATAGAGTTTACATATTACCTAGCTCATAGTTATATCAGTAGCTATCACTCAGAGGAGCTTTCAGTCTTATATTACCATAGTCATGTGTCACTAACACAAGGTAATTTTTGGAGAAAGCCAATTAAGCCATCATGTATGTCTTTGGAGTAAAGGAAACCCATGTTTCATCCAATAGGAAGTGCCTGAATAAGCAACTTCATTACAGGATGGAGCCTACAGTCTTACTTAGCTACCAGAGTCACATGTCACAAACACTAAGGAATTTGCGGAGGAAGCCAATGAATCCACCAGTATGTTAGTGGAGTGAAGTAAAACCATGAAGCCATGGGGAGAACATACAAACTCCCTGCAGATAGTGTTTCATCCAATAGGAAGTGCTTAAATAAGGAGCTTTACTCGAGGATGGACAGGTCATAATTAGCTGAAAGATGAAGATTTAAAAGTATTGAAATTACAGTTTCATATTACATTTGATGTTACACATTTACATATTATGTTTATAATGGGGTTGTAGTGATGAGCAGCACATGCAATATTCGTATTCACAAAATATCGCAAAATGTTTGCCTAATATTCACAAAAAAAATTTAATTCAAGAATTCATAATAGCCCGTCATTATTACCTTCATTGTGCAAACGATTTTTGCAATAAAAAGTGCAGATATTCTCATTTTTTCGTGATGAACACTATCACATGAAAACTAATAATTTATTACCTTCCTTGTGCAAATCGGCACTTCTACATGCACATATTGGGAACGCAATGCACTGTAGTTCCGGGTACTGATGTAAAAGTCTTGAATATTCGAGACTATGAAGATATAGCACTATATTCGAGATCTTCACAAATTCTCGAGGTGCCACTATTAACAAAAAAATTGTGTGATTTGAATATTCAAGATTAACACTCTACTAAAGGAGATTAGGCTGTTAGCAATTAGAATTAGAATTACCACCCTGTAAGGGATCTTTCATGTAGGTTAGTAAATACTGAAAAACATTCAAAGAACACCAAGCTGTGGGCAAGAATAAAATAAAAAAAACTAACATTTTAACAAGAATTGTCAAAGTTACCTTTACTCAGTAACATAAGTGAATTCTTCCTTACACAATGGCATATCACTTTGATAAGTGTCCAGGCTAAACACCTTTAGCAAATCCACACCAATGCTTCATTGGCAAATATAGAGCTTTGGCTCATATATACAACTTGAAGAAACAGAACAAGTGTGATGTTATGATTCTGTAACCTTTGAGACAAAGACTCTTTTTGTTAATATGGATTATGCAACTGCTAAAAACTTCAATCATTTCCATTTTGTGATTTGCATAATATACCCCATGTGGACTGTGCTCATTAGAAAACATATGTACATATGTGAGACATCCTAACAACATATGTGAGACATCGTAAGACTTCCTGTTGGCAAAAAAATATTGTGGATGAGATGTAAGTATTGTACATTAGACTAAATACAACCAAATGTATTAGCGTTTTCTTAAATTTTATATACATATGTAATATTTATATGTACTATATATAATAATATGCAAGTGTTTATATGTCTCTGAATGTAGGAAACAAATCATTTGGTAGATACCATTAACCATGACAGTAATTTTATTCTACAAGGATTCAGACCGATAAACATTAAATGCAGTATTTCTCCAGCAACATCTAAACCCCAGAGAATGTTTGACGTTGTTCTACACTGACAGGACCTAATCACAGGATTTAATTTCTAGATTCAGAAAGTTTTTATTTTAGTTTGAGGCTGTAAATGCTCCAGGAAAAGCCATTAGAACGCAGCAACAATGCCATTACAAAAGTAAGGCTTTATTATTCTTTAAATAATGAGGGGCAAAGCAAGGAATTGTTATCAGGATGATGCCTCTGCCTGTCACTCGTACCTCTTGGGAAACCTCTATGTAATCTGTATGCATCCTAACCTCAGGTCACTTTATAATGGGGACCGATCGACTCTTTTCACAGAAGGAGAAGCTGTGAGAGCTGATTTCATGTCACCTACAATCCATCTCATCTTTGGAAAATTGAATGTTTAGAGCTCTTTATGGCATACACATAGAAATAACACACTGAACAACAGTCTGCATCATAAAAATCATATCAAAACATATATGAGATTGTCCTTTATTAGCTTAATTGGCCTAAGAAACAACAATAACTGATATGTGCATATTTATGTTAAATATGATGATAACCATAATAATTTAACAAAACTTAAACTTTAAATAGAAATGTAAAGGTCCTCAAACACGCAGCCTCTCCATGCCAACAAAAAACTAGATGGACCAGAGAAAGGACATGTCTTTTCTGCATCTGAAATGTGCTTAAAAATATGAAATTCGGCTTAAACTTGAGTCATTCAGTATTTCCAGAAATGTTTGTAACATTAGGAACCTCAACTTATATTTGGGTCAGCTCATACTCATCAGTGTATACGATAAGCAAAAGCCCTTAGTAACTTATCCTGAACATTTAATAAAACATGTACAAGTTAACCAGTCTTATATGTAAACTTCTAAAGTTTGTTTGATTTCTAACCAAAATTTTTTGTCTACATTAAGAGCACTGGTTTCCTGAACTTTCCCTGCAGGACCTCCCTTTTCTACATAGGAACATTATTGAGGCCCCACATTCAATCTACAAAGGTTCAGGTGGAAGGTCATTTCCAACCAGCCATGTATCATGTACTAGTGTGAAATGGCCCTCAAAATTTATTGAAAATGCAACTAATACGACTTCACACCAGTCAAGCAGAGATGTGTATTCTTGCTTTTCCCTTCCTCAGACCCCCAGGTACGTTCCCACCTGGAATACCCTCACACCCCCCTCGTTTGACAGCCACTGACTTATAGTATGTAGTGTATGATTTCATTGTTTGTGGTGCCATTGATTTAAGAAGTAACATGAACTGCCATTTCAGCTTAGTAAAACTTTTTCGGTAGTAAATGAATGTCAGAACAGATAGAGGGTCAAATGAGGAGGGAAGAGGGACAAAGGCACACTGATGAATTTAGGACCTAGAAGGTAAGTGTTTCAGAAGATTGTTTCTTCATTATATACATTTGTAAACATGAGCAGCAAGCATATGTTTATGTTTATAATTTGGCCCAACATTCTTGGTGATCTATTGGATATGAAAACTTTTAAACTTTTGTGGTAGATTCCATCTGGGTTCATAGAAATGGCTGGATGCGTCTATCTTTTTAATCATAAATGTATTTGATGCTTTTTAAGCCGTCATTGTATCTCTTCACTAATTAAATAAAATTTCTCTTTTCCATTTAAAGACTGTGCTTGGATTTCATAAATTCTGGCCAAGGATTAGTTTGTTTTCCTAGCGATAAAATGTTAACAATTCATAACAATCTATATGATTCCTAGTAAATAATCGGTTGTGTTAATACTTTTCTATTTTTTTTTTTTTACTTGGACATGAGATCTGTAGACCCTAGGTGCCCAACCTGCGGCCCAGGGGCCGCATGTGGCCCTTTGGGCGTACCTTGGCGGCCCCCCTTGGTCTTCCACTTGTGGCCCCCGAAACTTACTGTTAATGCCTAGGGCATAGGAAATCACCTGTCCTCGCCCAGGATCTTCTTCGAGCGGGAAGAGGAGGAGAGGGACTCGCTTTGGCTGAGCACATGAAAGCCATTTAGCAAGCCAGATAGCGCCTGAACAAGTCCCTCACCTCTCTTACACTTCGTGCTCTAAGAATATCCTGTTCTCAGAAGATGGGTGCCTATGCTCCCACTATTCCACCAACGAATGGGGGATTACTGTATGTGGCACATACTCAGAATAGGGGCACATGTGCCCCATAGATATCATCAAAGGCTTTGGAGATATCAATAAAGCACATAACCTTTGAGGATATATATGACACAAAATGTGCATTACTATACTACAGTGTTCCCTAATGCTTGAAGTATAAGCAAAAACAAGTTTTTGTAAAAATAATGTCTTATAACTATGCCTGCTCTCAATGTTTCATTATAAAATGCTTCTACCAGTCAGTTAAGATTGAAAATGTTATGTGCGGCCCTTTAGTGATGCCGAGGGTCGCACTTGTGGCCCTCCATATAAACTCAGTTGCCCACCACTGCTGTAGACCAATGGCTTGATAAACAACAGAACTACCTTAAGCCAGCCATAGACGTCTCGATCCATGGCCGGGTTGAAGCAGACTCATTACGTCCCCCAGTGACGTCACCACACTCTAATGAGTCGGCTACAGACCTGATGGGAATCCTGTGTGCTCCACTAAACAGGGATTCTTGGCAGATTGTAGCCAATTAACTTGGAGGGAGAGGAGACTCCCCCTCCATCTTCATTGACTACAACAGGATCGGTCACAAACAGTAGCGGCAGGACGGATCGTCGTGCGATCAGATCTGCCGGCTTTTTGGGTCATAACTGTAAGGTTTGCAGGGGCGGTTGTGGGGCGATCAACCACCATGCATTTGGCGTGAGCATGCACGCCGGTCGATTGCCTGCAACTACTGCCAGAAATCGTCACGTCTATGGCCAGCTTTAGGTAGGTCATACTGCATTTGAATGTTCCATTTTACCAGTGTTTTTCTCCGTTTTCTTTAGAGGAAAACAATATCAGACTTTCCTTATGGTCTGCTTTTCAAATTTATATTCATTTACCAATGCATTTGAAGTACTGTGAAAAAAGATTTGGTGTATATGCATTTTCTTACATTTGTAATTTTTTTTAGCTGTATTTTATAATGTACATGGGTCATACTCTATTGGCAGTATTTCTCAACAGTTTTAGATCCACGACCACGGCAGATGCCCGAATTGACGTCAGGAAGTGTTACTTCCTTTACTTAGAATTCCGTGTTCAAAATACTGGAAGTGAAACTCCACAACATCACTTCTGGCATGTAAGGTAAGTGTAGTTTCCCCTCCTTTATATTTTCACAACCCGCTCGTGCAAATGATGTGCCGGGGGGGGGGGGGGTAGGTGAGTAGGGAGAGTAATGCCCCATCCCTCCAAAGTTAGAAGAAAGGGGGGGGGGCTTTATTCTCCCTCCTAACTTGCCACCCCGCTTGTGGCCTTGGGTGCTGCTGCATGTTCGGTGGTGAAACCTGTGAAATGGTCTGAGGGGGCCCCAACTCACAGGTTGAGAACCACTGCTCTATTGAAATGTGACCTGGCTATGAAGCAAGTAGAACCAATACCCTATTTTAGGGAAAGTGAAAATTATGTAATTGAAAAAAGCATCCTCAACACATTTCTGTGAAAATCAGTTTGTTACACACTTCTAGATAAGAGATCGTGAAATTAGCAGTATTAAGTTAGGGGAACATGCTTAGGTTTACAGGGTTAATGTGTGACAACGCTTGGATGTGTGCTTTGTTTTCTGTGCTGATCCAGCAGGTTGAAGAGAGAGAATGAGAGAGCCAGAAGCAGAAGATGCGTTGAGGTGTCTCAGACAGAGAAGATTTAATGTTCTTGCCTCCGGATCACCTGAGCAGATGAGAGAGAGCTGCAAGGAAGGTTTGCCAGAAATGGAGAATGCAGCCATCATTTTTCAGACTGGCAGATATCCTCTGGACATATGTTAAATGCCTTTATGATGGGAAGGGGGATGGTGCGTGCAAAGCATTGTGTATATCTGTGTGTGTTGTGTATACAGAGTACTTAATGACAAATTACCTAAATAAAATGTGCCTGTTATTCAGAAGAATGGCCTTGTATAACCCAATCTAACACATTGTAATTTTTGTATATAACTTTTCATAAACAGGTGCTCATTTTCCCACTTACAATTATGGTAAATATTTGAAATTGACAACACTTAATATCCATTTGCCAAATCCATGTAAAGCCTGTACATTCAGTAAAGGTGCTTTTGGCCTTTATATGAGGTAAGAAGCTTTACTGGCCCTTGTCAAGAATAAGTCGACTTTATATGTCATCTCCCCTACCTTTTGCCAAAACATGGAAATACCATAGAGGACAAGTCTTTTGCACAGCCCCATTCAGCTTCTTGCACCCTGTGTTTTACTTCCGCAAGATGCGAAGACATGCTCATTCCTAATTAATGGTGTATGGAAAGACACAATTTGCCACATTTTGCCAAAACATTGTGGAGTTTTGGCCTACTCCAAACAACACATCTATTTTATATATATTTAGAAAACAATTTACAGTATGACTAGAGAGAGAGATTTACTTTTCATGTCTGTAATTCTAGAAAGGTTCTAGAACATCTAGCAATGTATGCATTTCTAAATGCAGAGAGAAAAAAACAGAGGCTGCTTGGATACAAATATTTTCCCACAAAGTTAAAAAAGAAAGGGACATAGACATAACATGGGAAAATGACTGGATTGACCCTGTTCTCTATTTTTACACCTCCCTTAAGTCTTCTAGGAGAACATTAGGAAAAGTTA
Source organism: Ptychadena robeensis (assembly GCA_036250615.1). NCBI lineage: Eukaryota > Metazoa > Chordata > Amphibia > Anura > Ptychadenidae > Ptychadena > Ptychadena robeensis. The sequence continues at coordinate 108,452,719 of CM070033.1, read as the reverse complement.
ATAAGTTTCTGGTGGTCAGCATATGGAGCGAACATGTGTGCATTGAATAAACCCTTGTCAAATTAACATGCACACAGTAAAGCTACAGTAAAGTTACTTTGCCTGCAGGGATATTGTGCAATCCTTGCATATTTTATTTGGGATCACGCCTGTTATGAACCAGTGTAATTGTAATATAGAATGCTGGTCATTAGGTGACACCTGCTGTTTATCAAATCTAAAACCCATCTACCACCCCTCTAACTAAATAGGAAACAGCAGACACAATTCCAAAAAATTTCCTGGTTTTCTAGTGCAGACAACATGAAGACAAAGATAATGAATTGTGTTTTAATGTTGGGCAATGACATGCTCTGGAAAACTAATTTACAAAAGAACAAATAGTGCAGGATCGTGGCTGTCCCATTATATTAGTCTCTCTGATACCAGACTATTCTCTTTTAGCATATTTCCTGCATGCTCCACTTTGTTAAACCTATAAATCACTCTTTTGTTTGTGCCATTGTCTATATGAGTTGCGTTTTTAAAAATGTAGCCGATTTTTACTGCATGCATTTTTACACATGCATTGTGATTTCAAAAACACAGTGTTTCCGCGTGCGTTTCTAAAAACTCACTGCTGTATGAAATTTTTCTTTGATTTGTTCAAAAACGCAAACGCATATGTAACGTCAAAAACGCATACGCATTAAATTTGAAATTGCCCTAAAGGTCCATACATGCTATGATCCCTGGCCGATTCGCTAGCGGCTGATGATGTCATCACACTGCAGCCGGTCACTCAGAGAATCTGAGCACACCCTTTGTGTGCCAGACATTACTGTGGATGGGGCCCCTGTTTCCAAAGTGATGTGATCAGCCAGGAATTTACCAACAAGTCGGATCATTGTGTGATGCGATTTGCAGTCGATCCTCTTAGGCGCATCCCATTTGTAGCCGATCAACTGCTGAGTGATCAGCGTGAAAGCACGCAGGGAAGCATTAGGAACCTTTACAGGTGTTGATTCCCCTCTAGCCAATGGATAGAGTTAAACAAAAAGAATACTGAAGATCAGAACGCCGTGAGAACAGCCACTGCTGCAGACAGGTAATGTGGATCAGCTTTGTCGGACCGGATAGCGCCATGAAAACATATCCTTAGTCTAATCCAGGTACATATACTGTACCTGTCAAGTTTTCCCTTTTCAAATAAGGGGAAACTTACCGCAAGTGATGTCACGGGCGATCCAAAAGTCAGAAGTCTCTCTGCACAACCTACCAACAAGCGGGGAGGATAATGTTCCCCTCATTTCCTAACTTTCCACCTCGCACGTCCTTCGGACAAGTGGGAAGGGTAACATGTAAACCTCTGGAAATTTACAGGAAACTAATCCGGGGTGGGGGCGAGAAGGAGGGGTAAAAAACAGTAGTTTCCTGGCTAAAATGAGGCACTTGACAGCTACGACATAATCTGCTATAAAATTTTAAGAATATGTTAATAATTTTGGGGTGGGTTGTTATTTGTTTTATTCTCTCTCTTGTTCACAAAGTTCAGTATCTGAAACTTTCACACATAGATGAAATCAATCAGGGCCATGATTTACCCCCCTCTTTCCCCTATTCATTGCACAGCTACATTTAGGGCTCATCGCCCTAAAAAATCGCCTCATGACGTTTTTTTCCAGCTATGCAAGTTTGCAGTGTTAGCCATCGATAAATACAGCCATGTTAAGGTCAAAATATATAACAATGATACTGGATTTGCATCTGACAACAAAACAGTTTTTTTTTGTCTTCTGTATACACCTCATTTTCTCTAAATGGAAGTATGTGTGCAAATCTTGCTGTGATACCACTATGCAACCACTATGTTTGGCAAAATGTAGTGGAGTTCTGGCCTTAGAAACCAGAACAATATTAAACCTGAAGAATTGATGTGAGATATCTGGAAAGCTTACTTCTTTAATGACTTCAGTTAGCCATTTGAGGGTATCACTTGAATTTCACACTTTCTGTTTAACTGCCATTCAGAATACAAGATACAACTTTGTAGTGTGGATCTGCAGTGTCAGAACCTGCAAATGTGGGGAAATATCCTTAACAAAAGGCAAAGTAACCTAAGCACTATATACATACATGTACATTTTACTTCTACCAACGATGTCATTACATGCACGACTTTAAAGCAGGGAACACACACACGTTTCGAGGGCTGTGCATGCTCACGACCATCTATCTGGCCCATATCTAATGTGGCCATCCCTGTTTTTGAGTGGGACCAATCAATCTTGCTCGAAAACAGGGATATCCGTAAATTACGATCAATGTTTATATTGCATATATTGCGGTCCCCATGCAAAGCATTGTCGGAGCAGGATAACACAGCAGTGCTGAGCCTCCAGCTCCTACGATGTCGGGCAACAGAGCGATGACATCATTGCGCTGCTGCCTGGAATCTCAAATGGCTCGTATATCGAGCTGTGTGTTCCCTGCTTCAGTCTTCTCTAGGACCACCCCTACTCTCTGAAATTCTACTCTCTAAAACCCTGAAATCCCATCTATTCAATCTTTATTACCCATCTGCTTGGGCAAGGTGCAGTAGCTTGTACTTGTTCAGTACAGCATGGCATAGTATTTTAGCAATTAATTATACTAAAATTCATTGAATGTGTTGGAAAAAATTATGTGATTTTCCATAATTGCCTGAGACTAATGTCAAGAGATAGAACCCCCGATCTGACCAGTTGCAGATTGTGAATGTCATTGCTGACACAGGAACCTCCCATATTCTCTACATTGTTAATCTGTTAATCCCTTCTCACTCCCCCTTTTATGATGAAAATGAATTGATATTTGTGGAACATTTGGTTGCATACATGAACCTATATGGATTATTGCAGTTTTGTTACGTTTCTATTCTAATGTGTATACTGGTTTCTTCTTTGGTTCTCAATAGACATTTTATAGCAGATAGCGGTTAATAAATAGTGTTGAGCTCAAATATTCGAATTGCAAATATATTCTGCAAATTCTGAGGCTATTTGAGAATTTGCAAATTTCACAAATACGGTGACAGATATTCGCATTTTCGAATATTCCCAATATTCTGCATATATATTCGCAGTGCAAAAATAAATAGCACTTGTGACCATTCATTTTGATTTGACCATTCATTTTGATTGTGGAAATATACTTTCACAATGCGACTACAAATATTTGTGAATATCGAATCGAATATTAGTAAAATGATTAATGAAATATCGCGATTTCGAATATTACCTATGCGGCTCATCAATATTAATAAATGAGAGGTATATCTGTAAACATATATAGAATGTATATGAATGTGTATCTACCTAGATAGTTATAAGTGATGCCACAAATGGTAAACTACAAGGTATTGTGTTAAAGTGGTGCCCTGTCACTCAAATATCCTGTAAAATTTGTATGTTCATGATTGGTTTTAAATGATCAATTGTTGTTCATTTTTAAGGAGAAAATGGAGCTTGAAACAACCACTGCCCACGAATATAAGCTTTCCTCACAACCTGCCTCCTCTCATCACTGTGTGTAATGAAGCAAAGTGTAATATTCCTGCAGGGCAAGAGTGGCCCAGGCTCAATGAGAAGCTATGCAACTGGGTAAGGTCATGTTTTGTCAGAGAAAGGTGAGAAAAGTGACGGGGGCATTTGACCCGGACAATCAAAGGTCCAGTGAGTGATGTAAATTATGTAATATCTTGGAAAAAAGACCACATAGATTCCCTGAGCATACACCTTTACCTAAAGAAATTATATAAAAACTTTAAAAAATAAATGAAAAAGCTGGTATCAAGTTGTTATGTCATTAACCCGACTTTGCATTTAACCATTGCATTTCTTGAACATGCTTACCCATGATAAACAAGAGCAATGCTTGTATATCCACTATCAGCCTGATTATTTGATGAACATACATATATATATATATATATATATATATATATATATATATATATATATATATATATATTCAATTTAAATTTTGTACAGGCAGCTAAACATATAAGAAATCACATTTTGGCAATAGAATTCAGCATGACAGATAGACTCTTTAAGAATCACACTCAAAAGACACCACTAGTCCCAAAACAAGCTGAAACACCAAGGGAACTGAAAGTAGTTCAGGTTTTGGAGAATTATGATGCTATTTCAGAATGTGGTCACCATGGTTTATTAAAAAAAAATTTTGTGCAGAACTAAATGTATTGTCGATTGTTAGCCCTAACCTGAAAATAACCCCATGTGCATTTTTTGGTGCAAAAGACCCTGTTTTAGTTTTGAGGAAACATGTTACATATACACACTGCTTGAGAAGTTGAAGTAATACTTTAATCAGAGTTTAGTATCAAGTCAGTTAAACTTCTGAGATATTGATCTGGTCTGTTAGAGGGGGGGTGTTAAACAGTGTCAGATGTTTTGCTGTTAGTGAAATAACAACAGGTACACTAAGCTAGGCATACACGGTTCAATTTAAGTACGATCAATTTCTGATTCTAGATGTTGATCTTTTCATCGGACACCAATCGTATGTGAATCAAAAGTAGTGCCACATGGAATATTCGATCACAAAACACAGGAAAGAGTCATATGTAAATATTGAATACAATCACTTTTTCAAGATGTCTGATCATTTTCCAATCGATGTTTTGATCGGCATACCATTTAAATCCGATCAATGTAAACTTTTAGGTCGATCGAACGCTGAAATTAAACTGTGTATGCCTAGCTTAGGGTTAATTTACTGTTGTGTAAATTTAGTGCACTCCTGCAGGCTGGCAGGTCATCTAGATCAGGACCCCATGGAGGTCCCATCGGGCTAAAGCCTGAAAACCGGCCGGCAGACGCCTAATGTTGCGGCCGCTGGTCGGTTACATTTATGGGTCGTTTACCTGGCGGTTTAAATCCACCAGTGTAAATGAGCCCTTAAGGGTCAACAATAAGATTACCCTAAAAGCAGGAATGGTTTTAAAGGTGGAGACCACAGATAGCTTGAGATAATAACTGGACCCTACAGAGGTTGCACAGGCTGTTCAACTCCACAAGGATAGCACATTAATATGTGACATATCCAGAAGGTTTTCTATGCTCAGGGCAATTTCACACTCGCCATGCTGCTGATGTGGTATGGTTACCCTCTGTCCCCATCCAAAGTGATGTAAATTGAACAGGATTTACCAACATGTTGATTCCCTGTTCGATTGAGTTTGTTCCCATACATGGCTCAAATTTTACAATCATCCTGAACACGAACCCATTGTTAGACCCTTCACTGGTGCAGTGGGCCCTGGCTTCCTCATGGTACATGATAATGCCCACCCTTATGTATGCTGGCAGCTTCTGAAGGTTGAAGAAATTGATAATATTGACTACACACTTAACTAAACTAAATCCAATAAAACATCTCTGGGACCTCAAGTTTAGGTCCAACTGATGCTGCACCCCAGAACATTCAGGAACTCAGTGATGGGATCTGGAAGGAGATACCCCAGGACACCATTAGCCATCTCAGAAGGAGAATGCCCCCAAGGTTGGCATGCATTCATACAAGCACATGGAGGCCATTCAATCTATCAAAGTACCATTTTGAGTTTCTTAAGTTATATTTCATAAATTTGAAATAGTCGGTCACATATTTATTTTCTCGTTAAAATTTCTTGGTGACTTTGAATTAAACCCTCTTTAGGCTGATTTTTATCATACAATGTGGCATTCGTTCCTAACACATTACTAATTCAATAACAGTATAGATAACCAAAATTAGTTTTTGTTCTTCATATAAAATACAATTTTTTTAAATGGGTTTAATCCTATTAAGTAGTATGGTATATATATATCATCCACAATACACCTGCACAGTGCAATAATGTTCTATCCTGATGTTGTGCAAATAATTGCGTAGTAAACCAAATAACCAAACGAATAATTCCACAATCACACCCAACATTTAGGTTGGTTTAAATAATATTATACTTAATAAATACAAACCGGATTTCAAAAAAGTTGGGACACTAAACAAATTGTGAATAAAAACTGAATGCAATGATGTGGAGATGGCAAATGTCAATATTTTATTTGTAATAGAACAAAGATGACAGATCAAACGTTTAATCCGAGTAAATGTATCATTTTAAAGGAAAAATATGTTGAATCAAAATTTCACTGTGTCAACAAATCCCAGAAAAGTTGGGACAAGTAGCAATACAAGGCTGGAAAAAGTAAATTTGAGTATAACGAAGAGATGGAAGACCAAATAACACTAATTAGTTCAATTGGCAACATGATTGGGTATAAAAAGAGCTTCTCATAGTGGCAGTGTCTCTCAGAAGCCAAGATTGGTAGAGGATCACCAATTCCCACAATGTTGCGCAGAAAGATAGTGGAGCAATATCAGAAAGGTGTTACCCAGCAAAAAAGACTTTAAAAGACTTTAAAAGACTTTTAAAGACTTTGCATCTATCATCATCAACTGTGCATAACATCAAGGGTCAAGGCCGTAAAACCATACTGGATGCCCGTGATCTCCGGGCCCTTAAATGACACTGCACCATAAACAGGAATGCTACTGTAAAGGAAATCACAGAATGGGCTCAGGAATACTTCCAGAAACCATTGTCAGTGAACACAATCCACCGCGCCATCCGCCGTTCCCAGCTGAAACTCTAAAGTGCAAAGAAGAAGCCATTTCTAAGCAAGATCCACAAGCTCAGGCATTTCCACTGGGCCAGGGATCATTTAAAATGGAGTGTGGCAAAATGGAAGACTGTTCTGAGGTCAGACGAGTCACGATTCAAAGTTCTTTTTGGAAATCTGGGACGCCATGTCATCCGGACCAAAGAGGACAAGGACAACCCAAGTTCTTATCAACGCTCAGTTCAGAAGCCTGCATCTCTGATGGTATGGGGTTGCATGAGTGCGTGTGACATGGGCAGCTTGCATGTCTGGAAAGGCACCATCATGCAGAAAAATATATTCAGGTTCTAGAACAACATATGCTCCCTTCCAGACGTCATCTCTTTCAGGGAAGACCCTGCATTTTTCAACAAGATAATGCCAGACCACATTCTGCATCAATCACAACATCATGGCTGCGTAGGAGAAGGATCAGGGTACTGAAATGGCCAGAAACTGGTCTCCTCGGTCCCTAGATGTCTGTTGAGTGTTGTAAGAAGAAGGGGAGATGCCACACAGTGGTGAAAATGGCCTTGTCCCAACTTTTTGGGAATTTGTTGACACCATGAAATTCTTAATAAACATATTTTTCCCTTAAAATGGTACATTTTCTCAGTTTAAACTTTGGTTCCGTGATTTATGTTCTATTCTGAATAAAATATTAGAAGTTGGCACATCATTGCATTCAGTTTTTATTCACGATTTGTATAGTGTCCCAACTTTTTTGGAATCCGGTTTGTAATATTACATTTAAATTTTTTAGAATTCTTATTCTTACTGAGTGTAGGACTAAAAGATAGATAAAAACTAAACAGGGTTCGGATTTGTAATTGCAAAATGAGAGATTCTGTATTGCAGACATTTTTAAATACCAATCCGAATTGTTATTATGTAAAGTCATCGATAATAGTCTGTTTTTATATTCATGATTATGCCACAGTAGGGGAACAAAGTGTTGAATCTCATGCTTACTCAAATATGGTATAGACCTTTCTTTGCCTTAGGCATTCTTGAGACCCTAAATCCACCATGGTACTTTATCCAAGTTCTGCCACCACCACGTCCGCCAAATCCTGTGAGGTTAATTCCAAAAACAGCATCGGCTCCCTGCTAATCAGTCTTATTTTTGTTAAACCCTTTACTACACTCTGCCGAAACTCATGTACTATTTAGCTGCTCACTGAATTAAAAAGGGGAGTCAAGTGAATTCAAATAAAGGGGGGTGGGGAGTCTATTCTTTTCTGCAGCTGGCAGCCCTCCCTTCTCTAAAAGTCTGCCTTACGGGCACAGAAATTGTGAAAGACGGAACATGTGCTTACTGCAATTTCTCCTATACACCTGCTTAACAGTTACGTTTAGTTTCATGGCTATCAAGATTAGAGATTTAACAAATTGTGAATATAAACTGCACAGAACTTCACCGTTTATCTGTGGGGGTTTGAATGAAGTGCAGGTCTTTGTCCTAGTGATTTTTATTGGCGGATCAGATGAGAGATGAACTCTCATATGGTTTTATCCATTGGGGAGCCAGAGATGCTATAGAATGCAGATTAGCTTTAAGATTACAAGCAGCATTTCAACATACAGAGACTTCCATTGGGTAGACAAATCTGGTCCTTTGTGAGAAAACTGTGGCTGAAGACTTCAAACTTATCAAGCTAGTAAATGAAAGAACTAAAGCTGAATTCTTGTCCCTCTCTCACCTCCTTTTGCAAATGCTCTGCCAAGTGCTAAGTGTGTTAATCTAATTACGTAGAGTATTGACAGTGCCTGTACATCTCTCTTGTTATTTCTTCACATGGACTAACACGTCTGCTCGCTGCTTGTTACTTAACACACTGTTCCCTTATTAAAACATTGACTTTGTAGGGAATGATATCCCGGTTGGCCCAAGTCTTGTCTGAGACAATGTATTAGACTTAACACATTGGTTGAAGACTAAAATGAGTCTTTAGCCACACTAGAGTCTCCTCGCAAGAACAAATGTATATGCATCGATTTATGTGGACAGATCATACAATTGTGTACCTTCTTAAACAAGCAAAAAGAGGCATGGTGCTTTATCATGCATCTGAAATTTTGACTTTTGACACCTTACGTACAATCTTCTAAACAGAACATTTCCATGACTTGGGCAGGGCTGACCTGAGGAGAGAAAAGAAACACAATGCCTATCTACCCTCCACCCCCACCCTGATAACCATGGCCCACTTCCCACACCCCACACACACACCCCTTAAACTTTAACATAAATACGCTCAAAGTTTATACAAAAAAAATATTTTTGCTCACAGCTTTATTACACATAAATTACTTTTTCAATTATTACACATTTTAAATAAACCAAACCAAAGGTCCCAGGACGGTGACCCTACTTCAACACTCAACAACCGCTGTATCGGCCACTAGCCCTCCAAACAATCGGCTGAGTGAGTACTACCACCACTACTACCACCGACTGTGACAAAGAAACTGCAAATACCAAGAAAACAGTAAAACAAAAAAGGGAGAGGGAGAGGGAGGACGGGTCGATTCTTCCTCTGAAGAGGATGACGTCCGCCGTTCACTGGATGTCACTACCGCTGAACTGCTGGGTCGCGACTCCTCCTGCAGGCCCGCTCCTGCACCGAGGTACCCTGGCTGGGGATGCTGATTTAAAAGAAACAATTGGAACTCTTACACACAATATAAACTAGTGTACTATTGACTGCTACTTTCCCAATGATTCCAATCTATCTATATATAAACTGATATAAACTGAGGCCTAAAAAACAACAAATAGGTTTTGAATTCCCTTGAGTTGAAAGGCCCCCATACACCTTACAATCTTTCCATACAATTTCTATACAATCAGATTTTGTTCTACCAAAACCATGTAATATGAGGACCTTTCTTATCCTTCCAATCACTATGTATTCAATCAGGGAGGCCACTATACTACACAATTGTTGGTAGATCTAATGGAGATTGTATGAATCGATCTTAAGGTGTATGGGGGGCTTTACTTTAGGTCCAAAATAATTTTTTTAATAAAAAAATCAGGAAGTGACAATCAGCTTACAAGTACCCAGCCTTATACATATAAGTGTCCAGTGCTTACCATGTAACGGCTTGTTCACATTTAATGCGTTGCAGTATAGTACCGCAGTGCTGGGAAGCTAGGGTCAACCTAAGGTGCACAGGTTTCAATAGCAAATCTGTGTACCTTTTACACTAGGCCTGTGCAGAGTGTCTGCCGTGCATTACCGAATACGCCCAGCAACATACATTTTTGTAGGCGCAGCACAAACATCTCCAATGAACTTGTATGGGAGATGCATTTTTCTTTTGCCCGTTATAGGCATTATCGGCAAAAAATGCAACTGCAAGCTCAGCGTGGCTAGTGTGAAAGGGCGCTAAAGGTTGCCACTTGGTGTCACAATCTGAGATTACCATCAGATTAAAGTAGAAGAGGAAAAGAACTCTATGTGTACATAGGGTCTTTGACTAGGGCTTTAGCGACACATATATATGAACATGGCTAAATGGCAAGTCATTTATTTATAAAACATGATTTTTATTAAATTAATAATTAAAAACAATTTTCACATTGAAGACACATTTCTTTATACATAACATGATTCAATCTGACAAGTTTTTACAGTTTTTTACATTGGAGATTGTATGGATTGATTTAAATGCTTTAGATAATTAATTGGAGCCCTTAAAGTCCCCATTGCCCCTGATTTTTCAGGGGAACTCTTGATCTGGGTCTGTGGGCCTATGCTCACTTTCCCAGTGATATATTTTTTGTATATGATTTAAAGGCAACTAGCTGGCTGACCAATGTTGATTAAGATGAACAGGGTAGGTGTCAACTTGTGGATCTCTCACAGTCAACAGGTCAACAGAAAGGTAATACACATTTTCTTTCCCTTTGAAAACTTTGAAAACTATTGTACTACATAAAAATATTCAAGCTTGATGTAAGCTTTCATGGACAGAAACACTGATCAAAATTGCAGATATACAGTATATGGCAAATTATTTGGTTGAATATTCAAAACCAGTAGAAGCAGCAAATAACAAAGTGAAATGTTTTCTTCCTGCAGTAACCTACAGAAACCAATCATATTTTACTTTACTGAAAGTAGTACAAGATGGATTCTGGTTTGTTGCTATGGGAATTGCACTTTGCACCTAGCTATGTGTTCCTTGTGTGGTTCTACTAAATATGTTCATCAGACTGTATAAATTGTTAAAGCTACACATTGTGTGCACCCTGAGCTGATTCTTTTTTTCAGGAAAAGACATTAGTCTGACAGTGTGTGTAGCAGGTCACGCTGTCAACTTCTGTTATGTTTCCAGCATGAAGTGACAGATTTATCCACATCTACTTGGCTTTTCCTCAATAACCCGTTCGCTACTAGAGGAGTCAAAGGAGTCATTTGATAGACCTGTTTCTGTATTCTGTAGGATACATGTGAATGTATATTATTTTCATAATAATCCCACTTTTCGGCTGCATCTTGTTATGACTCGCAAGGGGTGATTGTTTCTTTTTTTCCCTTGCCTTAGGGTTTAGGGGTGCAAAGGTAGAAATTTATCAACCTGATCCCTTGGTCCCTTGGAGATTACTTAATTTCAATGTCAGCCTTGCTTCCAGCAGACTCCAAAAAAGGGCACATGGGGCTAAACTATTTATATCTCTAAAGCCCCCATACACCTTAAGATTGATCCATACAATCTCCATTAGATCTACCAACATTTGTGTAGTATAGTGGCCTCCTTGATAGAATACATAGTGATTGGAAGGTTTAGAAAGGTCCTCATATTACATGGTTTTGGTAGAACCAAACATGACATGCTGTGGAAATAATTTATATATAAATAAACACAATTTATATAGTTGGGATAGAAGAGTATACCCCCCATACACTGATCGATACCAGTAGAATCGATTACCCGATGAATCGCAACATGGTGAGCGTTCATCGATTGACAGGAATATTTGAGCACCACTTTCGATGCTTTGGATGGGTATCGACACGTGTATGGGGCTTTACATAGAATTAATAATGTTTGGCATTCATTTGCATTCTAAACCTTCCTCTGCCATACTCTTCCTACGTTTTGAAACTCAGGTGGTCAACCTGACTTTTATAATGTTATAATATGTATATAATTTATATATATTGTACACAATTTGTATACAAGTATACAATATACAAGTACACAGTAAGCTATAAAAAAATATGTTTCATATAGTTGTGTTAATAGATTATATTCTAATTTGGTATAATTAATGTTCCAATTTGGGGAAAACTTCTTATATTATATAATTGTCTTCCAACACATTTACCAGATTTCAGCACTGACCAAGGAGTCAGAGTATGGAGTCATGGTATTCCATTCCATTGAACACAACATTTCCTTTATGTAATTATATAATATAGAATGTATACTTAAATGTCTGATAGAGGGCACATGGTTGGAACAAAAGAATGGGAGTGGAAACAGACCCCAATGAAGGACATAGTGGTCAGATCACAGAACCACAGTGTGTATTTGGTGGGGGACATGGGCATCCAAAACTCAATGTTGTATACTGGACAAAGTAAAAGAAAGGTAAGGGACACAGGCCACCAGAATACGTCTTCTTTTGGGGGGCACTGCCGTTGTTGTTTTAAAGGAACCGAGCTCAGTATAGCCTAATGCAAAAAGGCTCCCATACACGTAATGAGCCGCAGCCGATTGTGCGTGTGAGCGCGTGGCCGACGGTCTGTGGATCGCCGACCCTGTCGCCCTACAGCTCGGTCGGCCAGAGAATGGACATGTCCGTTAATCTGTGGCCGATGCCATTAGTTTGAATGGGGACCGACGTCATCAAGCTGCACTCCACCCCTCATCTGTCGCCCCCCACTCAATACGTGTGACTCAGTTAGTCATTGAGAACAGAAAAAGGAAATGAGACAGCTCATTTCAACAGCAGGAGTTGTTTCCTCTTAAAAAAAAAGTTACTGTTGTCCACCATTTGACACAGCTATAATGCATATCTTAAATTCCCCTCCGTAGTCTCCTAAATAGCCCTAGTGAAGTGTGTAACATATGCTACCCAAATTTCATGTGGACTGGTGAATTAGCCGTCTTTGGCTGTTGATTGTGAATGAACAATGTGTTTATAACATATATTTATTTACCATGAAAAGAGTAACAAAGCCAATAAGGTGCTGTCAGCATGTGGTCCTCCAAACAGCCTTTATAGAGTATAGAAACCTTCCGTCTCCCAGTGAGTTCCTTACACTGGGACTAGGATGTTGGTGAGAAAAATGTGAGGGACAGCAATATGTCTTCCTGCATATTTACGGTTATTACATTATAAATTACATCACTAACACACATATAACTCACATGTATGTAGACAGCAACTCTCTTTTACACTAAGTGCTATGGACTTCAGCCTTACCTATAGTCTATAGCACCATTGTATAGTCTACTGTGAGCTCTTTATAGAAGCTCAGCTAAGATAGAACCTACTTGTGGTTGGAGAATATTTAGTATCACCCTTTGGCTCCAAGTCTAACACTCCCTGGGGCCTTTTTCTATTTCTCTGATTTCTGTTCCATCAGTAAGGGAGGCTCTGTAGCATGTGGTTGTCACCTGTATGAAAATACAGCTTGCCCTGGAATGCCTACTCATGTGGACTAAAAACTACCTTTTTGATAATTAATCTACCAAGAGCTGGATGGCTGCTTAAATATGGTGATTAAGGTAGTAAGTTAAATTAGATCTCTTTTTGATGTATTTAGGTAAATATGTACAGTACCACGTTGACCCTTTTCACTAGCCAGACCCTTTTCACCATTTACCAAGAACTACCACCACTGGGCTAAAAAAATGAAAACATATGTAATTACCAGATTTATGAAGGGCAATACCAAAATGGTGACCCAGGGAAGGTTAGAAATAAATGGACCGTTTAACTGACCATAAGGCAAAAAAGAACTGTCCAAAATTCTAATAATAAGTATTATTTATAGTCTGATCAATGAAAGAATCCGAATAGGTTCAGATGGTAACATACTATAGATCTAAGAAGATAATAATTATCTAAAGTATCTATGAATTTTACTTTTTGATTTTCCAATTGTATTACAACACTTATTCACCTTCATCCTAAAATAGATATTTACATTCAAGAAAAAGCCTTTTAGATTCATTGAGCTAATAAATCTCATCTAAAAAGGTCCCATGCTGGGTATTCAGCATATGAAACCAGGCCTGCCTGTTTGCTGAATATTCATTAGTATTTGTTTATGTAAAGAAGCATTTGGATGGTGTACAAGCCTAAGGGTCTGTGTTCGTGGGCATCAAATGCATAGAACAGGTCCAAATGAATGAGTCTATAATGAGTAACTGTATCCAACACACATTCTCTGGTCATGGGGAACAGATGTTTTATCCAGCATGTCATATATGAATACCAGTGTAAGTAAATAAACACAGTGTTTTGCAGTTAGCAACCAAGATAATTAATTTAATGTTTTCATGCATGTCAATCTAGATGCTGATTTTGTTTGTTTTGTTCACACCTATCTATGCATTATGTTTGTGCCTATGAGGAGATGCACGTTGTGGTGATTAGTGCAGGTGTTGTACCTGTACATCCTTATGTGGTACCCACACATGATGACATCAGTTGATAGTGAAGAAACACTTTTTCCAATATTTATTTTGCACATATAGTTATTTACAAAAAATATGTGAAGGTTTACAACTAGACCCCCTCCTAGGCATTGGACAGGCAAAAAGCGGCCATGTTTTAGATTGGCATTGGGTCTGGCAGAACATGAGAAGAAGGACCAGCAAAATGATGCCTTGAAGGCTTGTCTCCACATGTCTAAAGGTGGCCATATATGGGTCAATGTTTGTTCAATTGATGAACCCTCGAGCACAGCGTGATTACGTCACCAGCCAAGCCTTCAAGGCATCATTTTGCTGGTCCTCTAACGTTTGATGATTGAATGGAGAACCAATGAGCACCACTTTGCTCAAGTGATCCCATTCGATACTTTTAAATCATCAGGCCGCAATAGATTCCCAAACAATCGATCACCGCGAACGTGCACAGTGACCGATTGCTCTGGAATTGATTGAAAAATCAACCCGTGTATGGCCACTTTAAATCCAACCCAAAATGTCAATGTCTAGCAAGCGCAGCCCATTGTATACAGGCCAGCCCCTGAGCACTTTAGCTTTCCTGCCCAGACCAGGCCTCTGAAAACTTGGCCAAGCCAGTGATGGTAATGTGTGTGCACTTTCTTCCCCATCCTAGCCATAAGCCTAATATAGGTAGAGCACAGACTTATTGCACCCCCCCCCCTTTTTTTTTCAAATCAGTGCCTGATGCCTTAAATAGTTTTGGTTGTAGATGGGGGGGGGGTTATTAATAGAGAAAAAATAAGCTAAAATGTGTAATTTTATGTCATTGTTGTGATGCAGTTGCCATGGACAAAAAAAATATTCTTTTAACACAAACACACTGTAATTTGCAATTGTGAACTCATATAATGGATATAATGGGGATGACCATTGATCAGCACTATCCACATTACTTTTAGATTTAATAATATTATACTCAGTTCTACTTTTCTTTCTTTAGATTTTGGATGGCAGAACAGGCAAAAACGGGAAGCATCAATGTTTTTAATGGGATACAGGAAACTGGTTAATGTTATATCCTGCTCACAGAGCCTTTTGTGAGTTTCAACATTCCAAACATTTCACCATTGCAATAAAAATCATGATAAGGAAAAAAGTCCTGTGTGAGTGTATATGGCTGACAATTCTTCACATGGACTAAACAGACATTGTGACGCTGAACTAATCACGATGCTACAACTTTTTACTAGTGTAACTGGCCACTTCATTCAACCACAGACACTTCAAAGCAAAAGGCACAAGCTTATAGTGCAAATGGAAATTCTGTGGGCACCATGAAAACCTATTTCCTTTACTCTTCAATCGTCTCCTATTTTATACTTTTTGTGCATTTTTTTTTGTGGATTATGATATAATGATTTCTACTGAAACAGATATATGAAGGCAAATATTACACAGTTACATATAGAGTGCCATTGTCATGTATTATTTATGATTATGTTATTGCTTTAATTTAATTAGCTTCTTTTTGCTGTTTACTAACAAGCAATTCCCTCCCAATGAAATATAAAAAAAGAAGTGGAGTAGAGTTTGGTAGAAGAGAACGAGCTTGTTACTTATCTTCGCCTATATTAGATCATAGTGCCTGAGGCATCATGGCTTCATAATATAACATTGATTGTGTGTACAAGTTTATTATGTATTAGGTCTATTGTGCTCTTCTTATAAATACACGTCATTCATAATAACATTCCATATGGGTTGAAAAGATAATTGTGAAAAAAACATTTCACTGAGTAAAGGAAACAAAAAAGTGAAAGAGGGGCTACCTTCCAAATCACCTAAGGCCCTACTTCTGCCGCCCTCCCTGATTTCCTATTCCCACAGCCATACATATAAAGAGAGGTTTAAGCTTGTCTCCTGCCTTAGGCCATCAGCCCTTCAGTGTTCCTTATCAATGGGATAAAATGCAGGCATGGTGCCTGGGGCAGCATCAGCTAACACTGCTCTTTTCTGCGTGTAGTCCTCTTTTAGTAAACCTACTCCTCTGCAGAGCCTGAAGAAGGTTATCACCGCAGCTTCAGCCCCTTGCAGCTTCTCGGGTGGGAGACTACATATTCGCCCCGTGGCTATCAATATGGCTGCTAAATCTTATTGCTGTATTGCAATCAGCGCAGCGCAGATTAAACACTTATTGTGGCTAGAAATTCATTTAACAAACACCCAAATCCTCTCTGCCAATAAACTGGACCCTGCGTTAACCCTTTCACGTCAATGCATCCTCACAAGCATGTTGTGGACAGCTTGAAAACAGACAAAAGAAAGCATGTAGTAATTGTATAGATTAATATAAAATATGATATAGTCTATAAAATGTATTCTATAAAATTTCATTTTCCTTAGTTTTTTTTCAAAAAGTTTAATAATATTTGCAGCTATAGGATAGGCTGGTCCTTTGCACCAATGATTTTAGTTTAGATTTAATAGTTTGTTGGTCAGTCTCTTATCATATTTACTTGACTCATTGTTCTTTGTGTATGGTGATTTTTTTGAGGCAATAGTTTTCTCTAATAAATGTATTGAAAATATTGAGCATAACAGTGGGAAAATTGTCTACATATAGACATGCATAAAACCAAATGCTTTAAACAAATATTTGCAAAGCAATTTACCTATATAGCTTTGGGAATAGAGATGGTCGAATTTTTCGACTTGCTACATTTGTGAGCTGATTGCAAAGCCCCTGAACATGGTATCATCATCAAACTTGCTGGAGATGCAGAAAAGGGTTGGGGGAATATTTGAAAAAAAGAAGTTTTGCTCTAGCACATGTACCTTTTGCATAAATTAAGTTCAAAGTTAAAGTCGAAATTCCGATTTTCGAAATTTTTACTTGACTTTGAACTTCATTTGTGCAAAAACTTTTTGTGTTAGAGACATACTTTCTTTTTTGTAGTATACCCCCAACCCTTCTCTACATCTCCAGCAAGTTTGGTGATGATACTATGTTCAGGGGCTTTGCAATTAACTTGAAATCGGCGAAATGGTCGAATTTTTTAAATAAAATTCGACCATCTCTATTTGGGAATACTGGCTTGCAAAAAAAAGACGATAAGAAGTACTTGCACATTCCTACAGTAGATTTCAGTGCCCCTGACCTGCTGGTTTGATATGATCAGGCAAGGCTTCAGCACTTATGTTAGGGCCAGTACCTTTTGCCACTTTCAAAATAGAAAGCTGGTAACTACTATAGTGAAAACAAAACTTTGTATCATCTTTTTGTATTGACAGGTTGCCTAAGGTTTTGGTGGTACCCAAATGTTTGATGGTAGCTGTTAGGAAAAACTGTATAGAAATATGTATATAATATATAAAATGTGCCCATATCCATGATTCATGCACTTGGCCATGCCAAGAGCTTATCGTGTGTTTTAATAGGCAGGGGAGGGCTGGAAAGGGGGGCAGGGAGGCAGTTGCCCTCCAGGCTGCCCCTGGCGGCCTTAAACCAGTGCTGTACAAGCAGCTGTTGCCGGCACCGGCTGTTGGCACGGCTCAGATCCCTCCACGCAGGCCCGCCACAACTGTCATCTATCACCACCGCACCCCAGGCCCCACAGAGCTTATTCAAGTCAAGAAGTGGAAATGGAAGGAGTGAGGGACTTACTGTGCATGCCCCTCTTTGTCCCAATCTTCACCATGCGTATGAGATGAGAAGGAATGACTAAGAGGCTGGGGGCTGCTGGGGTGATGGAGAGGCTGAGGCTGCTAGGGGCAGAAGGTAAGTGGCTGCTGGGGGTGATGGAGAGAGGCTGAGGCTCCTGGGGGTGATGGAGAGAGGCTGTTGGGGGCTGATTGTATCATATTTGTCTTGCTTCATAACGTCAAAATCCGTTATAAAACAAGGAAAATTTGGGTGTGGATGGTGAGCTTATTTGGTGGTGCAATGGGCCACTTGACTGGATTTGCCCCCCAGGACTAAGGCTGCCAGCCCTCCCCTGGTGATAGTTGTGCATGGGTGGTAATTGGGCTTAAATGGAGCATAGGATTAGGGCCTCCCAATACAAAAAATTAGATGCTTTCAGGTTAGGGTGGTATTGCTTGTTACAATATGCTTTAAAGGCAAATGCATTGAGGTTGAGGCCCATTCAGAATAAGTGACACTACATTACACTGAAAAACTGTATGTTGTATTGTGACACATGTTCTTACTCACATTATTGTAGTTAATGGTAACACACAATCAGATAAACTGTTTACCACACATTTGAAATAGCAGGTACTGGAAAATGGGCTTCAAACAGATATTGGTAATTTAGTAATTTTTTCTTTTTCATGATGTTCAATAGATAGAAAAGTAACGTTTATAAATGATTAACATTTTGGTCAAGTGCACATGAATTTTTGCATAAAAATTCTTTAAAACAAAAAAAAATGTTATAGGTGCCCTATAGTAATATAGCCTCTGTACATCTTGCCACATCACTTCATATGTTAGAGACAAAGAAGGTGAAATCCCTCATCAGAACAGGTACCATATTTTCTAAACATTAATATGCAGGGGGAAAATGCTTGCTTCTTCTAGTGCAAAAGTGTGGGTGGTCGCATCTTTACTCTCCACCCAGAAAGGCAACAAGCAGGTGGTTCTTCCATCTGCAGTGTATGTAAGCTGGACTCAAGCTTCCCAGCTCACATGCAGGAAATAGTGCCTTTAATAGTTTCCCTTCTTCCTTAACACCTGCCCTGCTGGTCAGAACACAGAGCTTCAACCAGCAGAGTGGGAAAAACCCAAAGTATTTTTGGGGGATCAGACGCTCTGCAGTATAGGACGCGCTCGAATGGTCCAAAAAATACGGTATATTTTAGCTTTATCTAAATATTGTAGACATACAGTTCTACCATGATTCCAAGCACACAAAAAGTTCCTTTATATTTGTTTAATATTATCACTGCATATACAAATGATATGAAATACATAACACTTTTTATGTGTTACATTGTATATGTTATTTTACAGCTGTAAAAGATAAAATTATTACATAATGAATAATATAGAACAATGGAAATATGTGATTTACTGGACAACAGAGACATTTACATATTATTCTGCATTTCATATATATATATAAAAAAAGGAAAACAGACTGTTCAACAGTGTGATAGACACAGACTGGAGTTGTCTGCGACAATATACTTTACTTCATTCTTACATATCTACTGACACCCATGAAAATAGATATTTGGTTGGTAGCAAGACGTAGTACTGACAATTCTCTTCTTCCAGATAAGTTATATAATAATAGATATTTGCAGCAAACCCATTTAAAATAAAGGAACAGAAATCAATGTCACACATAGACGTGGGGTGTTTGACTTTCTACAACAGAAGGTGAATTTAAATATTGGTTCATTTTTACTTTTTATAGCTATATAATTCTTCTTATTCTTCCAGATGGTAATGTGAATGCAGCTGATACAAGTTTTGTGAGCTACAGAAGTGGACTGGAGAGCTTAAAAAAATATACACCTAAATAAATGATTGTTATTATTGTTAAATAGATCATTTATATCTAGAATATTGTATTTTTATCTTGATAATAATATATTGTAACTTTAGATACGGTAGTTTTAAAAAGAAAAAGTCTATATAATACTCACATTAAAAACTTGGTGCACACAACTATTTAGAGAAGCACTGCAAAACCCGTTAAGAATATTGTTTAAATATATACATACTAAATCCCCTGTTGAACTTTCCCAGATTTCTGATGCACCAAAGTGCAGCTTTCTCTAGCTCCTACTAACTCAGTAGGGGTACATACAGCCTGGAGCATAGCAGAAGGTTTACAATGTTACTGATACATTGTCGGGCAATGTGTGAGGCTTGTCACCCTTTGAAAAGAAAGTGCCAGAGCTTAAAAAGTAAATATTAATAAAAAATACTTTCAAGCAGCGTGCAACGTTTCCTAACTGTCCCTGCTCTCAAAAGTTTCCATTATTGGAGCGCCATGTTTAATATTAATATATTTCGTTCTACATCTTTAAAACTCAATTCTAAATCCAAATAACGAAAACCTGACACTCCTGACCCTCATTATAATATGTATGCGACAAGTGAGTTCTACTCAGCCTAATTCTATGATGGAGCTTTCCCTGCATTACAGCCAGAAACAAAACATGCCTATATAACCGTGCACATATTCACCAAAGATAACGCAAAATCTACATAATACTCAAAATCATAGCATATTTGTCTGTTGCATCTTGCTAATACACTTTACTTTGTGCTTGCGCCATGACATCTCCTTTAATGATGACAGTAGACTAGTAGATTATAACAGTTGTGTTTGACATGATTAAACATTGAGCAGCTTTGTCTGCAATTCTTACCACAAGACTCTGAACAATAGATACCATGGGTGAGTTCACTTTTTAAAATGATTTTTCTTAAGTAACCGACTATACAAAGTAAACATTTAGAAACCTCAATCAATGTTTAGAATTTGCTGCTGGTTCCAGTATGGGTAAGCACATGCCACAGAATTTGCCAATTTTTGGTAAAACAGGCATAAGCTACAAATGAACAAAAAATATTGACAGGATGACATAGATCCATTTGTCTTTTTCTTTCCTTCTGTCTTAAGGTCAAGAGAACTTTGGAATGAAATATGTAGTTTCCATGATATAGCAGAGGTATGGTTTTATCTTCCTGAATGCTTATGCTGCCTCTTTGGTAGGTGACTTGTGACCATGCTGGATGTATCTCAAGATCTCTTTGCGGTTGTCAAGAATAGTGTCAAAGCTTTCTTGAAGCCTGTTCTGCTGATCCTTAACCCGCTGCTGGAGGCCTCTGATCCATCTCAGGAGAGCCAGTCGTCTATACATAGTTAACTGTGCATGATGTTTCTCCTTTTCTAACTCCTTTAGCTTTTCCTTGTCTTGCAGACTTTGGAAAGCTTCTGTTAGTGTTTGTGTAAGAGATTCTGAGTCTGTTGAGGAGTCATCATCAGAGTTCTCCATTTCAGGAACCTCCTGTTGTGTGGACGTTGGGGCTGGTGGATTGACATCATCCCATTCGTCAATAAAGATACTGTCAGGGCTATCAATGCTAAGTGAACTGCTAGCATAACCATTGTCTTCTAATTGTGAACTTGCCCATTCATTGCAAACACTTGAGTTATCTTTAGGTGTATCTCCTCCTAGCCGCATAATTTCTGCCCCTTCAGGTGGGCTTCTAACCTCTTCTTCTGATGAAGACAAACTAATACCTTCAGACTTGGCTACTTTCAACTGTGCCATCACCATTTTCTTTTGGTGGTTTTTGGTCCTGTTGTCTTCTGAAGCTATTATGTCTCCTTCTTCATTTATGTTCTCTTCTTTGTCTTCTCCTTCTATCTTGTCTTGCTTCCAGTTTTCATTTTTATCATAAGCTTCTTCTAGAATATTAAAATTGGTATCCTGCTTCCTATCTTTCACATTAACAAATGAAAGGGTTCCCAAAGATTTTGCCTCGAAAAATGGAGACTGATGAGCACTGGCCTCTGATTTCTGTAATGCATACATGTCAGATGAAAATGTTCTTCCTCTTTTACCTGGACAAACAGCAAAATGAGTTAAATGTTTATCATGACACATTGCAATTCACAAACATTTTACAAAAATAATTGCCATTTAATATGAAACTCAATTTTTATAAAAAATATTCCTCTGAGAAACACTTTGTACATTTCAATCATTAAAACTGTTTTTACTCTGATCTGATAAAATTGTTATTAATTTCAAAATATCCTGATTAAATTGTTATTATTTTCAAAATATCCTTGTCCCCACGCGGCTGGCTACTTCCATTCAATTGCACAGCCCTGTCCCCACTTAGGCAGGCAGCACAGTTGTGGCCGCTGTCTGAAATGTGGGTCCCCTTGTTTTTGGCCACGAGTGGCTGCAGCCGATCGCCACGAATCGTGCCTATAGACATGAATGGACACGATCTGGGGCCAGCCACCAAAGTGGGGACAAGCCCTTAGACTGATTTCCACATAGTAGGTTCTTGAATACTCAAATTTGGAAGGTTGCATCTTGCTAGGTAAGAAAATGCCTTAGAGTGTACACCAAAATTTAAATTTCATTGCAAAGAAATTAAAAATTTTCACTTATATAACAGAATATAATTTACATCAGTAAAATGGTTAAACAGTAAACCATGGTAGGAATCACCAATATACCTGGAACCTGCTTTGAGATGGAGGTCATCAGAAGGATAGGTATACTTCTAAAATCAGAATACACAACATCAGAGTACTGAGAAAGACCTGCCACTAATTTTTCTACCCAATCGATTGCTTCCATTGCGGGTATGCTAGTAGAGGTCTGGCTCAAGGAAGAATGGCTTCTCACCTCCAAAAGATATCAGTGGCAGCCTTAGGTCACCCAGACATTTTCCAGTATACTTGTTTACCAGACACTTTCCTCTCCCTTGGTCATGTCTTCTGTTCTGTAGCACCTCTCCTGGATCCTTGGCTACACATATCTCAGCATCTTCATCAACCTCTCAGTGCTGTGGGAAGTTTAATGATTGCAGTTGCCAGGGCAGGCCAAAGTAAGTTTAACACTTTAGCCTTTTTTTGCCCTCTGCCCTTGCTGTGTGTACTATATATATATATATATTTTATCTGTACAACATTGCCACATAATTTGACACTCATATTACTCGCAGCATGCCATATACTATGGTCGCCACTGCCTAAGCTGTCTATTATCCTGTGCTGACCTTGGGTAATAATGGATGTGACTGTAGCTCAGAGAAGGTGACTGGTCTTGCTGGGTCTTTAGAATGTTACATTAAAGTGAATTTAAACTAAAAAGAAACACAAAAATAAACAAATACACATTACTCAACTACATTGGGTGTTCATCCAGGGACAGTGACCCCTAAAAAAAACAAAAAACCCTTACCTTTTCTGGATGCTCGCTCCTGCACCACCATCCCAGGAGTGGCCGCCTCCTAGGCTTTAAGATGGAGGAGCACCATACACCAATCCGCATCTGAATTGGGTAGCATTCCATCCCTCCGCGTCACCCGATTCAGATGCTGGTGGCTGCGGAAGATGGTAAATATGGCAAAAGAGACATCAGAAGTGACGTCTAACTTCCCATATTCCCTTGGGGCTGCTACAGTATGATGTCACAGGGGAGCTGGAGCATCAGCAGATTTTTACAGATTTACTAGGCAAGTATTTGACATTCAACCTGCGATTTGCACCTCTGGTGCCGATAATAGAAGGCAAAATTGGAGGTTGGTCAGTCCCCTTAAAAATTTTTTTGATGTTTATCATACAGTACAAATCTTAGTGTTAAAACCATAACCATCAGGCTTCCATAATGGGAGGTAATAACTCTTTTTTGAAAGTTAAAAAAATTACTGTTTATTTAAATAGAAAGGTAACAGTTAATAATATTGCAGCCCAAAGCGGCTTGTATAGCAATGATACATATAAGTAATTGGATGAATGAACTGTATTGGGAATTTTCAAACACACAGACATGAGTGAGCAGATTTACATTCAATAATGCCTGATACCCATCAAATCGTGTTCAAAATAGTACCTGCAGTGCAAAATTACACTAGTAAGAAACAACAATGTGTGCATGTAGTGGGTGGTAGGTGATAGTAAAACACAGGTTTTCATAAATACATTTGGGAGAATATCTTTCATCAATGCTCATTTGTTTGTCTGCTCACTGTGGACATTTATGCTTCTATTTATTGTCATATTTATAAGTAGAGATGAGTAAAACATTAAACATCAGTGATTCACCCAATCTGCTCAGCAGTATAATTAATACAGCTGTCATTGTTTTATTTTTCACAGTTTGTTTCATAAAAAAAAAACCAGAACATGTTCAGACCCTGAATAAAGATGCCATCCTAGTACAGAGATCAAACATGATTTGGTATATTCATGAGTAGAGAGCCATGAGAATGCAGCCCCCTTACACAATAATGCCAGTTTATGTTATCAGGTTGGGTACACCAAATAGTAGGACCACAAAAGGTCATATGTTTCAAAGCACCGGTCTGATGCTAAAGGGCCTGGGCTCTTCTTCCCTTCTGACATCTCTAGTCCAGTTGGCTTCCTTCCTGTTCACCACCACAGTTTCTCTGTCCCTATTGGGGAAATTTACAACCTCGGTATATCTTGGTAAACACCGAAAGTAGGGGAAAACCCTAATTTTTAAGTTGTCATCAGGCTACAGGATAAGAAGAATAGAATATAAATATTTAGGCTTGATCTAAGCAATATGTGTGATTTATATATTAATCACAACTACCATATTTTGAGGACTGTGAGAAGCACTTTTTCCTATTAAAATAAATCGGAAAATGTCTGTGCGTCTTATGGTCTGAAATTGAATAAAAAAGTATATGTATAAACATCCTTGGAGCACTAACTCTACATCCCAGGAGGCTGGAATTTGTCCCATTCCCTCCAGCCAAGCCAAAAGTCCTCTGCCAAGAGAGAGATCATTACTGCATTAGTATAAGCAGTACCCATTCTTCGAACATACTGACCAACTTGTCGAAAGACACATTTTACAATCTAGCACTAACATCTAGTCCATGAGCAGCTATTTACATATAGGAGGAGAGACGAATCTGTGTCACATAATTGTTTTAATGCAATTGAGAATGTAAATACACAACTAATGCATCAACATTATTTCGTCTTAATCAGCTTTTACTGTTGTGAGCTCAGTTTGTTGCTATATATATATGATGTGACTCCTTCCATATGTAAATAGCTGTGTAAAAGTTGGGTAACACAGACTCATCTCTCCTCCCATATGTTAATAGCTGTGCATGGGTAAGTTGTTATTTTCAGAATGTGAAATGGGACTCTCTAAAATCAGGACAGAGGGTTCAAAGAATTGGTGCTGCTAGTATGTAGACATCCTATAGTTTCAGCCCTGCACACTCTGCTGGAACTAACCTCTGGCTCCTAGCAGTGGCCCTTAGCTGGAGAAATATAGAGTGAATACTGCATACCCCAGCCCTTCACACTTTGCTGGAACATGCTGGACATTCACCGCAAGTGTGAGTTTCTGCACCTCTGACTTTTTTTCTTCAAAACTACGGAATGCATTTTATAGTAAAAAACATATAATATTTAGTTCCGTACCATGCATTGGGTGGCAAGTAAACAGGGCCTTACTACTTTCCAGTCAAAAAAACCCACACAAATAAAAGAAGTAAGAGGTAGTAGTACATCTACAACATGTAAATCTGAATAGGCCAAAATGGAGGCATGATGTATTGTGAAAGACTCAATTTCTATATCTCTATTATTCTAGTTAGCAGTAACTCACTTGCCGTTATGATCTTCATCAATAAAACAAAATGTATTAATAGAATAGAACACAAACATATAATGTGAACTTTTGAATATTTGTTTTGTGGTAGTTTTGCCAAACTTAGTATCCATTTACATAGCTACATGATATGCAAATGTAAATACAATTAAATACTAAAAACAGGTAATGTTTGCCTAACACATCAGTAAATTTGGGGCAGGACTATATTGGGTTGCCTTCTGTGAACTGCTCCGCCTGACTGCCACTGGAATGATTTATGTTCCATGTTTATTTAGAGTTATCAAACAGCTATTTTCTTCAAGATACTTTTCAGCATTTAATGTGAAAGTCACATGAATATTAGGATACAGAAATAGCGTCTCTGAAGAAATTAATAAAAGAGGCCTTTGTTTCTTTCATAGCCACAAGGATCTTTGACACTCCCTAAGTAGAAAAGGCCACTAATCCCACAACAAGAGGGTTTCTGTTATCTAAAGATGTTATCCTTTCTAAAATCCTTTATTTTGTAGCAGGGATGGTAAAGAATTTATCACATGCTGTATACATATGTCAATATCATGTTTCTCAAAGAAAAACAAGTTCCCTCATTACTAGATATGAAATAACTTTCTGCCATTGTTATTTGATTTTTACAATTGTTTTTCTTTTGCTTTATATGCCATGAAGGTTTTTCAGAATTTGGGGTTGTCAGAATAAATGGATTAAGGCCAAACTATTATATTACATATATTGCAGACTGGTATATACAAAGCTCAAATGGTATCAGAACAGCTTGACAATGTAACTACTTTATTCAACTTGTTAAGGCTTTTTTGTGGATGCCGTAAATTTAAGCAGACATTGATAGTGTACCAACCCATACGAACCGTCCAAGGAATGATAAAATCATGCATTTGGGGGAAAAAGGGTGGTAGGTTAAAGTGAACCTGTCACTGCTCCTTCAGGTTAAAGTAGCAGGTTCTCTTGATATTCCTTTGCATTCATACTTACCATTTCTATGCTAGGAGTATGGATTGTAAAATTTTGAAAAAAGCTGAACAAAAAATTGTGGCACCCATCCACCACCCCTTCCTCAGCTAGACTCCTAAGTTTAATGCCTTTGTTAAACCTAATATTGAGTTCAGGAGAGTATAATTCCCAATAATTGGCAACTCTGATGGAAAAAAGGGACTATACCCAGAAATGCCATTTCACAGAGCTCTATGCGATGTGGGCATAGTAGGCACCTGTGCTGAAGGGTCATCTTAAATTAAATGCAAAATGATGGGTTTGTTCCAAGTATTCAATGTTAGAAATTTATTAATTAGAAAAATTAGGAGTATGTCACAATGCAGTATTGAGTACAACAAACTCAATGGTGCTGGAGATGCAAGGACCTAAGACACCTATGCTTGGTGGTTATCACTGGCAAAAGCCATGGGCAGCCGCATGTGCCGATTGTCATGAATAACTCCATTGACTTGTTAAAAGAATGAGTCGGATGGACAATGCTAGATGATGCCCCCTGCTCAACTGGATCAGGTAAACAATCTCAAACTTGGCCACTTTTGATCATGAAAATCTACCTTGAGTCACACTCGGGAATACCACGGAGGTTAATGGTAAACATAAGCCCAGCCACAAAATGCAAACCGCAGTGCACCTCAAAGTGCAGCACATTGTGTTTGTGTTGTGGCTTGACAGCCTACACGGTACATTCAAATCAGATCGGTATGGAAAGAGTAAATAATGGCAGTTCCTTATGCGGTCATATTGGAACATGAGGTTGGATCATATTGCTTGTGTTTGATCTCACACAACACAAGGTTTTTGAAGCAGTATGTAGGTAAATACTCCAGTACCTGCCATATGGAGCTTTATCATAAGCCAGGCGTGTAAAGGAGGAAGGGGAGGCTCCTTCCTGTAGTGATTGCTGGTGCTGAAGGACAGCGACTAGCAGACATATACAGCTTCCTGCAGTGCCAAGTGTGTATGCAGTATATACAATGCTGAGACATCATCGCTCCATACTCTTAATACACTCTATAGAGATTGCGACATTCTCATCGCCCACTATGATGATCACATGGTTAAATAAATGAACATTTTTTAAAAATCACATGCATAGCATGATATAAAGAACATACAGAGATGATACATAACATGTGTTACACAGATCTCAAGCTATAGCTATCTGTAAACATCAACCTATCAGTCAAAAATATGAACCTCCCCCATATTATAGACAGACAGATATACAATATGGGCACACAAGTGCATAGCATAACACAATTCTTTATCATGGGTTTTAAATCTAAAACATAGGGACAGACATATAACTGCATCATGAAATATAAACATGGATATCTAATACATATTTCTGTTTATAAACATAGAAGGTATAACAAATAATATAGCTATATCATGGGATCGTGTTATCATGATAGGGAAAGCATAGGCATGGATATCAGTGCAGCTACCACTGCCATTGCCAGCTGTGCCACCCCCTGTGTCTTGGCACAGCTATGGTGACAACATAGGAGGGAGAGACAAGAGGGGCAGGAGGCTACAGACAGCAGATGTCATGTTGTCACCAGCACTAGACAGGGACAGACCTACCGAAGTGTCAGGCTGATCTCCTCCTCAGAATCCAGGCAGCTCCTCCTGCTCCAGATAAGGGAAGAGAACAGGAAAGCGTCAATGGTTACACACTTCCTATGGACTGGAGCAATGGAAGAGGCAGCTCCTGCACACTCACATCCAGCAGGCAATCGTCATTTCCTACAAGATAGCTCATTGTTCTCCTTCTTGTATCAGCACAGACACAGCTTCAGGTTATACTTCATTCCAGTACTGCAAAGTACCCATCCCATGCACTGTCTATTCACCCTTTCCTGGCCAGATACTCTGCATTTCTACTCTCATTAACCCCCTACTGTGCCCATAACTGTGTGCTGGGACTGTGCTTTCCATCTATTATATATTAACCCATTTCCCCTGTGCATGTTTGGTTTCTTCTTTCAGAAAACACTAAAGCTGGCCATACACAGATTGATTATTCAGCAGATCAATTAAAAATCAATTCCTTTTTACCTGAATCGATCGACAAAAAGTGATTGAAATAGATACCCTGTTTCCCCCAAAATAAGGCACCCTTACATTTTTGGCTCACGCTAAAATATAAGAAATCCCCCCCAAAATAATGCACCCCTGAAGATACAGTACTGTAACTCTAGGCAGGGTGGATCAGTGGGGGCAATCAATATGACACAGGAAGATCAGAAGGGGTTACTAAAATGGTAATCTCCCCCTTCTGAGTCTCCTATGCCATTTTGATTAACCCCTCTGATCAGTGGCGTAGCGTGGGCTTTCGTCGCCTGGGGCCGACCGGAAATTTGCCGCCCCTCTATTTGGTAGCTTCATGCAGTGTCGGTTGCCGGAGGCCTGAGTGGCATGGAGGGGAGTGCGATTGCATGGCGACTGGTGGACTCCCTGCATCTGTGCGTGTATTGGGGCTTTCACTCGTTTCTGTCAGTTTTTCCAGTGCAGTTATAGTTTCTTTGTGGTGGTGTCTAGTATGGTTTGCAGCGTCGCCTCTGGCGCTCCAACGTGTGTCCTGTGTCCTCTTTGCGTGGACGTGGACCGTCTGCGTGGGGAGGATGCGGGACACACACGCTGCTGCTCCTTTTTTTTCTACGTCTACGGTGGAGGGGGAGGAGTGGCAGCGTTCTGGTGTGCCGAGGGGGGTCGCCGAGTTTGCCTCGGCTGAAGCTGCGTGTGCGCAGACTTCAGATTTATGCCTATATTTTTTTAAATTTAAATATCATGGTGATTGCCGCCGCCCCTTTTGATAAGCCGCCCGGGGCCATGGCCCCCTCGGCACCCCCCTCGCTACGCCACTGCCTCTGATCCTCCCGTGTGTCATTTTAAGTGACCCCCCCACCATGATTCCCCAGTGCCGTATTCTTCTTCATGGAAAAATAAGTCATCATTGAGCATAAACACAAGGCTTAGGAAAGGAAATGACCTCACTAGCGGTCAGCTGGGAAAATGACACCCTTCTATTAACATGGAGGTCTATGGCACTCCCCTTCGCCGTCACCGATGATGCGAAAGGGGTGGTGCAAGAATTGAAAGGAGGGTTACAAGCGATGCCGAATCGCAGCAGCACAGGTACATTTTGACAATCCCAGCTTGTCCAGTTTGTTAACGTCTCAAACACTATGGGGTTTATCAGTTTTGAATCAATTACACTGTGTGCTGCTACAATCAATAGTTATTAGACTGACAGACAATATTTTAATTGCAGCCGATCGGATCTAAGATCGAGTGAGCAAAAGTCTATCGGTGAATGGGTAGTTTAAGGTCTCTTTTACATCACATGTACTGTGATGCAATGCGGCTTGATGTCACCGCAGGTCATCTATACATTTAGTCTGCTCTTCCAATTTGTTTTCTTGGTAATGGAAACCCAAGCGCAAGCAAAAAAAATTTATTTAAGTGAATGTTAAATTTTTCTATGGGAAATCGTTATACTTACAGACGTAAGTGGACGTAAAGGGACACAGTGAAAGAGCCCTATGAGGAAATTACATTACAAAGCCAGGTGAAGTCTACACAGCTGCTCAGAGTCATTGTTACAGGCCACGGTATCAGGTTAGGTCAAGAGAACCTGTCTCCCAAGAGAAAAGATAGATCAGGAGATGTGAGGGCCCTTTCACACTAGCGACTCTTGCTAACCGCTTCAATTACCTGCAAAAAAGCTGATTTTACAGTGTGCTATGCTTGCATACCCCATACAAATGTGTGGTGGATTATTATCAAATTATTAAATGGGGCTTCAGGGCATTGCGAGCAAACCCAGAGCTAGTTTGGAAGATGCCATACCGCAACTAATGTGAACAAGCCTTTAACCTTTTAAACCCTTACTTAATGTATCCTAAGGCCAAAACTCCACTACATTTGCCATCCCAGGTATAAGCCCATTGAAAATGAATGGGGTGCCCGTCAAATACGCAACCACTACTGTTGCATACATAGAAGAGTTCTAGCCTTACTTGTGGACCCTTTCACACTATGTGGATGCGGCTGCAGTTACATTTCTTTGCCGGTAATGGACACGCTAGCTGTAATGCTACCTGTCTGCTACCAGCGAAAAACAGAGTTTGCACTGCGCTTACATCTTGTATGGGAGACACTTGCAATGCATCTGAAAAACTGCATGCCACAGGTTACTGGAAACGCAAATGTGGAAACCTGTGTACATTGGGTTATTGCTAGCTGCTCTGTGTTGTGGTACTGTACCACACCTCAATGTGGACAGTGGAGTTTATTAATGCAATGGAGTTCTCCCAAATCTATAACCAGATTTCTGTTTGGCATAGCATCTGGTAGGCCTGAAAAGGGGGTGACAAAAAGCATGCCCCCCTTTTTTCAAGCAAAACCAGTGAAGGGGGATGACAAGCATGGAGTCTGGTAATGAATTGGCGAAGGGACCCTATACCCCTTTTTTTAAATCACCTTTATATCAATATAATCAGCCCTCCTTAGCATGATTGCACTACTTTGTTTTCTCTAAATCTTTGTTGCATGTAATAAGTACAATTATTTTATACAATACATAAATAATTCACTCTTTCAATTAAATAAGTAGTAAAACGGGTACTGGGTGACATAAAACACATTGGGTGCTGCCTACTTCAAGCTCTGCCTGGATATCTGACCGCTATCTGCCTTATGAGTTTATCATTCTATGTCTGGTATCCACAGTATAGCTGTAGTGACCAGAGTATACACCACATTTGTATATTTTTGTGAATTGTATATACTGCCCTGTGTCACCATGTTTTCTGTGAAAATGTGAATATCACTTTAAATCTTCTCTGCATTCCTCTATAGCAGGTGCAGGGAGGACTAATAGCTTCTAGCTTCCCGCTCTTTTTCTGGTCATACAATGTTACTTTTGAGATCTGCCTGGAGATAACTTACTGCCCTCCTCCAAGCAGAGGGTATAAATATACCTCCTTAGGCCCTCCTTAGCCAGAGTTGGGTTAGCTCCTGAACCACTTACAGCCAGTGCCGTGCAGCCTTTTTGGAGCAATCTCCTTCATTTTCCTGGGTTCTCCCGCAGGCCGTCCCATAGCAGTGCCCCGGACCAAGGACCCCCATCTGTGGTGACCGAAAGGGTTTGTCCCATGGACCAGGACTGCCTTCCCTCGAACGTGCCCGAGCAGATGGTTGCGGCTGCCGGTAGGTGCTATAGCTAGGCAGACGCAGGATTCCTCCCTACTCCACCTCACCTGTCCGCTATTTCCTTTTGCCCTTATCACTGGACTGTACCTGACCCCCTCTCACTGGGACGTGAAGCCATTATTCTCCCTGCAGCTGGTAGCAACTTTACTTGTAACAGTAGCTCCTAAAGTGTGTGCCGCATTCCCAGGCTTGGGTTTGGTGTTGGACTGTATATATTCCCTATAGTAAAGACTGTAAATACCCCCCTACCAGCTGCCTGTGACTCAGTTTATTGAAGTGTGTGAGCCTAATAGAGTGTGCTTGAACATTCCAAAGAATCTGGTCGTTCGGAGCAACAAAATGCCCTCCACGACACTACATAGTCTCCCTGTTCTCACTAGTAATCGATAGGGGGATCCTGCGGGACGCAACCTTCTATCCATCTCTCAGCAAACCAATCTGAAAAGCATTAAGGTTACTGGTCCATTAGCGCATTATGGGGTTCTCTGGTGAAAGTAAACTGTCACTTGGACTTTGTGCCTGGGCAAGCATGTTGCTGTCTCTTGCAAGAGACCATGGAAATTAAGTTACAGGTTTTTCCCATTTTTGACTGAGCAAGTAGTTGCAAGTAGTTTAAGCTGACTTTTCAATGCTTGCCATAGTTGCTGAGAGATTTGCCCCTTTTCAGACACTTTAAAGTAATTTCATCCATTATATTTTTCTAGGCATGTTTTTCATCAGCTATAGATGTCCTTTTTAGCATACCTATGATATTGCAGAACACTTTACATGAGAGCTACAAAATGGCCTGGAGTAAGTAATTTCACCAAAAATACTATTACTGACTCTAATTGCCTAAGACTAGTATGGTTATGTGTGTTTGTATTTAAGCAATAATATACTAAACTAAGAAATAACCCATTAGGTAAACATAGGGTACAAGAAAGGAAAATAATATAACACAAGTTGTCACATATGAAATATATGAATTTAAAGCCAAATCAAATGCCAAATATTCTGGACTATAGGGTAGGGTTGCAAACATAAGGCTAAGAGATAGAAAACTATCCGGGCCTAGCTAAAATTAACAAAATAATACAATATAATGCTAAAAGTATTTAGGTGTTGCCTTTACACACATGAAGTTTAATGATGTTGGAATGTAATATGGAGCTAGCCCACCCTTTGCAGCTACAGCAGCTTTAACTCTTCTGGGAAGACTTTCTTCAAGCTTTTGTTGTAGGCTTTCTACAATTATTTTTAAGATCAGACATGCTGGAAGAGAAGGCCTGGCTCACAGTTTGTGCTACAATTCTTCCTAATGGTGTTCTATCAGGTGAGAGTCAAAGCTGGTCAAGTTCCTCCCAAATTTCCTCATCCAAGTCTTTTAAGCCCCCCATAGACAGGCAGACTCCTCCATACAACTTTCATGAGACTTACCAA